>JAQFVV010000032.1:9940440-10313685 GCA_028023455.1 Epiperipatus broadwayi
AACATAACATTTAATGCTCTTTTAGTGCAAATACCTTTTTCAAAGGCAAATATTATATTCATGGAGAAAATATTAAAGAACATTAAATATAACTTTAAAGCATTTTCGGTGCATAGCATCTTTTCCCTGACACTCAAATATTGTATTAAAATTTTTTTGTTTTAAAAAAGAATGTTCTGCTCTGAAAATATATTAAGGTTATATTAATGTTTTTGAAATTTTCTCCATATAAGAAACATTGATATAATTGCATGCAGATTAAAACATTAATGTAAAAAAAAGAAGGGGGAATGGGAATCTATAATATTTGTTATATTTTAAATACCTTAATTTAATTATATGCACACAGACAAAGTAAACAATTATGACAAAGTAAAACAATATACAGTTAATAATTTAAATACATTTTGTTTTCAATTGTTGTATGTCATAAACATCATTTTATACATAATATTGTGAGAATACACAATTGTTGAAAAATATAATAAAAATAAAAGTAAATGGTACTATAAAAAGAGGATAATAATTATTACATTATTCTTGGGACAAAGAATTATAATAAACAAAAAAAAAAAGTGTAAATAAATAGCATAATCAGAAGATGCCTGAATTTTTATATATATATTAAATACTGCCTACTGCTATATTAGTAATTACAAATAAAATAGAAATTTATATAACATTATACTACTAATCAAAAAACAATATTTTATTAAAATTCTTCCACGACCATGGTTTCATCTATTAACAAATAAACCTTTTAAAGTGAAATTCAACTAAACATACAACATATATATATAACAAAATAGTCTTCCCATCATTCACATCAAAAAGTAATTCCTTTAACATCAAACGATATCTTCATGAGATTGATGGTCTCAGATTCAAAAAATTTTATCATCAAAATTTCTTTTACTCTTCTTTTCAATTCACTTTTTTTATAAAAAATAATCTCTGCTTTGTCAAATAATATATAAATACAATTTATCCAAACCACTTTGAACCCTTTTTATTAACTCTTTATTTGTACATATATACATTGTGACAGTCAGATGATGTATGTTGGTTTAACCCAGTTTGAATACTACGCGAAAGTACCTCGAGGCCACCCATAAGTGAGATATTAAATCAAGAATACTATGACCTCTGCCCTATTCGCCTATTCTCGAGGCTAACTACGAACCAACAACATTATCTGAGACACGCATAAATTATTTTCTCATCCGGCCCAAACTTAGCATCAGAGTAGAGACATGGACGGGTACACCTACGGAGCTAAATTGTTAAAGGTGCATAAAAGTACTATGAAAAATGTGTTTTGCGTGCCTGGATCATTGGAAAAATAAAATAAAGCATTAAAATAAAATTAGAAAACTGAAGCTTTTTAGTTAAATAAGATATTTAATTAATGCCTTTAAAATATTAATAATGATTTCATGGCCCCCGCTATTCCCCTACATAAATAGAAAACTAATTAGACAATAAAAACAGATAAACGATATAATATTTTTGCGGTCTAAGTCTTTTCTTCCCAATTTTAATAAAATTGTCAACTCGAATCTCCTCGATAAAGTACAATAATAAAAATCTTTCGCAAAGCATTTTCTAATTGCTTTGCACTAAAAACAGACAGTTTAAAAATTATTTAAGATGTATATAGCTAAATCAGATATACGTAATAAGCTAATGGCGGACAAAAGAGGCGTTATCGAGGAGATCAAGTTGGCAAACAAAGGAAACTTACTCGTATGGAATTTAGAAACATAAATAAAATTGGAAAGAGATTTTAAATGAAAAAATTAACTTTTAAACTTAACCGCAATGGAATACAAAATATTTATACATGTTAGTAATGAAGAATAGCGAAGGAAAAAGGGTTAAATATATAGATAGATGATCACACAATATATATCTAAGACTAGTCTATAAAAATGGTTACATAACAAATATAATTAAATACAACATTTCATAAATATAATTCAATGAAGCAATTAAGAAAAGTATGAACAAAAAAGGGTAGAAAGTAAATAGTTCAATGGAGGAGAGATATGATTACCGTCCTGGTTCCTTGCTCCTGTTAGGCGTCGTCGTGGCTTGATCCGTCCGTCGATAGATATTTGTCCAGACAAGGAAAAATGGAAATATGTAGCATGCTTTTACGAAAAGTCCTACAGACACGGCATAGAGTTCAGATTACTATTAGATGGATACTACGACATTTTGATGGTATTTAGGAACCTCGGTGGCAGGAAAAGCTATTTGCCTAGCCACCAAGCATAGTAGAATCTATGACTTTTAGCTTATAGCATGTTGAAACTTCTCCGTGATTTTAAAGACGACAGTTGAATAACTTTTTTAAGCAAAATGGAAATGATAAGCAAAATCTGGGAGATTCAAAGCACAGGAAAAATCTGAATGAATTCTCTACAGAGAAATCTGAATGTAATTTCCAAAAGGAAAATCTGAATGCAATCTTCAAAAGGAAAATCTGAATGCAATCTTTAAAAGAAAAATCTGAATGCCAAGTCTTTTGTTCTCACTCCTATTTATACCCTTTTTTGTAAGCTACCTTCTATTGTTTTGCGTATGATCTTAGATCTTGATAAGCCCCCCCCCGCTCCTTTGTTTCAAGGTAACATTTTCTAAAAATAACTTTTACTTTTTTATTCTAAATTTCTTTCTTTAAACTTTGAATTTTATTAATTAAAAAAGAAAGAGAAGGCCATCTTTAATTTGCCTTGAATGGGCTAATTAATTACAAACATACATTCTTTTAGAAAATGTTGGCGGGCTTATCTCAAAATAAAATCATACGCCATATTTTAACAAGATTTTAAAAAGAAAAATATATTATTATTTCTTTTAATAAAATAAGCATTTTATTTCAGCAGAATTTTGCATTAACTCATATATATATATATATACGCTTGACGTATATATATGTTTGACTAATAGATTTTACAAGTAATTTTTATTAACAGAAATCTAATCTTAGAATGGAATTTATTTAAAACAAAATATTTAAATGCAAATACAAATTATATAAACATAATTAATTTTAGCTTTAATGCAAAACCCTGCTGATATTGGACTATAAACTTAATTCAGGCCTACAATACTAATTAAGTTTATAGGAGGCTGTGAAGCATGGATCGGACTTCAGATCCATTGCTTCATTTCCCAATAGTTAGTGAGCAAAAAAAAAATGTTAAAAAAAATGCTGTTGCTTCAGGTCAGAGGTAAAAATTTTGTGCCAGGTGAGTTCAAGCCTACTCTTTATTTGCTGTAATATTTAATTTGTTACTGACTAACAGTCTTTCTTTCTTTTACTATATAACTAACAGTTTATCCATAATTCAATCTCCTATATCTTAAATCGAGTCCGTGTTGTTTTTAGTCTAACAAGTTATATTTATCTTTTTAATTTCTAATTTTTCCAGGGTCCGGTGGTACGCAAGGTTTTATGTTTGTAGCATTATACTGTCTTTGTATGCTGTGACTATCTTTCAACCGAAAAGCATTTTCTCCACACTTCTTTTTTAACGCATATGGACCTTTATATATTGGGAAAAACTTTTTAACTTTCCTGCACGCTTTACTACTTGGCCTAAGGTCTCTTAGCCATGCTTGCTTTCCTTTCCTGCATTTATATTGCCGGTTTTGATTCTTGCGATGCCGAGCTGTACGTCTTAATTTTTCCCTTGCCTTCTTTTCTTGCTCAGTCATGTTCTGGACTTGGAGACAGATTTTCAAGCTATCAAGGTGGTGTCTAGGGTTCCCACCCGGTTCTTCTCTAAAACATTTTATGTTGCTAATCTTTGCCACAGGAGTTATAGTATTGATTACTGTCGCAGTAAAGATTTCACTGCCTTGTTGCGCCTGGATTTGGTTCAACAGCTGTTGATCGTCTGTTTTTTTACTATCCTCATTCATTTGTCCAGAGAAGTCCAACTGGTGAATGGCTTCACCTGTTTCATAATCACTCGAGGATTTCATATCAGTGTCATCTTGTTTTTGAGTATCATCTTCTGGTGATGCTTCTGTCACAATACTCTGTTCTTGATGGAGTTCCATATGTGCCTCCAAACGGTTCAATCTTTGCGATGTAATATTCATGAATTCTTGGAACATGTTCATCATCATTTTGTTTTCGTCTCTCATTTCTTTGATGAGATCTTCCAAATTGTATTTTTGGTCACTATGAGTACATATTGACCTATAAACTTCGCCTCTCTTCTGTTCCTCCATTTTTGCCTAATATTGGCTATTTTGTTATATAACAATCCCACCTTATTTGTAAAACGTATTTTAGTCTTTTTATAAACAATCTAGATACATATATTTTATCACACGTATCTAGGAGCTATATCCTTCTGTATATAAAAAAAATTTAGTTCTTTCTAAACTAAGTCAGTATTCTAAGTTCCAACTATCTGTTTTATTTATATGTTTTCAGAAATTAACTTTGCCTACCTCACGAGGTCCTATCTTAAACCTATGCCTATATGTATCTGTTTGTACATGAAAAAAAAATATAAAATCCTGCCGTGTCTGTTTTTAATATTTATACTACATATTATTCTCCTCACTTTACTTTATTTATTGTTATATTTCATTAAAATGTCATTACTAAGTTGTCACAATACAATTAAAATAATACACTTACAGCTTGACCTGGCTTTCTCTGACACCTGAAACAACTAAAAAATGCATTTACATTAATATACAAGTATATATATATCAAAAGGAATATGTGAGCAAAATATACATAAGTCATGTTTAAAAATTATTTTGGCTCACTACGCATACATTTTTATTTTGATCATCTACCTCCTATGGTTTGTTTATTTGTAATCCGATATGAGAGATTGCACTTGCCGACAAATTTATTTGATAAGGGCGCCAGTCAACAAGACAATGGCCATATCAAATATACACATTAATGGATAATGATCCAAGCACACATTGATAAGGATTATAAAGTTTAAATGCGATTAAAATTTATTTTGAGTTTCACTTCACTTTCAAAAAAAAAAATCTCTGCATGAATAAGTAAATGCTATTTTAAATGACAATATTAATTAAGTCTAAGACGTATACAACTCAGTAAAGTAATTTGTCTGACCTGGGTTCGAAACCACGCTACCGTTTTGGTCATGACACACAAAAAAAATCAATTTAAACAGCCTAAAGTACGATTAACAAAACAAAATATACACACAAACAAAAATTAAATAAAATCCCATGATAACCGCCACTCCGAATTATGAACCTGGGATCGAAACCAACTACCATTTTGGTCACAACCCGAAATAGATTAACAATTATCAAGCAATTTTACAGAATCACACATTGAGATCAAAAACTGTTAATCACACATTGAGATCAAAAACTGTTAAAAAACATTTATATAAAAAACGGGTTTTACCAAACTATCAACGAAATGTATACCATATACACCCATATATATGAATATGTACAACATTAAATAAGCATATATATGACTACATATAAATATACAAACAGATATACCTATACAAATATTTTTTCTTATCATGTACATGATTTTATTAGAAAGATTCGTCATATTGCAGACCGCATACTCCTATTATTTCAGGCTAGTAAACGCTGGTCGCAAATATAACAAGGAAGCAATGATTGCAGACATAGACCTATTATTTCAGGCTACTCAGCAATCCTAAACTCTAAAGTGTAAGGGGTCTTCACCTAAACGGTTACTAGAGGGGGTCTTCATGAAAAACGGTTACTAAAAAAACAAGGGCTTCACCTAACGGTTACTCAATAAATGATTCAATAGCATAATCCGAATTGAGAAAAAAAATCTTAACTAACGGTGGCTGACATATATGTTATACAAAAATATAAACCTATATCTTATATATATATCTTTATTAAAACGAACATACACATTTACTATTTCACAAGTTGAAAACCAAATTTGATATTTTATTAACAAAACTTATACTTATATATATTTGCGAGGAAACGTAACTGCAAAATATTTAAAAGTGAAAAAAAAATTTTGTATGATTAAAATTATTCATTAAAGAAACGAAACGCAGAGAAAGTGAAAAAAAAATTTTTGCTAACATGTGTTAATTTGAACTTATCAAACTTTTTGATCTTAGAAAAAATTTCTATTAACAGAAAAAAATGTTATCTATTAGATCTTTACAAAAATTTATACAAATGGAAAAAAAAAAACATTTTATTATCTATTTGTACTTTTTACTAAAATATTAACACTGCCATATATATGCTATATTTCGAAAAACATTATTACATCAAAACTTCTCATATTTAAGCAATACTAAATAACAAAAGTACGAAAGCTATTTTAAGGGAGGGCGGGTGGGTATTTATTTGACACTTCCGCCTCATCGAAGCTATATACTTTATACGACAAAAACAATATGGCGACTGGCCATGACAAAACTACTCATTAGGAAAAAAAAATTTTCTATAACTCTGATATTTTATTCTCATTATATATTCACTAAAAAAAAAAAAACTAACGGAATGTTAACTTTTCTAAATGTAAACTCTTCATTCTATCTGATTTAAAACTCGGGAAAAAATTTTTTTACCTTATACACATTTAACTTTTTTAATTAATCCAACAAAAATGACATTTGGCTCACATTAGGAAACAAAACTCGGAAAAATTATAAGTATATTTTTATATAAATATATTAGACTAAAACAAACTTCTCAGGGTACTACTTTTTTTTTAAAAAAAAAAAATGACATTCGTCCCATGACGACAAACTCGAAGCAAAAATTTTTACATATAACTAACTATTATTTCGTGTAATTGAAAAAACATTATATATATGCGTACAAATCCGGGGGAAAAATATTGTACATATATATTATTCATTAATTTAAAACAGAAGAAAGAAAAAACATTATACACACATAACAAATGTTATACAGGGCATTGCAGGGTATGGAAAATTTCGAATCGCCACACGATGGGCGTCCAAAAATGCGGAGGAAAAAAAATTTTTACTGTGACAGTCAGATGATGTATGTTGGTTTAACCCAGTTCGAATACTAGGCGAAAGTACCTCGAGGCCACCCATACGCGAGATATTAAATCAAGAATACTATGACCTCCGCCCTATTCACCTATTCTCGAGGCTAACTACGAACCAACATTATCTGAGACACGCATAAATTATTTTCTCATCCGGCCCAAACTTAGCATCAGAGTAGAGACATGGATGGGAACACCTATGGAGCTAAATTGTTAAAGGTGCATAAAAGTACTATGAAAAATGTGTTTTGCGTGCCTGGATCATTGGAAAAATAAAATAAAGCATTAAAATAAAATTAGAAAACTGAAGCTTTTTAGTTAAATAAGATATTTAATTAATGCCTTTAAAATATTAATAATGATTTAATGGCCTCCGCTATTCCCCTACATAAATAGAAAACTAATTAGACAATAAAAACAGATTAAACGATATAATATTTTTGCGGTCTAAGTCTTTTCTTCCCAATTTTAATAAAATTGTCAACTCGAATCTCCTCGATAAAGTACAATAATAAAAATCTTTCGCAAAGCATTTTCTAATTGCTTTGCGCTAAAAACAGACAGTTTAAAAATTATTTAAGATGTATATAGCTAAATCAGATATACGTAATAAGCTAATGGCGGACAAAAGAGGCGTTATCGAGGAGATCAAGTTGGCAAACAAAGGAAACTTACTCGTATGGAATTTAGAAACATAAATAAAATTGGAAAAAGATTTTAAATGAAAAAATTAACTTTTAAACTTAACCGCAATGGAATACAAAATATTTATACATGTTAGTAATGAAGAATAGCGAAGGAAAAAGGGTTAAATATATAGATAGATGATCACACAATATATATCTAAGACTAGTCTATAAAAATGGTTACATAACAAATATAATTAAATACAACATTTCCGAAATATAATTCAATGAAGCAATTAAGAAAGGTATGAACAAAAAAGGGTAGAAAGTAAATAGTTCAATGGAGGAGAGATATGATTACCGTCCTGGTTCCTTGCTCCTGTTAGGCAGCGTCGTGGCTTGATCTGTCCGTCGATAGATATTTGTCCAGACAAGGAAAAATGGAAATACGTAGCATGCTTTTACGAAAAGTCCTACAGACACGGCACAGAGTTCAGATTACTATTAGGTGGATATTACGGCATTTTGACGGTATTTAGGAACCTCGGTGGCAGGAAAAGCTATTTGCCTAGCCACCAAGCATAGTAGAATCCATCAAATTCATATGACTTTTAGCTTATAGCATGTTGAAACTTCTCCGTGATTTTAAAGACGACAGTTGAATAACTTTTTTGAGCAAAATGGAAATGATAAGCAAAATCTGGGAGATTCAAAGCACAGGAAAAATCTGAATGAATTCTCTACAGAGAAATCTGAATGTAATCTCCAAAAGGAAAATCTGAATGCAATCTTCAAAAGGAAAATCTGAATGCCAAGTCTTTTGTTCTCACTCCTATTTATACCCTTTTATAAGCTACCTTCTATTGTTTTGCCTATGATCTTAGATCTTGATAAGCCCCCCCACGTTCCTTTGTTTCAAGGTAACATTTTCTAAAAATAACTTTTACTTTTTTATTCTAAATTTCTTTCTTTAAACTTTGAATTTTATTAATTAAAAAAGAAAGAGAAGGCCATCTTTAATTTGCCTTGAATGGGCTAACTAATTACAAACATACATTCTTTTAGAAAATGTTGGCGGGCTTATCTCAAAATAAAATCATATGCCATATTTTAACAAGATTTTAAAAAGAAAAATATATTTATTTCTTTTAATAAAATAAGCATTTTATTTCAGCAGAATTTTGCATTAACTCATATATATATATGCTTGATGTATATATATGTTTGATTAAAAGATTTTACAAGTAATTTTTTTCAAACAGCAATTTAATCGTAGAATGGAATTTATTTAAAACAAAATATTTAAATGCAAATACAAATTATATAAATGTAATTAATTTTAGCTTTAATGCAAAACCCTGCTGATATTGGACTATAAACTTAATTCAGGCCTACAATACTAATTAAGTTTATAGGAGGCTGTGAAGCATGGATCGGACTTCAGATCCATTGCTTCAATATACACCTACGTTCCGACTGTCCTGCAGTCTTCTTCAGAGTCAATTATATCTTATATAAATACAATTTATCCAAACCACTTCGAACACTTTTTAGCAAATCCCTTTATTTGTACAAATATACATACACTTATGTTTCAACTGTCCTGCAGTCTTCTTCAGAGCAAAAGTAAATTGGCACTGAAGAAGACTGCAAGACAGTCAAAACGTAGGTGTATGTATGTACAAATAAAAGTTTTTGCTAAAAAATGTTTGAAGTGGTTTGGATTGGCTCTGAAGAAGACTGCAGGACAGTTGAAACATAAGTGTATGTAAGTACAAATAAAAGTTTTTGCTAAAAAGTGTTCGAAGTGGTTGGATAAATTGTATTTACATAAGATATTACAGCAAAATAAAGAAAAGGGTGACTTTGGTAATATTTTATGATCTGTAATCAGTTCATGAATATACAAAGCTGATTTATGATATCTATTTTAAACGCTAATCTTAAGAAATTTAACTCTTTCATTGAGACTTAATTTACTCTGATCTATATAAATTTTATGACAACTGCAAGAAATCGTATACACTATCCCAGGAATAGATTTACAATCAATTGACTTCTGAATTATTTAATAATGAATTTAAATTCAGGCCTTTCTTCCAGACCACTTTCATAACACCCAATAAAAACCTATTCTTATAAATCAATTTATTAATTGATGACTTATATGACAAAAAAATACATTCTTTATTCCTGAAGATCTATTTCTGGTGTAATGTATAAGATTCCTTGCAATTGTCATAAAATTTATAAAAGTTAGAGTAAATTAAGTCTTAATAAACGAGTTAAAGTTCATAAGAATAGAGTTTAAAATAAATATCATAACTCAGTTTTGTATATTTAAGAACTAAATACAGGTCATAAAATATTATTGGCCAATGCAGAGATTATCTTTTATGAAAAAATGAATTGAAAAGAAGAGTAAAAGAAACTTTAAAGACAGAAATTTTTGACTCAGAGGCCATCAACCTCCTGAAAATATCCTTTGATGTTAAAGGAAATTAGTTTTTGAAGTGAATGATGGGAAAGCTATTTTGTTTTGTATATATGAGGGGAAATCCAAAAATAACCTGAATTGTTCTCTGGTTTGTGCGACTGTTAGATATGCTTCAGCTGTTACAAACTTCTGGCAAGGACTCTTCAGGATCAATCTGCCAAATGATATCATCGTGTGAAATTGTGAGGCCACATAACACATTGTTTTGTAAAGTGCATTTTTGTCAATTTTTTTATTACAATGTGAGATTCTGTTTTCGTTTATATAAAACGACAAGGAAAAAAGTTGTAATGCTTGAAACAGATTAAAAAAAAAGAAGATCTCATAAAAACACAAATTTATGAGTGGTTTAATTGAAATGTTAAATTTACCACATCCCTAAAAAACATCGCAAGTTAAGTCCAAAGTCAAAACAAAGTTGTTGTTTTTTTGACACAAATAGCATCTTTCTCTCAAATTTAGTTAGTGACGGACAGGCATTGTTAAAGTTTCTGAAACATTTATGTGATGTAGTAAAATGTAAACATCCTATTTTGTGACTAAGAAAAGAGTGCAAACTCCATCCCCACAAAGTGTCATCTCCTCATAGCCCTGAGTATGAGACATTTTAAATTAAATTCAGCATGATTCAGCTTATCTATCAACTATATTTGCTCGAACTGGCTTTGTGCGATTTTTTTTAATCTTTCGAATGAAAAATCTCTCTCTCTCTCTCTCTCTTTTTTTAGATTTAGAAGTGGTGGAAAAAAATAACAGAGACATTAAAAGATAACCCTTCGCAAGTATTTCCGGACTACTTTGAAAAATGAAAAACACATTTAGACCGATGTATTGCATCAAATGGATAGTAATTTGAAAGAGATTAAATTTATAAGACTTAAAAATAAATAAATAAACATTTTTTATTATAAAATTCTAGTTATTTTTGGGTACCCTTGTGTATATATGCTGGATGTTGAAAAGGTCTATTTATTAATAGATGAAATCATGATTGTGGAAGAATTTTAGTAAAATTTTGTTTTTTGGCTAGTATTATAATGTTATATGAATTCCTATCATATATAAATATGTATATATATATATATAAGAATGCATACAAATTATAAACAAAATAAATCATAAGGTATTAAAATGAAGCAAGATACCAATTCAAAATATTAATAAAAAATAAATATCAATTCTGATTCTCAAAGCTAAAGATAATTCAATTTGGAAGAGTGTGTTACATGCCAATGAAATATTTACAGTCATTATTGGATATTACAATTCTTAAATTTATTGTAATATTATGTAAAAGTCAAAAATTTGTCACAAATTAAATTATACATCCTATCCTACATCTTATATAGTATATGTAACAATTGGACAAAATAACAGAAATATTTGAGAATCTTTTTATTTATATGATGTAAGATCAACATTTGTATAAAGAACTATAAGCATGCTGTAAAAAAAAATTATTTAAGATTCTGAACCATATTTTAAAAAATATGCCATTATGCATGAAGACAAGTTTCAAGTTATTTGAAGGATGTAAGTGAAGGATCTCTTATTTATTATTTGAAAATGATTCCAAAGACAAAATAATACTTAAATCTGATAACTGAGAAGACTTATAGAATGTTAATTTTATCTTCATGTGATGTCTAAATTAATGTTTGCAAATAAAATAAACCTGATTTAAAACATTCAAACAAACTGAAGCTGCAAGATGTCTATGTAGGATAATAATCAATCCAAAGAAAACATGATATGACTGGCAAATTATTTTTTTCTTTCACTAGAGCTATACCATATACTCTAATTAATAGATGTCAGATGATAGTGCTTAATAAATCCCTATTTAGTGCTGTCCTTTCCAATATCCCCAGAAAAGTTTCAAGTTTATGATTTTCATCATTGAAGGTTTTGGATCTCGTGGCATATGATGGAGCCACATGATATTTTACTATCAAATTATAGTAGTTCCACCATTATATTTCACAATTTGGAAAAGGCATTTTGAATAAAATGACCATATAACATGCATTCAATCATACACTATATTTATAATTTTAGTAAATTCCACTCATAACTATTTAAATCAGAAAGCAAGGATTTTGAAATGGACAAATTCTTCATAAATTTTCTGCTCATGTAAGTTCTTATAGATTGGTAAAGCAGTAACATTCTGACCTATGTTAACCGTTACAATAATCTGTGTTATCAAATTATAATCCAGTGTAATATCCATAAATCTCTTTCAGCAGGCATATATTTATAACATTTCGGTTTTAGCAGATTTCTCCTCATTTCAGAAATATAATCATTACCCTTGAGAATGACAATTTTCACACAATAAACAACTCAATTTTGGACATCAGCACTTTTAAATTGAATACAAACTATTTAGGCCTTTTATATACTGAAAATATGAAATTTCTTCTCATAGCCTCATAAATCTATCAACTTTCTGTAAGATATTTTTTATCATTTCACAGATTTCTGGCTAAAAAAACAACAACAAATTCATATATACTTCCACATATGCTAGATGATGTCAAAAACAATGATAATATGCCAGTACTCCTGTTATTTTATATAATCCTGCAGGTATATTAATAACATTTAAAAACAAAACAATGTTAGAAAAAAGTATTAAAATAAGATTATCAAAGTTGTAAAATAAAGAAAATATTATAATATTTGATGAGGAAGCCAGAACTTTCAAATTCATATAGCCTAGACAAATGTCATTTTCACATGAACATCATCATCATCACCATTTTCAACCATTAGTGATCCACTGCTGGATGAAGGTCTCTCCAAGTTCAATCCATCTTCTTCAATCTCTAGTCTCTCTTCTTCACATCACCCCAGCACATTTATTTGCTTCATACATCCAACTCACATATGGTCTCTTTCTAGGACTTTTAAGTGTCTTGGAATCCAGTTTAAGAATTTGAATAATCATCTACTATCATCTCTTATAGCAATATGTTCAGCCCAATTCTAGTTAAGTCTCTTAATTCTTTCAATGATGTCAGTAATCACCTGTTTGTTCTCTCACCCATGTATTTTGTATTTCACTGAATGGTCCGAACTCTCTATATTGCTCTTCTGCTAAGTATCCAAGCCTTAGATCCATAAGTAAGAGTTGATTAACACATTCATTAAAAACCTTCATTTTCAAACACATAGGCATATTTCCTTTAAATATTATTTCTATCAAAAACACTCCACCCAGGTTTAATTCCTTGATTAATTCCATTTATTAGGTTTCCATCTGTATTAATAATTTGACCAAGGTATTTGTAGTTGTTAACTTCTTCTACTTTGTCATTATCAATCTTATTTTCTTCTTTTGAAAAAATTCATGGAACATTATTTTAGTCTTTTTAACACTTATCTTTAATCCTACTTTAATTTGATAATTCTTGTAACATTTCCTAAAGCTCTAAAGCATTATTTGCAAAAATAATTACATCATCTGCAAAATCTAGATGCCTTAAATAATCTCCATTTATTTTTACACTATTAACTTCCCATTTTAATTCATAAAATATTTCTTGCAAAACTGCTGTAATAAGTTTGGAGATATGGAGTCAGCCTTGTATATCCTTCTAAATGTTAATCTTCTTAGTAACATTATGTAATCTAATTGTTGCTGTTGCATTTTTATAAATATTCTTCAAAATATATGATAAAATCCTGAGTCAATATCTTGATGATCCAATGTTTTAATCACTGAAGAAATGCTTATAGAAGAATCAAATGCTTTTTCATAATCTATAAATCCAAAGAATAATGGCAATTCATATTCACTGGTCTTTTCTATAACTTCTCTCAATACTTGGATAGGATTCACTGTACTAAAACTTCTTTTAAATCCTATTTGTTCTTTTTGGTTGGTTGAAATCCAATGAACTTTGTAGACGAGCTGTAATTATCTTGGTAAAAATTTTGTATAAAATTGACAAAAGACAAATAGGTCTGTAATTTCTAATATCTTCTTTATATAATAATCAATCTAAATAAAATTGAAACAAACAACTAATTATATTTGCAATTATTTAATTATCAACCTGGCTTTCATCTCTTATTGAGACATTTTCAAGATATAAAGTTTTATCAATTATCAATTTTATTTAGATTGATTATTATATTAAGTATATATTGTAATGGTCAGAAAACGTGTGACTCGTAAACATAGTGCAGAATTCGACCACCATACAGAACAGCAGCACCATCGATTAGCAAAGCCACCCGTGGTACTGAGTTCGAACATAGTTTATTGGTTCCACAATACAATCCACGAAACAACGCATCTGATGCGACATTAGTAAATATTTCCTTAGGCACGGTGGTCAGGGATATGCAAGAGACTCATGATTTTATTCTCGAGTTAGCCAATAATCAAACTAATATTAATTAAACATTCATATTTACATAATCGAGGAAATATTATATAGAATGGGTATCGAATAAATGAAACGTAATGCAGACATATAGTTTAAAATTATTTATTAATACATTTTAATAAAACAAACATTTACTAATAATATTTTGTGGATTTAAAGCTTCAGTAGCGGGATTTGCGACATGATTATATTTTAAAGAATACATTTATTTATTTAGACATTATTTTATATTGATGATTTCAGTAGCGGTATTTCCGATACTGTAATGTTTACAAAGGAAATTCACTTATTTGAAGGCTTAATCTAGCTACCTAAAATTCTCGAGTAAGTATTTCTAATGCATGCCTTGGGGAATTTATACCTTTGCAATGCAAGAGTCTAAAGTAAGATTTAAGAGTAGCGGCGGACATATATTTATTTAATTAAACTATTTATTTTATGACTAAGGGCAAACATTTATTTGAGAGTGAATTATGAAGATAATGCAGAGGCGGAGTGATATATAGAATAATAGAATTGAGCAAAGGAACACGTGGTACGCTTTAGAAAGGCGATATGGAATGGCAGTATATTGAAACTGCAATGCCGCGAATGAGTTTATAAAACTGTCGGGCTGGTCTCTGCCACGGCCCGACGAAGTAAGGTGTCACATAAGCATAACCAGGGACAAGCGGTACGTGTCGCAATTTGCCAGCTGGCTGCATGACAGGTCAAATCCTACGGGAGCATTTATTATGTCCGCTTGTGTAGGACGACGGGGGTTAATTTCAACCCTGAAGAATCCGGAATATTTACGGTGGAATAGATCATCGCGTCTCTAAAACGTAACACATGTATACTTATAAACGATTATGATAAGATTTAAATGGATTTCTAATTCGGCCCGACATTATCAACATTTACTAAAGAACGTTGGTGACTCTCAAAGAAATGTAATTCTATGGAATTATTCATGATGATTTAATAAATACAAAACATATATAAATTGGGAATTATTATAACTAATACGTCAGCCATTTGCGAAGTAGTAGACCCTGCATTACAATAAATGAAGCATTGAATGCGTGTCGATTTATATGAAAGTTAAGTTATTAAAGAAAGTAAATATTAATGAAAATTTGACACGCATTCATTGTTTTAAGCGATCATAGATTTAAACTTTGAAAATTGAAATAATTATGAGCATGCAATAATTAAATAATAACTATAGATAGAAATGTAGATTATAGAAATACGCACCCAAGAAAGATAGAGTGAGGTAAGCTAGATTATTAGATACATTTACACATTACATTAATTATTCAATTTAGTTATACAAATGGTAGTTTTTACATTTTATAATTTAGATAAGTAGTATGAAGAAGAGCTATAGCATATTATTAGAGTACTCTAGAGTTTGAACACAGACAGGTACCTGTTTTATAAGAAGTTTTCTGATTCCATTAGTTTAGCAGCAAAAAGTTCACGAGTGGCAAGTCTTTCTTGTATTTAGATATTTCATTTAATTTCACAGCAGCAGCAGCTTTTTCATTTATTTCAGGCAGCAGATCTTCATGGTGAATTTATGACGGGCAATGGAAAGTTCAGCATCCGATAGGCCATCTCCCGATGGAGAATAATCTAGGTGCTTTACTCGGTCATACCTTGGCAGGAACAAATTATTTTTATATTTTTGGAGACTCTCAGTGATCGAGAGCAAAGCTAAAGTTTAAGTGAATGTCTCCAGCAAGTCTAAGATGGCCTCTTTTTTTATCTTGATCTCTCACATTTTTGTTAAGGTATTTTTAGGTTCTACTTAATCTGCCCTGAGGATAATCAATGCATTTTGTTGGTTTTTAATTAAAGAAAGCTGCCGTTCTATTGTTTACATTTTACATTTACTAATTAATTTTTTGGGAATTTTTCTTTAATTAATCTATTATCTATCACTGACCGATGCTTTTAAATTTCAAAAACAAAAAGGGAACATAAGATTATTTTAACTTTTAATTAAATATTACATCAGATTTTTTTAGAATTATTATTAAACGAAATTTAAACAAAGCAATAAATACGAACTTTATAATGCAAAATAAATGATTAAAATTATACAAAATTATATAACTAAAAGAAATCTAAATTATATTATTTTATCCCTATTTATCGTGTTTAATTTGAGATCGAAATGTGTGCGTGTTTATGCTGAATTCTACATATATTTATACATTTTTAATATTGTTACACACACAATTCGATATCAAAAAGTTTAAATTTGGGCGGGATAGACCGGTCAGTGAGAGACGGCAGAAAAAGGTGAAACAAAACGAATCTTACTGTTTCAATATCTATGATGACATTGTGGACAAATAATATTTTTATGTTGGATATTTGACTATTATATATATATATATCTTCTTTATTACATTTTTTAGAAATTAATATTAATACTTCATTCTTCCAATCATTTTCTATTTCTTCACCTGTTTCTTTTAATATATCGATTATAATTCCATCATTATCTGGAGTTTCCTTTCTTCATAAATTTAATTGCATATCTCACTTTTTCATTTAAAATCTTGGCAATTCAGAAGATACAATAGATATAGGAGGTACTTGTTCTATTCTACCTATTTCATGATGTCATCTCTCTTTTTAGTAATAGTTCCATCTTTTTTTCTTATTGCATAAATTTCCTATCAATACCAAGATGTTGTTTTACACTCTTGAAACTTTTATAACTTTCCTTGCTAGTTCACAATTATACATTCTTATATCATTATCAACTCTTTTTTGCACCATTTTTAATTCAATCCTTCTTAATGCATCATTTTTATATATTTTCATATTCCTTCTTTTCGTCATACATTGTCTTTTCTCAATAGAAATTTTACTGGTCAATTACTGCTTTTTTGTATCAACTATTTTTGTTGTAGTTTTTAAAAGTGTATCAATTATCTTCCTATTGATTTCATTCAAATCTGAATCATGTTCAAAATCTGTTAATATTTGAAAACAATTTTCAAATTCTAACTCTAAATTAATTGGAATGTTTCTGAAGATTAGGAATATCAACTGTAAATATTATTTTTCTTAATTTTTGTCTTTAATTTTGCATTAACATGAATATTACAGTTCACTAATTGATGATCACTTCCTATGTTGAATTTATTAAGAATATTACAAATTTGAAATATATATTTTCTGTTAGTCAATCTTTATTTGGATGCTTCAATGTCCATTTTCTATTTAACATTTTTCTCAAAAAATAAATAAATAAAAGAATTCATAATATAAAATTGTTTTTTTCCTCCAAACTCCACAAGTCTATGTCCTCTCTCATTTCTATCATCATAACCAAATTTACCTTCAACATTTTCATCTTTCAATTGTTTACCAATTCTAGCATTAAAGTCTCCCATAAAAGTTTTAAAATGTTTGGTCTGATCAAAAGCCATTTATACATCCATATAAAAATCCTCTATTTCTTCATCACAATGAGAGCTTGTTGGGGCGTAAACTTAAACTATCTGCATTTGATAACTGCTATTAAGCTGGATAATTAATCTTGACATTCTATTTGATATATCATCAATCTCCACAATGTTATTCTTTCATTTTTTATTTATAATGAATCAGTACAGTATATGTCCTTTCTTAAATCAATTATCTTTTCAACTTTTCTTCTAATTTCACAAACTCCAGTCCAAATCCTATTTAATATTAGACAGTTCTTTCTTCCAATTCTTGCAATCTTCCTTCATTTGAAAGTGATCTACAATTATAAGTAACTAAATAAAAGGTCATAATTAAATGGCAGCATGGGTCCGTGAGATTCTTAGCACCCTCTGCTCTTTGCCGCCAATCACTGCCTTGGCTAATAACTTTATAGCCTGCTAGAATAAGGGCCATGATTTATTTTTGTCTGACATGATTGTAAATATCTTTTATAGAAAAAAAAACTCATTCACACATTCATTCTATCTTCAAAAAAAATAAAACTGATATTTCAGTTAAGAGCTATCAGGCAACTGAAAAAAAAGACCATGGTGTTTCTTGATCTTAAACTCATAGGTAAAAAGCCAATAAACTCACCATGCTGGCTAATGTGTGTTGGTGAGCAGCCCATTCATGTTCATACACTATATGAATAATCACATAGTAATAACAGCTGCAACGATAAAAATGTATGGAATGGATATTCGGAATTTACCCTGCTTAGTTCCTTTAAGGCCTCCAAGAGGAACCAAAGGGTCTCCTTTCAATTAACAGCAAAAAAAAAACTATCACTGATCAAATGAAAATAAAATTCTAAATTCAACCAATATTAGGGAATTGCATTTCTTAATCCTTTACTGATGTGCAATTCAAAAACACAGATTTTTACTATTATCAAATAAAAAATCCACAAAACTTCAAAGCCTAGTTATTAACAATAATTAGCCATATCAGACTGAGCATAGTTAGATTCTTATAAATAACATTAAATTTTCAATAAATATTCACCCTGGAATACATATTATATCCACTTAATTACAAAAATAATAATCTGAAATCAGATATTATGATAAAATGATAAGAATTAATAAAACATCATACTGGTAGATAATATGGTCAATTTTCATCATAAAATAGAAATATAAATTTCTTTATATTTTGAAACTTTTCATAACATAGGATTGCTATTAAAAAATGAGTCTCTCTTTTCAAATGCTGTAAAATCTTGTTTGGAATTTCCTATAAATAAAACAAAGTATCTCAAAATAATAATAATGTTAATACCATTAAGAATTAATAAATATTTCATCGCCTAAATATATGAAAATTTAAAGATTAATAATGAATTCTGAAATATATACAATAAACAAAATTTCTATACCGTATTACGAAATGCAGGATTCATAAGTGCCATTCGTAAAGCAATAACTAACTGCTGAATTCGAACACTATCCATTGGTTCTAAAATTATAAATATTATTAATGTATTAGTATATATACATTGTGTGGCTACATGTATCAATATAAATAATCAGTACTATAGATTTTTTTTAAAATACTAATTTAAATTTTTGATATAAAATAATATTTTTTAATTTTTTTTTTTATTACATATATGAATGATAAGTTCTCTATTCAAAGATTTATAAAGTAATAGGACTTAATAATGGTAATAATTTTATACTTCTTCACATTCTTTTAATAACATTTATTTTAGCAAGTTAATTTAGTTTAATAATATTTTTAAAATTATATTTAAAAAAAAAAATTGACAACAAAAATTTATATACCTAATTTTTAGTTCACAGATATATAGATAAAATAAAATAATACATAAATATTTAAACTAATCAAAAAATAATGAAGATCAAACTTTACATAATGGTAAACATCTAAATATATAATTCAGAAGACTGCCCATAATTTGGACTTCCTTAATTTTGACAGCCCATTACTATGATATATGAATTTAATAATAAAATTTTTTTACAGAAATTTAAGATATCTAGGAAAACCATAAGACTAAGAAAATATGATCAATATCGCTGAAAAAAAAAAAAAGGGGAAAAAAATTCAAAGATTTTATATTTGTAAATTCTAATTTTTTTTACAGATTAAAATTTTTTTGTAGCATTATTATTATATTTCACATTAAATTATGATTAAAAACACATAATACAGTAGCATCAAATTACCAAATAAAGGGAAATGAATATTACACTATAATAATTTTTATTCCCAAATAATTATTAAAACAACTTTGAAAAATAAAAAAGGTATTATCTGTTTATAAACAATATACAGTTCAATATATACATATAAATAAATATTGAAATATGCCCAAGTGATGTTTTATAGGGTAAAGAAATGTTTTAAAATAATAATAATAACATGATTACTGTTTTCCAATGAAACAAACAACTAATTAAAACTTGCAATACTTGGAATTATAAAAAGATAAAACTGAAATGACTTTGACAAAGATCTTTTCTTACTTGTTCTATACTATTTATACTAAAGGAAAACTTTTAAAAGCATTATCATTATGATATATATGGAGCACAATAAAAATATACTTAGACCCTAAGAATGAACTATATTAAAATCAGGTATAAAATATACTATTACTATATTTCTTTTAAAACATAAGCATTTTTTTTTTTTTGTTTATGTTAATTTGTCTAATTTTTATGAAGATATTATCATTGGACTTTTTTCTGATATATAAAAACAGGAATAAAGGCATGCAATCAATTTATATATATAAATAAAATTGGTAATAATTTCCTAACACACTGGTTTCATTTATTCCATTATATATTGATGTGTATATATTATCTAACAATTTATATATAGGTGGAGAATTCTATGTGCATGTTTCAGTCAAAAATTAAAGGGGATAATATTTGAATTATTTAACATAACATAGGAATGTATTAATGAAGAATGATAAAAGATAAAAATTATATCAACTACAATAAATTTCAATACTTTATGTCGATCTTGATAAAATTGATTAGATTATTTCATGAGTTAGGAATGATGTCAAGGGTTTTATTTATTGTTAATCATTATTAAATCTAAATATTTAAATATTTTGGTCTTTTGTTTTTCCAGAGTCAAAAACTGTGGTATAGATAGATAGAATAAATAGCTAATAATTAGTGCAATTAATTCAGATAGCATAAGTGATTGAATGTTTTTATAATATAAATGATGTAATCATATTTATAATGTTATACCACATATAACTTGAAATATGTTAATATAGCATAAATTATATAGAATTAAAATATATATCATTCAAATGAGCCTTTCACATATTCTTTTTAGTCATATATATTCTCAATAATTAGTTCAATCTCTCATACATCTAAAATCTTATTGCAGATTAAAATAAATGGATTTCAAAAAGATTAGATGTTTCTGCCTGAAGAGCAGATAATATTTAGAAAAGACAGAGGAAAAAAGATGAAAATAAAAAAAAATATTTAGCAGAATAAATTGGCTATTTTGTTGAATGTATTAAAAAAAAATACAGTTTGGAAAAAAGGTGTTTATTGAGAAATTTGTATATTATTCAGAAGATATAATTAAGTGGTTATAAAAATAGATACAGGGCAAGATGTTATCTATTTAATGCTAATATTTAAATAAATCATAAATATAAATTATTCTATAGCAGCAATAACTGTATATATATCATAACAGTCAGGGGATTGTAGTCTTACCGTATCTGCGCTACAGGGCACCACCAGACTATATGAACCTGGAAATTTTATAGAGTAGGCAGATACGCGCTGTTAAGATCTAACTTTTACGTATATATTTTATTCCGACCATCAGCCCATGCCACTAGTTCAGGGAACAGCAGAGATTTATAATATATAATTTTATTTAAAATATATCTTCAATATTAAAAAATTAAAAGCCACTGCCAGTAATAACACACAAAAAACATTTATTAACACACATATAAATAAAATTGAGGAATAAAATTTCTTTAGATTTTAATATTAATTTTTAAATTTAAATTATTTTAAACCATCCGCACAGATGGACATTTTAATAAATTTTACTTTAGAATGTTGAGTATAGATAGGCTACATAGATTACTCAGTTAATAACATTCAAAACAATCATTCAATCTCAGACTAAAAGTTCGCAGCCAAACCAACGCCTGCTTCCAGATATATAGTTGCAACCAAAGCAATATGAAGATGCTAGCATAAAACCACGCTGACAGGAATGTGCATCTGACAGCGTGATATTATTTGAAGGACATGATCCTCGTCCAGTACAGGAATGTGCGTCTGTCTGGCGAAGGAATCATATATATAAAATAATTAAAGAAAAGTGCTACGTATGGGGGAGAGTGATCTATCTGCCAACTTATGATCCCTACCCATAGAGCTAAAAAAAGGGGGGTCAATGGCGCAGGAAATACATCTGCGTCCATTGCAACACAATGACTACATCTTTGGGTCATGCATTCAGTTGGGCACGTTGCCCTGCATGCTAAACACACTTCACATTACATTGATATAAGCACCTGACTATATCTTTGGGTCATGCATTCAGTTGGGCACATTGCCCTGTATGCTAAACACGCTTCACATTACATTGATATAAACACCCATATATCCCTCCATCAGCATCGACCTAACTATGAAACAAATAGCCTGAAATAACAGCCCTTTAAAATAAACATAAACGATTAAAATACAAAGTTATTGATGGAATTGCAGAGGGAAATGTACAATAAACCCAATGGCATTCATCATAAGATGCCGCATTGACACCAATAACTTAAAAGATATTCGAATAAATACATTTTTAGATACTCAACATGAGGTATCGTATTTACTGAATATCTATATATTTTAATCAATACGAAAATACAAAAAAAATAATTAAACATTAACGAATCTATGCAGTCATCTAAATCCAACTTAAATTTAATGCATTTAAATAATTTAGTCAATACAAAAAAAAAATGGAAATGATTAAATTAGCAAACTCAAATATATAAAATTAAACATTATTAATTGATTTTGAAATCTTAAGTCAGATTAAAGTTCATTTTAAAAATTAGGTTTAGCTTGTCAAATCTTAACGAAAGTTCTTAATTACTTTTTTATTTTTCAGTTCATATCTTACAGTAGAAGAGCTCCCAGTTCCTGCCGCCAATTCCCGTGAAGACTTTATTAGTTATAATTTCGTGGAAGACTGGTCTGTTGTTCATACTGTAGTTCTCAATCCGAAGGTTGCCTTAGCTGGTTCACTCCTGGTACTATTTTATTGTAGGACCCATATGATTCGGGTCTATAATAATACCATTCATAATTCAACAATCATTTCATTTGAAATAATGAGAGAGGGTGACAAGTGCATCTTATCATCCTTCTCAAAAAAATCAAGCTGGAACTGTCCTTAATTTGAATATTTTTCTTTTTATAGTAATCCTCCGGATTTATTGAACACAATTTCCTGTTCCAATCATTTTCATTAAGGTTCGAGCATTGGTTTGCTGCTTCTATTGAACATCTAATTTTTTTTGTTCTCTTATCTATATCTTTCATCTGACTTTTTTATATAAGAGCACCAAGGGCTAGTTTCCTTTTTGATAATTAAGAACAATCATTTCCATTTACTAAGATTACATAGGAACTTTTTAACAAAAACATCTGTGCGAATATATATACGTTTAGCAACTCTTTTTAATTTTAGCTTTTAGTTTTTAATAAATTTATTTTTATTTACAAACTTAAGTTTTTATTTTAATTTTAAATTAATGTGAACGGCATATGGATATTGTATACCGTTACAATATATTATAAAAATAATACAAAAAAGCTTTCTAGGCAAATATTTTTTGCCCTTACCAAAGTGATGTAAACTATTTTAAAGCTTCAATATATATATATATATTGCAAACATAGCAATATCTATCCTTTTTATATGTAAATTTAACTAGAACCAATAATAAAAAAAAACAACAACAATCCAAATACTTACAAAATATAAAAAAAAATCCTCCCTCTTTTCCTTTTTGGGTATTATCCATTCCTTTCCCAATTAAATAATTTATAATAATCATACAAATGTGCAAAGAGAAAAAAAAAACATATATACACTCTATAATTTTCCATTCATTTTGAATTAGCCAATTATTACTTAACTGAAGTTCTATATATATATATTCATACACTTATGTACATTGGTTATAATTAATATAATTAGTTCCAATATATTTATATTTTTTTAAATAATCTATTTTAAGTCCATATTTTAAATAATGAATATAGAATGCAGATTTATCATCTTTATTATTAAATGCATTGCTATGTTCTTTTGCTCTTTCGTCTGTCTATATCCTAGTAAATCATATTGCAATTTCCACAATTAATTTTATACACAATTTCTTTTTTTATATTTTATATCATCTCTTATTTTATAATTACATATTAATTTGTCTATATTTTTACTAATTGACTAATTTGTTTGTTTTTATTTATATAATTTAATACTGTATATTTTTAGAAAATATTTTTTTAAATGTTTTGATAAGGATTAAATTAATATTGAATTAGTAATATATGTAGATAAAGAATTGAGCTCAATAAAATATTATGTGTGTTTGACAAAGTTTATAGGAAGATTAGTATAAAAATATATGCTGACAAAAATAAACCAATGAAATCCAAGAAGAAATTATTAAGAATAAATATTGATCAAATATTATGGAACAGATCAATGCTTTTAAATATTTGGCAAATTGAACAATTGATGATGACAGTAATAATAAAGAAATGTGAGAATTGCATTTACTAAACAAACTTTTAATAAATTAAGGGGTTATTCTACAGCCTATTAACATTATGTCTAAGAAAAAAAGCACATTAAATGCATTATTTGAAATAGTTTTCTATGAAGCAGAAATGTGAACAATTAAAAAAAAAGAGACTTTAATAGATATAAATTTGGAGACAGAAATAGTAAAGATAAGTTGTAAAAATCAGAAATGTCTATGTGTTAAAAAGAAAAAAAAGGAAGAGGAAACAGATTGTATTTGGATACAAAAAAATTTATGAAAGATATATTAATAGCAATTGTTCTAGATATGAAAGGGGAAAATAGGAAATAAAATTATTAATGATGAGAAAGACTTGGCAAATGTGGAAATGGTCTTCTGAATGAAAATCTACAATGATGATAAATCTTTTTAAACAAAATTCTTTAATATATTGTTTAATTAAAATAAATCAACATACTGTATTTCTTTTTAAACCTTTACACTTCATTTTAGCTATTTATTTGGAAAAAATAAAGATTACCAATGGCTAAACATATTTATAAATAAAAATTATAAATAGTTGGTGCTAACATAAAAAGATCCCACTAATTATACTTCCCAACTCAATTAATTTTTTATGTTATCTTTCATTAAATTAAAAAAAAACAACCCACATATATAAAGTAAGATCATTATTATAAGAACAGCTCTCTTCACCCTACAATAGAGCTATTTACTATAAGCTTGAATATTGGACACTAAATGGTGCATAATGTTATAACATCCCCATTCCCAGATAGATTTCTGGATTTTGCCTTCATCAGTGATGATTAGGATTCACAGCTGGAATTGATGTAATTATGTATCTAATATTATTTCTTTAAATTACTCAACACCAGAAGACTGGAATTTATATATTAAAAAATAAAATCTAAGTTTTAAATTGAAGCTATCTTTTATAATTATATTGTTTTTGTTTAGGCACTTCTTTGCTTCATTATTAAACCCCTAAATTTAATCTATTAATTTTCTAGTTATTATTCATTAATTTTCTAGCTTACAATTTCTTTATCAATGGCACTTTTAGGATTTATTTAATGTATATGTATATTGAATATATAATATAAATCCTATAAACAAAATAAATAAATGGGAATATCAAAATTAAAGTATTCACTATAACTCTCTCTCATAAATACATTTCTTATAGATTATAAAGATGTAATTTTTCTACTACTATTTTTGTCAGCTTTACCATCATCAATCCACTGCAAAATGAAAGACTCTTCAAGTTTAATCTAATTTCTCTGATCATTAGTCTCTCTTTTTTACAAGACTTCGACAAACTTCCTTATTTTATCCATCCATTTCACATGTAGTTACCTTTCTTGGTATAGTCCAGGTCCACTATAGTTTATTAATTCTTTCAATAATATCAGTAATATCTGTTTGTCTCTTATCCATGTACTTTGCTTTTGATCTAATATATACCTTTTTCACTTTATTGAATGGTTTGAAATCTCTAAATCAATCTTATGTTTAAGTGTCCAAGTCTCAAATCCATAAGTAAGAAATGTTAAACATATCTACTAAAAATTGCCTTTTCAAACATAGGCATATTTTCCTTTAATATCAAGTTATTTCTACTAAAGGTATTCCATACAAGTTTAATGCCATGATTATTTTCATCCATTGTGTTCCCATCAGCATTAAAAATCTAATCAAGATATTGGTAATTGTTAACTTTTTTTAATTCATAATTATTAATTTTTATTTCTATCTTCTGAGACAATCCATTGAACATTACTTAAATCTCTTTTTAGCATTTATCTTTAGTCCTGCATCTTGTAATATTCCCTAAAGCTCTGAAGCATTATTGAAACAACATCCATATCATTTGCAAAATCTAGATGATTTAAATAATCTCTATTTACATTTAAACATTTAGCTTCCCACTTTAATCTACCAACTATTTTTTGTAAAATCATTATAAAAAGTTTTGGAGATATGGAATCACTTTGTCATATAATGTTAATCTTCTTAGTATCATCATGTAATATATTCACTGCTACCACATTTTGATAAATATTCTTCAGAATATGACAACATCTCTGGCCTATATCTTAATAATTTAATTCTTTAGTCATTGTAGAAATGCTTATAAAATCAAATAACTTTTCACAATCTATAAATCCAAAGCATAATTGAACTCACATCCATTGGATTTTTTTATAACTTTTCTCAATACATGGATGTAATCTACTGTGCTAAAAATACTTTTAAATTCAGCTTATTCTTGTGGCTGATTAAAATCCAAAGTTCATTGTTGTCGAGTTATAATTATCTCGGTGAAGAGCTATTATTTCTAATATCTTCTTTATTATTTTTCTTAAATACCAATATTACTATTCTTCCAAACATCTGATACATATTTATCAATTAGACATTTGAGATTGAAGCTGTATATATATATATAATGATCTTTAGTTTCTTCTGAAGAAACCTAAGGTCGATGAACTAAGAGCAATGCTGGTTTTGAATAGTCTGAAAGAAATTTTTTTTTTCCATCGGAATTTTAGATTAAATAAAATTGGAATATATATATATTTTTTAAGGAATTAAATTTTCGTTTAGCAATTGTATAATGTATAAACCAAATTATGTCTGTAGTTTATTAAAATGTATAATGTATAGAGTGTATTAAGCGCATGGAAGAGAGGATTTGGCTCACATGCACAGCAATTAGCAGTTGTACAACGTATAAACCAAATTATATCTGTAGTTTATTAAAATGTATAATGTATAAAGAGTATTAAGCACATAGAAGAAGGGATTTGGGTCTCACGCACAGCAAAACTTTGAATCTGTTTATTTATAAAAGTTTAAGTGCTAAATTAGACAAATGATATTCTTTAAAAAGTGAAAAGTTTAATATAACAGGAAATTTAACTTGCTTATTATAGCGATTGTTTAATATTGAATTAAGGGGGGATAGCTAAAAAATTTCAAAAAACTATGAAATAGTTTAATGTTACTTGAAATTCACTACAAGTAGATAGTGAATATTATTAGTAAAAATGTGCATGCATGCGTGTGATATATGAAATTTTAATTATAGAAACTACCCCAAAATTTTATATATCATGCAATATATTGTTGGAAAGAGAATTGGGAGAACAATTATTTTATATTAGTTATGAATAAATTAACAATTATCTTCATTCATAAATCTTAAATCAAAATTTTAGTCTATTTTTTTTTTATTAAAAATTTTTCTCTCAATTTTTTCAGACATATATATTTTTTTTTGCTTAGAGCAGGAAAAATATCTCAAGCACACATGTGGGGTAGCCAGAATTGTGAATAATTAGTGTCAAAATTATATTTGATGAACCAATTAACACTTAATACCAAGGATCAAAGGTTAAGTAAGTCGGTCAGAGGATGATGGACGGGCAGTTTATAAAATGGGATAATGGTGGGGGTCTTCTCTAGAAAAATTTGTGTTAAGGGAATGCATAGTAAGTTTTCTGCTTCATCATCATCATCTGACCTATGAATAATTTAAGTGTATAGTTTCATTATAAAATGTGTTACTAAATAATTAAGTGGGTACACTAGATCTCCTTCGGAAGTCAATTGTAGCCAAAATTTTCTAGCACAACAAAATTAATAAATCATGCGTAGTCCAATACACTCCAATCTCGCCAGCATAAAATGTTTCAGGCACAAACTTTATTGATATTTATTCTATCATAAATATTTTACTTTTAATACTTGGATGGATGTTTTTAATAAAATGTAATGAGACTGAAAGGAGAATAATTGATATAACTGTGCATTTGTGTCATATGTATTGGAAAGCCAAAATAAAATCTATGCTGTAGTTTATTGTTTCTTATTGTTATCACCAAAGAAAACTTTTGCGTTCTCATGAGAGAGAAACTTTAGCAGAAAAGTTTAAAATATCTGTTAGAATAACAGATTGAAATTAAAAATGAAAGAAATATTAAATGAATGATTGCTGAATGATTCTTTAAATTTACCATAGCGAGTATCTGTTTTAAGCATTATATTTGAATGAATGGAAGAATTTTAACATTGAAAAGAAGAACCCAAGGAATGACTTAATTCATCGAGCAGGAGAAACTAAACTCTACAAATAATTTACTATTAAATAAGTGATATTACAAAGATGTAAATTTCCATAATAAATTAATAAATGAGCAAGGATCCTGATAATTAATGTAGCTACTTGTTAAAATTGTGCATCTTTAAATTCGGTTTTACTAAAATAAAAGTTGCAATTTGGATAACTTTGAAGTCATTATGCCATGGCCATGTATTTTTTCATTTAGCGATAGTATGTGCATGTGTTCGAATATGGATAAACTTTAAACTGCCCAATGGAGAACAATCGTAAATGGTGCAGTGCGCCAAAAAAAGACTAAGTAAATTTTTCTTTATTATATTTATTGTTATGCTATATGTTTAATTTTATTCTATTAGGTATTCTTAATTAAATGTTATAATATTGACCTGGTATTAAACTCAGGTTAGGATAGACAATATACTTTATTCATTATTTAATTGCTCCAGCCCATATTTTATCTTATTATGAAATGCTAGTGAGAATGTGTAGTATGGAAGAGGTTTTCGAAATATTACTTTGCCAATAGTTTTAAATGAATATTTTCATGTTTATTTAATTCACATATAATTTTAAGTATTTGATTGCTATGCCCTGGAGAGTGAGTTAATTAGGATGTGTGTTTAAAATAAATGATGCCCATTTCTTAGTCTACAGAGTTAACATTTAAATGAAATTTTATTCTTAAGTCGTATTAGATTAATTTTAGAAATATGGGTTCATGCATCAATAAAATGATGCCTTTATGTTCAGTGAGAGTGCAAATGATCTTTGTTTGTTCGAGGTAAGATTAGTACTTACCATCTCGAAAGCTGAGATGGAGCATAGCTCTCTCACAATTAGATACATTTAAATTTAAAGATATTTTGGAGATCGAGGATATATTCACAGCTCCATTATTATTAATTTGTTTCGTAGAAGATAAATATTTTTATATGGTTGTAGTATGTGATGATTTAGCAGATCAGCTTTTATATGTGCAGAAACAAGCTCCTCATATATCTTATAGACTCAGGTAGAAGGCACCCTTAAGTTTATGCTATCACCAAGATGTTGTTTATTGATTTATTTTTCTCTTGCGAAAGTATTATTATTACTACCCAGGATTGTATGAAATATTGTTACTGTTTTGCTAGGTCATGGTATATTAGTTAAGACTTGTTATTTACTTTAGGGAATTACACATCATCATTGTGGAGCTGAGCTTAGCTCGCAGCTTGTTATTGAACCAATATTTATTTTAAATTTAAGATTAATAATTTAAACCCAGACAAGCAATGTGCATTATATCCAGTTCATGCTGAAGCAAGTCACTGCTGGATTGGTAAGACAATAGTAGTAAACTCATGTTGGGGCCATAGTATAAAATAAAAGTGTGTGTGCATGAATATAAATTCTTAAACTATTATATAATTAGAAAAGAGACGTTAAGCATTAAGTTTATGGTGAGCAATAGCTCATAAAATTAGTTATAAGTTTAAATAGCAAAATTAAAGTAATTTTTTTTTTAATATTTGAATCATTTAGTGGAGTAAATGAAACACCAGTTTAATTTGTAAAGGCTAAAAGCTAATTGTAATAATAATAATTATCATAATATTCGTATTGATGAAGCGCTGCTTCAGATAGAAAAATGATGTTAAAATAATATACTGTGGGTCAAAATAGTTTTTATCAAATAGAATATAGCACAATAGTTATTTGTCCTCAGTATTAGTATATGAGTATCATCGTTGAGACGCGGATTCTATCCAAGATGGAATAGGCTCAGAAGGACTTTTACCCTGTAGCTAGTGTAGATCCATTCTAAATATAATTTGTAATTATTATTTCATATTTTCTTTTGTTATTGGATCGCTATGATGTTTGTATTTTATCTTGTAGTATTTATTTTTCATATGTTAATAAATATTTTGTTTTGAATTTAAATTTTGTTGTTGTGTCTTAATGCTTGGGTATTCATTGATTCCAGAAACCTAACAGAGAAAATTTTTAGAAAATATTCCATATTTTCCAGTACAGATGTGTCACAAAATATCTTTATTAGATATTACTACTAGGTTAATATTTTTCTTTATTATTCATTGGTTGAGATTAAAGAGTTATCCTGCTGAAACATTCGTTTATCTTTGAAATCATCATGATTCATATGGCAAACATCTAAGAGAATAATTTTAATTTTAAATGTAATCTTTAGTTTATCAAGTTTATTACATTATGACTGATGTCATGAGTGAACATCAAATCCCTTTTTCACTCCTGATATTTGAATGCTTTTCCAATTGCTAAGATTATAACCAAAATCATTTAAATAATGATTTAGTAGTTGCTAACATTTATTATTATTATCCTTAGTTAAGAGTAGACATTAGCTTCCAGAATGAGTGTATGCCTATTCTATTTAAGCTCGCTGGGATAGTGTTTAGTAGTCTGCAATACATTTGAAAGTGATTAATTGTAGCTCCTCACTATAAATCAAGACACTGAGAGCGAGAGTTTTACAATCAGAAAATTTTAAATGACGAGATTATCATTGCTGGATATTTATTGAGGTGATTATATTGTATATTCTGCTCCTGTTTGTGGTAGAGATGTGACGGAAAAAATGTAAACATAAACACTTAAAAAAAATTAATTGTAACTTGGGAGAGTGGTCTATGTGGAAAACAAGGAAATAATTAAGATGTTGGGAGGGGGATGAATGGAGATTCTTTTTCTTCTTTCATTTTGATAATAAGATTTTTAATATTGCTTGTGAGTCTGATTCTCGAGGTTCTCTGCTGGATTACCAACCCATTCCCACCCATTTAAACATAAGAAATTAAGAACTGGAATTGTTGTAGCTGCCACGAGAGATCATATAACCGTGTTGGATTCATTTGACTTAAGTGTGAGTCTGTGGGAAAAAGTTGCTTTCAGTTTTTAATAATTTGTCATTAATTAATTTATGTAGCAATTACTAAGCTCAAAAACTAGAACTAAACATACTATTTGTAACTTTATTATTAAAAAAAAATTTTTTTTTTTTTTTTTAAATTTATAATTTGTTTCCCTCACGGACTTAAAATTTGTCAGGTGATGATGATCTTGAGTTGGCACAGCAGCTGATAGCTAGAGTTACATTTTGGCGCCCTGGTAAATAAATCATTGCACAAATATATCTCTCTCTGTGACTCTCTATCCACCTACATTTCTATATGGCTAAGTGGAAGGTTTCAGTAAGGATATAATATATATGCTAGTTTAACCAATCACTGTTGACTAGCTAAAGACCCTAAGTCCAACCACAGTGACTGTATAACAAACTAAACAATGATGAACGGATAAATAATAAATAGCAGGGATTAAGTTATAAATTAAAATTGTTTAAAAAATAATAAGAAAATAGAAAATTTAAATTGTTATTTAGTTTTATTAAAATACGTTTTTAACAAAAATTATAATGTATAAATATGGATGGATAAAATTAGATTCCTAAGATATAGAACCCATTAGGAAAGAAATGTAATTTATAAACTCCATTAGATAAAAATTTAATTAAAAATGTAAGATAAAAAGAGAAAATGAAACAATAGGTATTGGAATGCAAAATGGCAATTAAGCAGGGTATAAATAAAGAATTGTCTTTTTGTTCTCTCTCTTATACTTGCTGAAGCTCTCCCACTCTTAGCGAAGAAAATCTGGTACTGAACAACCTAGCTGAAAGAAGTTTTGAGGGAATAGATTTTTGCTGAGCTCCACAAACATATCTTCTCCTTACACACAATAGTTATATATCATCATCCTTTTGTCTGAGCTATATATAAGAAATCTAAAATGCATTGTAAAGTAAAAATGCATGAGTAGGTCTCTTTGTCTCCACTCTCCTATCCGTCTCTGGGATCAGAGTCGGAACAATGCACCAGCCAGAGAACTTGAAGAATTGCCTGACTGATGCCTGCTGCCTATTAGTGAATAACTGCTACCCATAACGTACCCTGAAGATGAAAACAGATTTACAATGGATCCTTTAGTTACTGGTAACATGAACTTTCGATTAACTTATCCAGTTGCGTTTAAACTGATAAATTGAGTTTATTTAGTTTTTAAAATTGTAAATATGTGTTTAAATTATCTAATCTGATATATTAATATTTTATAATGTTATTTTTTAAAAAAGTTTAATGGTGATTCTTAATGTGTCTAAATTATATGTAAATTGACATTTTTAATCCATCGCCATTATACTCACTTGAATTTTATATTTATTTAATTTCTTTTTATCAAGAGAGAAATGAAATGATTCTTTCTTATATCTTGAAATATATATGTATAATCTATAAAGAGAGGGGTTGGAGTGGAGAACTAATTTAATTTAATTCGTTATATATTTTAATAATCAACCCACTATACTGAAGGCAGGATAATTAAAATTTCTCATGAAGCTTCTATGATTAAAAGATCTGCCCTGTCCCTCTCCATCCTATCGTATTTATTTTATTTATATATTTGTGTTTAGAAAGAAAGACATGCAGAACACGCAAACGTTCTTTTGTTTTTAAATAATTAAATGTCTTTCAATACAATTATACATGTTAAATCTATTATTTTATATTTTAAAGAAAAGATCCAATCCTGCCTTTTATTTTTATATGCTCTTTAAGTCTATCTGGGTTTTATTAATATATATGTGTGTGTGTGTGTTGTATAGAAAGTATATAGCCTAAAACTTTAGTAAATTTTGTTATATGTAAGAGAAGGTACAATAAAGCTGTAGATAAATTCAAGTCTTACACATTTAATAATTCTAGGGATGAACAAATAATGATTAATAATTAATTAATATGCTCATCTTTCATATAATATGAGTCAAATGGAAAAGTAATAACAGATATTTTTTCAATCTCGTAAATTTTTGCATTCATATTTATATATATGTTCGTAATTAAGGTTTTAAAGTTTAACGGTCATTTGACTGCATTTAATATTATATTGTGCTATTCAGTGAGTCGTGGGTATCTCGGCACTTATTCCTTGTTCCTGTCATCATTACTTCATGAGCTAACACTTCTCCGGGATTGCCAATGATGATAAAATGAATCCCTAAATCTTCAAATGGTATTACTGGTCACAAGCACTTATACTCCGGTCCTGAAGTTGGATCACACTGCAGCGAACGAGTTCCATTTCTCTAACTACGTGTTAGACCCGGAGTGCTATCCAGCCTAAAGTTAGCCTTGAATGAAGCCATCATGCCCTGAGACTCATTTCCTAAACTCACAAATTGAGTCACCAAGGATCACGGTAGTCTATTTCCCATTATAGATTAAAACCATGCTTTTTATATGATCAAAATATTACTGAATAAATTCCGAAAAATGTCCATTGGGGTTTATCTTTATTTATCATTTAACTTCAGGCTATATTTGAACATGATCTCAATTCTATTTAACTAGTCTAACCAATTATCCATCTTTTCTAATTTCACCCTAGAGTTTTATTTTTCTCTCTTTCAAAGGAAAGCACCCAGTTTGTTGGCTAGGTATAGTATCATTTTATAGTTACAAATCAGTTGTTTGCATACATTATTTGGATCTTGCTCATGTATATCTAGATATCTATGCGGCTGCAAGACAAATAACTTAAATGTTCATTCACTAATTTTATCAATATACTAATTATCTGTGTTATTATATAGCTTAAACCTGATTATTACATTTTAAAATTTCCCTTTGGGATCTCATCTCTCTCTGACAACCAGGCATACCTTAAAAAATGAATTCTTGTGAGGTTTGGGGTGTAAGTTGCTTGGTAGTAATCTGGAAGAGTAGGTGAGGTTCGAACCACCTCAACCTATGTCTTTTGGTTAGGTTAAAGCAGCTCTACTTTTTGTATCATTACAGGTTTTTTTGTATAATCCAGTGCCCAATGTGGGCCTTACTGTTAGAGATAGAACCGATGTTATACATAGGAATTTGATGATCAGGAAATTTTTTTTGTGTGTAAAAAAAAAATATAAAAATAATGAATGATAAAAATGTATATATTTTTTCCTCTTGCATTTTTTTTGCTCTTTATAAGAATGTTGCTCGTATATATATATATATGTTCTAAAATATGTTAAACCAACCAAAGCTCAGTTTAAGATAGAATTAAATCAGGTAATAACATTTTTTTTGCTGTGTAGGGAGACAGAGTGACTAAATAAAGAGCAAAGATGAGAAGAATCAAATCATGAATTATTATTTTTCCTCATCATTAGTATTAGAGTTGTGCTGTATATTGAGTACACATAGTTAGAGGTCGGTCAAATGGTAGCACGAGAATAAAGACATAGGTCGAGCAAGCCATTAAAAACTCAAGAACAACACAGCTGATATACCAAGAAAGGCAATGTTTGCAGGGATGATTGAGAGGGAGCATTATTTGAAAAAAAAAAGGAAAATCTAAATTTTACTTTGTTCATATTACTAAATGCTAGAGACAAGAGAAAGGACAAGAAAGAAAAAGAGAACAAGAGAATTGTAACAAAATAAAACTACATAAGGCCATAGTATACATAAGACAGTATAAAATAGAAATTGAGAGGAGGAACAGCAATAGCAAAGAAAGCACAAGAGGCATGGAAAAAAAACAAACAGATAAGTCAGTTGGGGCACGGTATTGGAACTTTTCAGGGTGAAATAGGAGAAAATCCAATGGTACACCTGGAAAGTCTTCAAGAATTATTCCTGTTTCAGAAATTAAAAGAATTTGAGAACATAGCAATTGCAGCTAACCATTTGCATGGATCTGCCCGGGACTGGTGGGAATGTGTGAACGGAAAGTCCACAACATTTGAAGACTACAGCCTCAAATTACTTAAAAGCTTTTGGAGAGAAGAGAGCCAAGACAGGATACTGCACTGGATATCACAAGAAAAATATTGCACATCAAAAGGAGAAACTCATATCCAGTTTTTCCTTTGCCAGGCAGCATTTTTGAAATCACTAACAACTTACTGTTTATTGGACAGGCAAATCATCCAAACTGTAAAGTATAATATGCCGCTACACATCCAACAATTGATGCTAGGCTGTCGGAACTGTGAAATAGAAGAAATAGCAAAATTACTAACTGCCATAAATTTTGGCAACTTAAATGATTACACAAAGGAAGAAAAAGTGAGATCGCCAAAATACAAATGGCAGATATTCAAAACTGCTATAAGGATGAAAATCAGTATAAACCAACATCCCAAACAGAAAATGTCCCAGTAATATATATGCCTCAGGTGGAGCTACAAGATGAGGAAGAAGAAAGTGCATGGAAAGATGAGAGAAGAAAGTGCATGGAAAGATGAGAGAGTGGAACCAAACTTCTGTATGAATAAGATGAACCGGATTACAAGTCAGTACCTAGAGTGTCAAACAATTCAAGCAGTACTTCAAAATATCCCGGTGATGGCATTACTGGACATTGGAAGCCAGGCGTCACTGCTCTCGAAAAAATGATGGGGACGTGACACAGGGGGTACAGGCACTCCCTATCTCACCACTATAGGCTACTCAAGTGATTTTAGTAAATGGTGAAAAGGCCAAGATAGGAACAATCAAATGGTGCTTAACATAAAATTGGGAGCCACATTTCAAATAATGCCTGGTCTGACCCAGGATGTATTGTTGGAGTCTGATTTCTTACAGAAACATAATTCCAAGATAAATTACAGGGATGACATTTGTATTCTACAAGGACGAACTCCATTTCACCAGTGGGAAACTTCAAGTTACTATTAGCGTAAGCTGTGTGCGAGAAACTCTCAATCCACCAGACACAGATGAGGAAACAGGAGATCAAAAATTAAGGGTAGAAGAGCAGTGTAGATCTTACTCTGCTTTTGGGCAATTCAGATGTCTATTTGTCAGCCACAAGACATTCCAAAAAAGTACCACGACAGACCATGTAAAACAAATAGTTTTATCAAGTGACACCAAAACCCCATGGCCGAAACCAAACATTCATATACACAAAACACAGACTATGGGATGCGAACCACGAGTCAACTCCCTCAATAAAACAGAGAGAATGTGGAAAACAACCATATAATGAAGGACTGGTAGCATGGAATCTCAACTTAATCCTGGTGAAAGAATTAGGAGCAGAGAAAATAATGCAATAAAATAAGAAAATTGGGAGAGAGAATGCCTTTCTAGTAGAAAATAAGAAAGGCATCATGGTATCATTTAACACAAAATCATTAAAGCCATATTGTGGCGTAATAGCTAAGACACCAAAGAAGAGAGATGACAACAAGCAGGGCCGGCGGAAGCGGGCATGCAACGCATGCTAGGCATGCGGGCGCTGGCAGAAGGAGGCGCCATCACTGAGAGATTAGCATCTGAAAAAGAAGGCGTCATCCCTGAGAAATTAAAACTCTACTAACAAAAATACTCACATTTGAAGAATATTATTCTCAAATGTTTATTTACAAAAATTATTGAGAGTAGATTATTGAAAATCATATGAAGTCATATTATATCTTATTAAATGACACACACAAGCAGGCCTGCACACAAGCTCTGCTTAATATTAAAAATATAAAACAATCAAATCTATTATTTATCATGAACAATAAACTAAACATAAAGTTTATTATATTACAAATTTCATATTGTAATGTTTATATATATATATATAGTACTGCTTATAGTAAACTATAAGTAACTTTCTGCTAGCAAATATATAAATAAACACACACTAAAAGTATTATAAATTAGAACTTATGTATGTATATGCGTATATATATATTAGATCATGTTTGTTAAAAACAGACAGTGACGCAAATAATAAATATGAAATTTAAAAAAAAAAAAAAATCTAAATTTGCCGTGTTAAATTATATATTATTTCATACAAACCGTTTGTATGAAATAATATATAATTTAACAATCAATTTTATGCTATTTTTGATATCAAAAATAGCATTACATCGTGCATTCTTTCTAAAAATCATGACTTTTTTAAAACGCCACGGGACACGGTCGGGTCACCTTAGTAAACATATATATTGACAGGGGCACCAAAATCAAATTTGCATGCGGGCGCCTAGTACCCAGCGCCGGCCTGACAACAAGCCCCAAAGAGAAAGGTCCATATCTAAAAAAAACATTTAATTAGAATGATACATCCTAAAAACAACAAAGATCAAGGTATGACAAACAAACAGACTGAAATGGACATAAGATTATACTAATATATGAAAGTTTGAAAGTTTTTATTATTATTATTATACTTTAATATGTACAAATAAGAACAAAGTCCTGAAGTTCTGATGCCTGTACTTCCTGTAAAGAACTATATTGTAGAAGAACAATCTGACATGCAAATGATTATAGATAACAAGTCACACTTAATAGACTCTGATTCGGATGGAATTATGACAACAAATTATTCTTATATTAGTCAAAAATCCAAAAGAAAGGCAGGAAGAGGTAATGGGAATTTTATTGAAAAATCACATTCAATGACTTCTGAGGATTTGTCAGACTCAAATAAAAGTTCTTCTGGTAATGAATTGTGCAAAACAAATGTCAAGAACAAAAAACTTAAAGCTGACAATTTGAAATTAACATTAATAAAATCTCAGATGTCTGACATCAATTCTAAAGGGGATTCAATGATGGACTAATAGTAAATTCCACATGGAATCTTATTAATATTGGACATTATGTAATTTAATTGTTTATAAATGTATTGCCAAATTTAATGTTATATCATAATTTTTTTTCTTTATTGTAAACATAGTTAAATAAACCTGTTTTTGATACTTTAATATGTACATAATGTCATTTGAGTGCTCCCCCAGTATTACTCTGCATTGACGTAGGTTTAGTCATTTTTTTCACTTGTTTTTTTTAATGAGTTCTATGAATATCAAGCTATACATATATATACATAGATATGCTGGCTTCACCATTCACTGTGGACTAGCTATAGACCCTAAGTCCAACCACAGTGAATGTATATCAAATTAAATGATGAACGAATAAATAAGTAATAGCAGGGAGTAAGTCATAAATTAAAATTGTTTAAAAAGTAATAAGAAAATAGAAAATTTAAATTGTTATTTAGTTTTATTAAAATATGTTTTTAACAAAAATTATAATGTATAAATAGAAAAGATTATATGGATAGATAAAACTAGATTCCTAAGATATAGAACCCATTAGGGAAGAAATGCAATTTAGAAAATCCATTAGACAAAAATGAAATTAAAAATGTAAGATAACAGGGGAAAATCAAACAATCGATATTGGAATGCAAAATGTCAATTAAGCAGGGTATAAATAAAGAACTTTCCTTTTATTCTCTCTCTCTTATATTTGCTGAAGCTCTCCCGCTCTTAGTGAAGAAAATCTGGTGCCGAACAACCTAGCTGAAAGAAGTTTTGATGGAATAGTTTTGCTGATATCCACGAACATATCTTCTCCTGCACAGTACTTAAATATCATTATCCTTTCGTCTGATCTATATATAAGAAATTTAAAATGCATTGTAAAGTAAAAAAAAGGTGTGATTAGATCTCTTTCTCTCCACTCTCCCATCTGTCCCTGGGACCAGAGTCAAAACAATATAGCCAGTCAGAGAACTTGAAGAATTGCCTGACCGATGCCTGCTGCCTATTAGTGAATAACTGCTACCCAAAATGTACCCTGAAGATGAAAACTTAGAAAACAGATTTAAAATGGATCATTCTTACCTACCAGGACCCTGCTATATATATATCACCATATACCTCTAGTTACCAATAACATGAACTTTCACTTAACTTATCCAGTTTCATTTAAACTTTTAAATTGAGTTTACTTTTTAAAATTGTATATTGCATTTAAATTATCTAATCTGATATATTAATATTTTATCATGTTATTTTTTTTTAAAAGTATAATGACAATTCTTAATGTGTTTAGATTACATGTAAATTGTCATTTTTAATTGATCGCCATTATACTTACTTGAATTTTATATTTATTTAATTTCTTTTTATCAAGAGAAAAATAAAATGATTATTTCTTGTATCTTGAAACATATATGTATAATCTATAAAGGGAGGGGCTGGAATAGAGAACTAATTTAATTTCATAATCAACCTGCTATATTGAAGATAGGATATTTAAAAATTCTCAAAAAGCTTATATAAATAAAAGATCTCCCCCAGTCATCTCCCTCCTACCTTATTTATTTTATTTATATATTTGTGCTTAGAAAGAAAGCAACCATTCTTTTGCTCTTAAATAATTAAATGTCTTTCAATTTATCAAGAGCAATAAAATAAATACAATTACACATGTTAAATCTATTATTTTATATTTTTAAAAAAAGATCCAATCCTACCTTTTATTTTTATATGCTCTTTAAGTCAACCTGGGTTTTATTAATACATATATTTATTGTATAGAACGTATATAGCCTAAAACATTCGTAAATTTGTTATATGTAAGAGAGGGTACAATAAAGCTGTAGATAAATTCAAGTCTTAAATATTTAATTAACTGCAGGGATAAATAATGATTAATTATTAATCAATATGCTTATCTTTTGTATATTTAATATTAGTCAAAAGGGAAAGTAATTACTAATATTTTCTCACTCTCATAAAGTTTTGCATTCATATTTATTTCATACATATATGTTCGTAATTAAGATTTTAAAGTTTAACGGTCGTTTGAGCGCATTTAATATTATATTGTGTTACTTGGTGATTCGTGGGTGTCCTGGCACTTATTCCTTGCTCTTGTCATCAGCTTCTCTGGGATTGCCATTGATGATAAAATAGATCCTTAAATCTTCAAATAATATTGCTGGACATAAGTACTTATACTCCGATCCTGAGCTCAGATCACGCTGCAGTGAACGAGTTTCATTTCTCTAACTATGTGTTAGACCCAGAGTACTATCCAGCCTAAAATTAGCCCTGAATGAAGTCATCATGCCCCGAGACTCATTTTCTAAACTCACAAATTGAATCACCAAGGACCACAATAGTTTATTTTCCATTATAGATTAAAACCTTGCTTTTTATACAATCAAAATATTACTGAATAAATTCTGAAAAATGTTCATTGGGGATTTATCTTTATTTTATCATTTAATTGCAGGCTATATTTGAACATGGCCTCAATTCTATTTAACTAGTCTAACCAATTATCCATCTTTTGTAAATTTACCCTCGAGTTTTATTTTTCTCTCTTTCAAACGAAAGCACCCAGTTGTTGGCTAGACATAGTATTGTTTTATAGTTACAAACCTATTGTTTACATACATTATTTGGATCTTGCTAATGTATATCTCTGTTTGCTGCTGCAAGAAAAATAACTTGCAACATTTTTAAAATGTATTCTTCAAATTGTCATTTCTTTTGTTAATGTAAATAATAAACGTTCACTCACTAATCTTATCAATATACTAATTGTCTGTGTTATTATATAGATTAAACCTGATTATTATATAAAAATTCCCCTTTGGGATCTCATCTCTCCATTACCACTGGGCATACATTAAAGAATGAATTCTTGTGAGGTTTGGGGAGTAAGTTGCTTGATAGTAATCTGGAGGAGTAGGTGAGGTTCAAACCCTTTTGACCTATGTCTCTTGATTATGTTAAAGCAGCTCTACTTTTCTTACCGTTACAGTATATAACTTTGCCAGCACTTTTTCTAGTTCTTCACTTGCTTCTTTTAAGATATCAATTATAATTCCATCATTTCCTGAAACTTTTCCCTTTTTATAGATTTAATTGCATATTTCACTTCATTTAAAATGCTAGACAATTCAAAAGATGTAATAATTATAGAAGGTACTTTGTTTTCTTGTTCTTTATTATTAAATAATTTTTATAAAACTCTTCATACATTTTGTGAAGCCATCTCTCTTCTTAGTAATAGTTCCATCTTTTCTTATTATTACAAAAATAACATTTCTTGCAATACCAAAATACTGTTACATCTGTCTCATTTTATGCGGAAGATAGGTTCTGCAGAAAACCCGCATTAAAAAAAATCGCACAAAAATAGATTTAACTTGCCTTGAAAAATGGGGGATAGGTTCTATAATTTTCAGAAATTGCATAAAAGCATAGCAACAAGAAAAAATTACTTAAAAATTTGCATTAAAAAAATAAGGAAATAAAGTCATAATAAAAAATTTCAAATATTTGAAAAAAATTAATACAAGACAAACTTTTTTTACTTTTTTTATTAACTACAGTATTTAATTTTACATTTTTTCATACATATTTTAATCATTACTGCTATTTGACAATATGCGTTCGTTTGTGAACTGGTAAGAAATCAGATTCGTCACAAGAGGAAGTACAACTAGCGCCACTTTCAGTCTTGTGCTGTGTTAATGATTTTCTGTCGACAATGTAATTGGTGATTAAACTTTTTGAGATAATGATTTTACTAATTGTTTATAAAGCTTCTGATATCCAGACATATAACTATTTAGCTCTCGTTGGAATTTAAGAAGTTGTTCATTGCAGGAAACTCAAATTTCAGCATTTTCTGACATTGATTTTTATTTATCAGAAAATAATAAATTTGTATTTTTTTGTTTACTACTGAAATAAATTTTAAATGTTCACATTTTGTTTCTATATTTAAAAAATGAGATCGCAATCAAAACAAAAAGATTATACATTATCATTAGAAAGATTATTTTCAGTTTACAAAATCAATAAAATCTTCGTTATTTATTTTAAAAATCTAAGATTATTTATTTCTGTTATATCTAACAAAATACATTTTAAAAGTTTAAAATTTTTGAATATTTATTGCGATATTTTTATACGTAAGTCTAAATCTATTATTATTATTTACACATTAGTATAAGTAGGTTATTTACGTAGAAGCTAAGATTCTAAATACAGCTTCAGGCCATATTCACATTAGCTGCTAATATAATGTTATATTTTTGAAGAAAAAAGAAGTATTTCAAGTCAAAATAAGTTGTTAATAATTTAAATTTCTTGATATCTAATAAATATAGTGAAATATGAACTTCTTTACCATATAAAAGAAAACCTGCATAAAAAGATATTAAGAAGAAACATGAATCACATAACTTCAAAATCGCATTAAAACAATCCACATAAAACGAGACCCAGGTGTATATATTTTTGACACTTTTATTCTCCTCTACAACTTTCCTTATCAATTCACAATTATATTTTTGTTTTCTTACAATTTTAGTTCTAGATTTTCAATTCTTCTTAATGGATCACTTTTTAAAAATTTTCATATTCCCTTCTTTTCTTTACACATCATCTTGTCTCAGCAGAAAATTTATTGATAAATTTCTTTTTTGCACCAGCTATTTTTCAGAATATTAATTGACATCTTATTGATTTTTAAAACCCATTAATATTTTAAAACAAATAAGTGTTTTGAAGGTTAGAAATATCACATATCACTAAACGATAATCATTTTCTGTGATGAATCTATTAAGAACATTATAGTCTTGAAATATGTATTTTCTGTTAGTCAAAATATAATCCAATTCTGCTATACCTTCATCTGGATGCTTTCATATCCATTTCTGTTTAGCATTTTTCTCAAAAAAATAATTCATAATATATCGTTTTTATTTTTCTACTAACTCCACACACTTATCTCATTTCTATCACCATAACCAAATTTACTCACAATATCAACTTTTGTATTAAAATCTTCCATGATAATTTTAAAATGTTGTTTTATCTAATCAAAAGCATTTTGTACATCCATATAAAAATTCTCTACTTCTTAATAACAACGAGAACTTGTTGAGGCATAAACCTGAATAATTTGCAATTAGTATCTTCCATTCTATCTGATAAATTATTTTTCTATTTTTTATTTTTCTCACACCACTTGTGCTTCCAATATTTGCATCTTTGTAGTAAAGCACATATCCACTTTTGAAATCAATTAATTTTTCTTTTAACTTAACAAAGTCCATACAATGTCCCATTTAACATTAAATAATTCTTTTAATTCATGCAATTTTCATTTGAAAAGGCCTGCAGTTCTAAATACCTAAATAAAATGCCATCATTGAAAAGCAGCTTGGGTTTACAATCAGGAAATTATTAGCAACTTCTGCTTTTATCATCCAACTGCTGCCTTGTTGGTGACTTTACAGGTTTATATAATTATTTCCTAGATATTAATACACTAACTCAATTTAAACTTATGACTTATTTCCCACTCATTCCTATCAATTTTCCTATAAATTTCATTATTGAGACTTTCAGATATCTCTCATTTTACTAACATAAAAATATGATCACTATTACACACTCATCCCCTCCTCTTATCATTTTATTTTTATCTTTTCAAATTCCTCCTTAACTACCCTAAATATGATACACATATATAAGGAATGATAATTTAATTCCAAGAATGACCATGTGGTGTCACCCACAACCTAATTATATTGAAATCACGTGAGCATTTGTTTGAATATATTTAAGCTAACACAAGTGTAAATTTTAAGTTGATAGAGATAGTTGTTAGTTAGCTATTGAGAAGATAATAAATATCTGTGCATAAGCTTTGGGGCAAAAATGAGTGATTGAAATTTTGAACAATGTATTAATGTCAAATTTTGTATGAAAATTGCAAATGTGTTACTGAAATGTTACAACTGTTGCAAATGGCATATGGTGAAGATGCTATGAAGAAATCAAGTATGTCTTAGTGGCATAAGAGGTTCAAAGATGAGCGAGATATGATGGATAATGCCAAAAGCGGAAGTCAAAATCAATGATTGATGTTAATATTAATAAAGTATGCTGCAATACAGTTTGACAAATGATTAAGTGTAAGATTGATAGCTGAATAATTGCAGATTGAGACATGATTAAGCTAATTTTAAATAAAGAATTGTGGCCTGACAAGTGGATCATTCTTCATGACAATAAGCCAAGTCATAGTGAGCTCATTATAAGACTTTTTGGTCAAAAAATCAATTACACAACTAGACCATCCTTCCTATTCACCTGACTGAGTCCTTTGTGATTTTTGCTTATTTCTAAAATTAAAAATTGTGCTGATTTGATGAAGATTTTCTACTATTACTGATATCCAACAGAATTCCTGAAAATAAATTCCAGGTGTACTTCCAGAAATAGAAATGCTGTTTTAATCAGTGTATAGATACATAAGGTAACTACTTTGAAGATGGCAGTTTATCACTAATGTACCCTTCCATAAGTATATTTTATAAAGGTGCATTCTAGGAATTAAATTGTCACACCTCATACTTCAGATTATATCCACGACCATATAAACTTGCCACCCTAAACTTTATTCAAATTCTTAATTTTCAATCCACTGTTTTCACACTTTTTTTAAAATAATGCTTCGTTCATATCTATCAATTCATTATGTATTATTTATAATTAAAACTTTGCCATTATTATTTCTAAATTTATTTATATGTCTATATAAACATTACATTTTTATAAATCTCCTCATACACAAAAGTATATAAAAAAGTAATATATATGAATATATAAAGAAATGCAAAAAAAGTAATGCAGAAGACTTAAGAATAATACTATAAAAACATTCCCAAATATCTTCATTCCACTCTTCCACATCCGCCCCAATTCCAGAAGCAAAATATATCAATCACAAATTCATTTCTCTTTAATCAATTTCCATTTAATCCATATTTGTTCTTTACAATTTCTTTCTAAGATCATCCTTAATAATAACTCCTATACTCCTTCTTTCTTATTTTCATCACAACTATTTACATCTTTCCATTTACATTTCTTCTACCACTGACAATATATCTTTCTTCCATAATAATCTCCAATTCTTTGACTTATTCATATCTCTATTTCCTTGAATATTTTTAATATTAAGTTTTACATTGGCCTTCTTTTAAGTTATCAGTTTTATAAATACATCTAGACATTCTACATAAAAAAATATTTTCTACTCTTATATCCTCTATCATTCTATCTTATTTGTGCCTCTAAATACAAGCATATTCTTCCTTTTCATATCTACTTCCAACACAGCATATTTCCTTTTCTTTATATATTCCCTCCCACTTCCATCTTTAATAAATAAAATTTATTATAAATTATCTCACTTAATATTTTATTCCCTTTTTCTAGTAAATGTAACATGTCTTTTAAATAAATACATATTTTTAATGAGCATATCCAACATCTAAAAAATTAATACCACTATTCTCACCAAAACATTTTACCTTCAAATTAATTCCACATACGACCATTCCTATTTACCATTCCTTTCCTTTAAACTGAAAATCATATCCTCAAACCAATTAATTGTATTTCCTAATTTTTAATACAGTGCATCCATTTTTGATCATAATTTATATATTTATAAATATAACTTTTATTATTTGAATAATGAGATATTGACAATATTAAGGAAAAGACTATATGTAAGGCATCTTTAACTATTTTCTCTTTCATTATTTACAAATTTCAATCATTTTTATTAAGAAATTAAAATCTTTGGAAACTATTTTATATTTGTAAATTATTGATTTTCTTTATCATTTAACTATTGTTGTAATCTTTTTGTAATTTGTTGTGTTTTTCCTACAGTTCTTAGCAATCTTTAAATTTTATTTCAAATATATGTCCCATATTTTCACTTTCTTTAATTAAATTTAACAAATTATTTATATTTTCTCTTATATACAAATATAAATTTTCTTGTTTATAATGTTTGATTATTGTATTCATTACTTTATGTATATAGTATTACTTTTTCAATTTTTATTATTGCTATTATTTTTTAAATGTTTGTTTCTTACTTTATAGATATTTTCTATTTGCATAATTCTTTATAAAGTATTTGGAGTAATTTATTAATTGTAGTGTCTTTTTTAATTATATTATAGTGAATCATAATGAAATAAATGTACAAGAAATTACTCAAAAGATTTTAATAAAAGTAAACTTGAATACAATTTAAATATTTGGCAGTTATCATGATTATTTCTATTACTGTTATTTTATTTTATTATTCAAAAAAATTAGAAATATAAAAATCACTGTTCGATATTAATTTAAAAATATAGATACAAATTAATATAATTGTATAAAAATAAATATATACTAAAATTGACATAAATAGTAGTAATATAAAAATTACATATTTACAATGCCTAACAAACATAAATATAAAACACTCATTTAACTATAAATAATATATCAAAGACATATATCAAAATATATTTAAAGTTATGTGGCAAAGTTGATTATCAAAGCACTCTCAAGCATGTAAATAAATGCCAAAGAAAATCAACAATTATTTTATCAGTATATCATATTTCTTTCCAATCAGAGATCTCATTAAATGATAGCAAAATAAGTCTCTCCCATGCATCGATAGTGATTTATATTTAAATTAGGAATATGTGATTCTATTAAAAACAAAAAGGACTTAACTCTTGCAAAATGCATATTTACATATATATTATAAATTACAAATGGTATGCTAGGAACTGTACTTCATAAACCTAATTACTATATACGATTTTTACATGCAATTATTTAAATTAGAAATGTGTAAAACTAATCAAGAGAATAAAAATTAATAACAATAAAACAATTGAAAAAACACATATTTAGACACACATGTATATAAAATATTAAAGTAAATGTATCTATTCAATGCACACTTATTTTCAATAAATCTTAAAGATGATATATATAAAAAGATCAGAACTTTGAGAAATTAAAAAATGACAATTAGAAAATCAACCAATTTCTGTGTTTTTTTTTTTTTAAAGTGTCATAGCATCGGCCGGGACGCGAACCCGCAACCCGGGCAACTGCCTGCAAGTGAAAGGCAGTCGCGCTGACCTCTCGACCACCAATGCAAGACTCAATTTCTGTGTTTTAATAACAGAAACAAAAAAAAACTGCATATACACAAGTGATACATTAATACATATACACTACTAACCTAGAAACAAACTCATGATTTATAGCAAGTATAAAGGAAATAGAAATCTACTGAATAAATTGATAAAAAAAAAATTGAAAAGCTGTATAGATTTGACACTATACAGTTTAGAAATCACAATTTTATGTAAATTGGAGACCCCTTCTACACTTTGGCTAGGAAACTTAAAACTAACAATAACACATGAATTTATTATACTTCCAAGAACAATTGTCTTTTCATCTGCCTATTGCAAGTTTGAGTGTATATGACTTGAAGTCATGATAGTAATTTTTTATTAGACAAATTCAGTTATTTCTAACAACTAAGAATTTGCGTAATAAAAAAATATTATTATGACTATAAGTTATATATATTTCACCCTTCAAGCAAAAAGTAAACACAAAAAGTAAAAAAGTACTTTTATATTTTTCTGATTGTTCAAAATGATCAAAAATAATCTGTTTTAAGTCATGATTATTGAATATTTTATAAAATAATGAATGAAAAGTAATTATAACAATCTATAGCTTATTAAATAATTTGTATTTTGATCAAAAAGATTAGTTGATATAAAGAGAACTTCTATTTTTAATTTACTTTATATTAATATATAGGGTATATGAGCACAGACTTTCGCATGACCCACCACTCTCCACACTATCTCATAACACTGATACACTTGAACACATATATGTCGAAAAGATAAATAATCACCAATATAATATAATATTATTAATATTCTCAAATGTAAATAAGAACGAAGATAATAAATATTTATAAATATTATAAAAAATCATAAGAAATTGCATAAAATCAAGTGCCTGCAATGAATATAGTGTACCAATATTGAAATTGGCACATTTAATTTTATATAAAAAAATTATTAAAATAATAAATAAGTTATAAAAATCTAAAAGGTTGCTTTAAGTAAACAAAATCAGTTTGCTGTCAAAAGTAAAATTAAAAGGTCAGAGTTTTAAAACAAAAAAAAATACTCTTTCATGAAAGAAAAAGTAAGAGTCAAATAGTTTTCTATCATTAGTTTGAAATAAGTTACAATTTATTAATTAGAGGGGAGAGGGGTCTTTCGTTAGAAAAATCAACTAAAGGTTTTATAAAAAGGAAGTAAAGAGTTTTCTTATTAGTATTCGTAAAATATAAATAATTTAAAGTTTAAAAAATACAAATTTCTTTTCATTCGAATTAAAGAAAAATAATCTTAAAACTAGTAATATATGTGCGTATATATGTGCGATGGTAAATAAATAAAAAATATATGCGTAATAAATATTAAAATGAAATAAAAAAAGATTCATTAAAAAACACGCCAATGGCTATTAATTAAAAATATAAAGCAATACGTCTGCATGGCTATTATTAATTAAACAATCTTCAAAAACACGTTGTCAAAGGATTAATTGCTAAAGAATTTCGACAACAGATATTTGCGGGAGGATATTAAAGGGACAACACGTCGTCGGTATAAATACTGAATATTTTATCGGACAATCAATTGAGACAAGAGTTCAGTTCACAAATCAATTGAGTCAGTTAATTTCAATCAGTTAAGTTAATTGTATCTAGAAACAAAAAAATGCAGTGTTAAGCAGCTTTTGGGAACTCGCGTTTTTCCACAGCCTGATGTCCGATGAAAACCGCAAGATCTGCCCGTGAAATAATGTCAGCTTAACAACGTGGAAATCTCCATCAATATCTAATTGTCTTCAATAATAATGATCATGAAGAATAATGAAACTCATCAAGGAAACATCCCAGCCGGCTGGACGCATTCGTAATGGAAATATTCTCACCGAAAGCAGCCACCAAAGAGAACAAAATTCTACATCTACATTCAAAATCCTACATAAAACATTTGCTTATTTCGTTTATACTGTAATAGCCATTGCATTGCATTAATTCATGCGAATCCTCCAAGAGTCTAATTATATGAACTTTATAAGCATGCATAAAATGAACTATTGATGTGCGTGTTTGTGAATGTTAGATAATGTAAATGTCAAAGATTATTTATGCTTTTCATAAGATATATATTATAATGTGTTAATTTAAAATGTGCGTGTGTTATATTAGTTAAAAAAAATTATAAAGATGTTTGAATTTAGTAAATTAATGTTAGTTAATAAATTGTCTTTAAATTTAAACTTTGTCTGTCGGTCAATTCTTTTTATCAATCTCTTCTTACCAATATTTTATTATTGATTAAAATTAGACTGAGCTAGTTAAGGGAATTGTTTCGAGTGCTGGATTATGAGCCTACTGACCAAATACGTTGTTTGTTCTGAATAGATAACTGGCACCCGGAGTTTACTCCGAAACAAATAAAGTGTTTGGATAGTAGGGGTTTGAATCTAGAAACCCAGGTGAGCCATTGTTGATAGTTAAAGCTATCAAATAATATCTCCCACTTTGCTCGAACGTGCCGGTTCACGTAACATTTATAATCAAATAAGATTATAAATGTATTATGAAAAGGTTAGAAACCAACCGAAACATACATACGTGTAAGTAAGTGGTTTCAGCAGTTCGAACTCGGTACATAAATGGCTTTCCCAACGTTTGGGGCTGGACCTAAGAAACAATAGTAATTAAATACTTTGTTTCTTGTTTGAAAATTTTTATACAAAAGCGAAATTAAGTATGTAAAAGTGTTTTAATTTTAAAAAAAGAATTGACCGAAAACTTTTTTTTCTTTAAATGAAAAGAGATTTATGCTATTTACGTTATTTAAAATAAATCATTATATCAAATCAGAGACAATTGGGTATTATGGGCGGAGTTAAAGCATTAAGAACGGGTAGAGAAAAGGATAAAAAGGGGTGGAGTCAGTGTGGGTTTCCGTCTTAGTAAGAAAAATAATTAAACAGTAATAATTTTTGATTTGTTAATGCAAAAAAATAAGTTAATAGCGTAACTATGAATAAAGAAATGGAGCCGGTAGAAAGCCCGATATATTTTAAAAATCCACAATTAGTGGAAAAAGAGAAAGAAGTATCTGAGACGCGAATGATGATGAATATGATGCAAGAGTTTAAAGAATTGTGTCAGAAATTTAAACAAGGTCAGCTAGAACTTAAAACAGAAATTAAAGAACTCAGAGCAGAAGTAAGGGAAATAAGTTGTGAAATTAGAGGAAAGGTAGAGAAAAATCAAGAGATCGTAGAAGTAGATTTTGTCAAAGAAAATAAGGAAGTTGAGGTCATGAAAGAGATAGTAGAGTCAGATAATTGTAAATATAGTAGTTTGGAAATAGAAATTAAATTAGAATCAGATAGCGTTGCTACAGAGAAAGTAGAAACCTATGTGGATCAAAAAGCAGAAGATAGCGTTAAGCATAGTAGTTTGGAAATAAAATTAATCCAGATAAAAAATAAAAATAAAAAGGTGAAAGTAAAAGTTCGTATTCGTTTTAGACGGAGATTTAAAATGAAGAGAAAGAATAGAAAAAAATATTCATGGTTAGGAAAAATACGGAGGTCTGTGAAGCTTAAAGGTTTTCTAATTTACAAGGCAGAAAATAAAATGGAAAGAGATAAAATTAATTTTAATCGAGAGATAGAAGCGAGAATATGGAGTATAATTTATGTTAGTGAGTTAGTAGAAAGAAAGAAGGAACCGCCTGACATAGTTTAAAAGTTGGTAAACGGGCAGAACAGTAAAGGGAAATAAACAAAATGGACCGGAAATGGATAATGAACACGAATATGATTATTCTAACGTCAATAATTTGATAAATTTGAATCTGAAACTTCTATTTAAAACTAAAATAATAAATTAGAAATAAATGAATAATGATAAATTAAAAGGAAAGTTAAAATCAGGATGATAACGGAGGCTTCGTAAAATAAAAGATTTTGTTTTTTTTCTCAACGCACATATTAATTAAGAAAAGAGTTCGTAAATAAATAAGTATGTCAAATAGTTAAAATAAAATCAATAAAATCAAGTTAAACAAATAGTTTTTTGAATATACGCATGTTATTAAAAGAAAGTAAATAAATGGTTTAAAGTAATTAAGTCAAATCAAATGTCAGTATAATAATAAAGAGCAATAAAATAAAAGTTTTCTGAATGCACGCACGTTAATAAAGAAGTTAAGTAAATGATTTAAAATATGATTCCGTAATATAAATATGTAAACTGATGTCCGTGATGGTTTAAAAATAGTATCATAAAACTAATATTTAAAATGTTCATAAGGGTTTGAAAATAATATTCGAGATTAGATTAATATAAATAAATATGAAAACTGATGTCCGTGGTAATTTAGAATAATATTGTGAGATTAGATTAATACAAATGTTAAAGTAATGTTCATATGAATTTAAAATAAAGTTGGAAGATTAATAATAAAAAAAATATAAAGTCAATCTAAGTGTATTAAGTGTGTATAAGTATACATGTATATATACGCGCACATACACTGGTAATATTCGGGTAAATACGATACCTCATGATGCGTATCTGAAATGTATTTATCCAGATATCCTTTTAGGTTATTTTCTTGGTACTGCTGCACCTCATGATGCGTGCAAGAAGGGATTTATTTATTATATATTCCCTGTAAGCAAGTCCAGTAATAACTCGATATTTAGAATATTAGGTGTAGAATTGTGCTGCACATATACACATGGGTATGAATTTATCTATAGCAAAAGGGAATGAGGGTAGTATAGAAATCAGTTTAGTTAAGGATAAGTTTAAAGCTGCCGACTGGATAAATTTAAGTACCTGTAACGGACTTATTAGGGATCATTCCTCTTTCCAAAGCGTAAGTCGAAAATGGACAGTTGAAAATTCCTGCCATTTCGCAGCGACCCTTTCTTTTTCCAAGTCCGGTAGAAACCCGGCAAATGAAGCTTCGATTTTATATACATGTAAGTCGGTTTAAGTCAGCGAATCTGCTTCCACGTCATTTCCAAAAGATCCTTGTGCCACAAAATTAGTTTGTCCTCGTGGTCGATATCCAGGACTCAACTCATTGTAAACAATGTTGCCAGCATAGAAAGAAGTAAAGCATAGTTGAAGATTGCCCTTAGCATGGAAAGTAAAAGATATCAAAAAGCAAACTTAGAAAAACAGTAAATATTTATAAATTAAGAATTAAAGTTGTCGGAGATAAAATGGTAAAAAAATGACGCATTTTAGTCTCAAAGGGAGGACGATGTAATGTACCAATATTGAAATTGGCACATTTAATTTTATATAAAAAAATTATTAAAATAATAAATAAGTTATAAAAATCTAAAAGGTTGCTTTAAGTAAACAAAATCAGTTTACTGTCAAAAGTAAAATTAAAAGGTCAGAGTTTTAAAACAAAAAAAAATACTCTTTCATGAAAGAAAAAGTAAGAGTCAAATAGTTTTCTATCATTAGTTTGAAATAAAAGTTACAATTTATTAATTAGAAGGGGAGAGGGGTCTTTCGTTAGAAAAATCAACTAAAGGTTTTATAAAAAGAAAGTAAAGAGTTTTCTTATTAGTATTCGTAAAATATAAATAATTTAAAGTTTAAAAAATACAAATTTCTTTTCATTCGAATTAAAGAAAAATAATCTTAAAACTAGTAATATATGTGCGTATATATGTGCAATGGTAAATAAATAAAAAATGTATGCGTAATAAATATTAAAATGAAATAAAAGAAGATTATCATTAAAAAACACGACAATGGCTATTAATTAAAAATATAAAGCAATACGTCTGCATGGCTATTATTAATTAAACAATGTTCAAAAACACGTTGTCAAAGGATTAATTGCTAAAGAATTTCGACACCAGATATTTGCCGGAGGATACTAAAGGGACAACACGTCGTCGGTATAAATACTGAATATTTTATCAGACAATCAATTGAGACAAGAGTTCAGTTCACAAATCAAGTGAGTCAGTTAATTTCAATCAGTTAAGTTAACTGTATCTAGAAACAAAAAAATGCAGTGTTGAGCAGCTTTTGGGAACTCGCGTTTCTCCACAGCCTGATGTCCGATGAAAACCGCAAGATCTGCCCGTGAAATAATGTCAGCTTAACAATTTGGAAATCTCCGTCAATATCTAATTGTCTTTAATAATAATGATCATGAAGAATAATGAAACTCATCAAGGAAACGTCCCAGCCGGCTGGAAGCATTCGTAATGGAAATATTCTCACCGAAAGCAGCCACCAAAGAGAACAAAATTCTACATCTACATTCAAAATCCTAGGTAAAACATTTGCTTATTTCGTTTATACTGTAATAGCCATTGCATTGCATTAATTCATGCGAATCCTCCAAGAGTCTAATTATATGAACTTTATAAGCATGCATAAAATGAACTATTGATGTGCGTGTTTGTGAATGTTAGATAATGTAAATGTCAAAGATTATTTACGCTTTTCATAAGATATATATTATAATGTGTTAATTTAAAATGTGCGTGTGTTATATTAGTTAAAAAAAATATAAAGATGTTTAAATTTAGTAAATTAATGTTAGTTAATAAATTGTCTTTAAATTTAAACTTTGTCTGTCGGTCAATTTTTTTTATCAATCTCTTCTTACCAATATTTTATTATTGATTAAAATTAGACTGAGCTAGTTAAGGAAATTGTTTCGAGCGCTGGATTATGAGCCTACTGACCAAATACGTTGTTTATTCTTCTGAATAGATAACTGGCACCCGGAGTTTACTCTGAAACAAATAAAGTGTTTGGATAGTAGGGGTTTGAATCTAGCAGCCAAGGTGAGCCATTGTTGATAGTTAAAGCTGTCAATAATATCTCCCATTTTGCTCGAACGTGCCAGTTCGTTCACATAACATTTATAATCAAATAAGATTATAAATGTATTATGAAAAGAAGGTTGGAAACCAGCCGAAACATACATACGTGTAGGTAAGTCTTTCTGCGGAGCAAACCCAGTACAATAGACCATTACTGGAATAATACAACAGTAAATCTTTGATGTTATTGTGATAAAAATATTTCTAAATATCAATGAGAGCTGAAGTGTTTAGAAAATTTATATTTTTCCTGCTTAGATTTATTGAGACAGTGATTACTTATCTCATAATTTATTACTTTATGTGATTCTTCAGTTTATTGCATTATAAAATAAACAAGAGCATCTCTATTCTAGTAAAATCAATTGAAAGCTTACAACATATAGCACTAGAATTGTCCTTGTTTAATTTATTTTGTTGTTATAAACTATGGCAAAAATGTCATAGGCAGCAATAAAACAAAAAACTTAATAACCTTATCAGCTGATTTCTATCAATAATTTCACTAAAAATTGTTTTATTTTTAATAAAAAACATTAATACCACATTAAATGTTAAAGGGATTAATAGTGAAATTATAAAGTTACTTAAGTCTCTGCTTACAAATTAAATATAGATTCTTATTGTCTAAAATCAAGATGATACACAATTCACATTTAGAAATATTAGAAAATCAAATGCCAAAACAAAATCATATATATTGTAAACTACAGACCATCCCGGCACATTGTATTTTGATATTTAACAATGCATAGATATTGAAAAGCATTGTATTATAAATCAAATTGTATTATCAGCATGCTAAAAATAATGGTTTTACTGAATTGATTGTTTAAATTTGAAAAATATATTGCAATACTATTAACTGAGATAAAAAAGATTAATTGCTTCAGCTATTTCAACCATAGATTACTGTCATAAAGATGGTTTTATGTTAGATGTTCATTCACAATTAACCATTCTGCTATAAATAATAATATAGAGTATGATCCAGACATTTAGACAAATATCAAATGAAAATTAACCTCATAATAATATATTTAGACATGTATTATTGAAAATATTTTTAGAGACTAATAAATTACCTAGGAGTATATTTAATTGTACAATCAAAAGCTTAATGATAAAATGAACTTTAGAAGTTCAGCATGCATTAAGAAATTATGATCATCTACAAGTGCTGGAAAAGTAATATATTTCTGTCAATATTTTTGGAATAAGTACAGTCCAATCATGCTCTAGATAGTGCACCATTCTTAACTAAAACTAAAAAAATTACTATTAATAAATGCTTGTGAAAATATCAATTTTGAGTACTGATTTACTTAACAATCAAAATAAAGAACAATTGTACAATTTAACTGATGAAAATATGTGCTTATGTTAGATTCATAGACAGTTGAAAGATATATATTACATCAATGGGGAGAAGATGATTTTTGTTTGAGTATGTCTTTTTCAACAGTGGAAGTCCACAAAAAGTGATTGTATTTTTAATGATAATGGATATAGTATAACAGGAAATGAAGTAGATACATTACTGTAGAAGTTTTATAAACTTAACAAGAGATTCAACTATATATTAAACTGAAAAAGTAGATTTTCAAAATTTTATAAGAGAACTAGTTATAGTAAACAAATCTTTGAAACAAAAAATTCAAAATGGTTGTAAAGTATTAAATTTTGACATTTTAATGTACGCATTCTTAAACAACTACTATATAACTGGATCATACATTATTAAAGATATTGCTGATTTTATACCTTGATCATAATCTGGATTTATTAAGTAAGTTATGTTTTGTTTATTCTTTTGATTAAATATCTAACAAAATATTTTCACAGAGATATTCATATATGTCTTATTATTTTAAACAATTTTTGATGAAAGATTTTCAGATGATAGCAACTTTAGAATACCTAGATGTTTATGCCATGCAATAATATAGTTTTAAAAAATCCAAGAATGTGAAAGAAAAAATATGGATGCTAATATAGAAAACTATCTTCTTGATGGAACTACATAATATTTAACAATGAGTAAAAAAAATAACTAATTGGTAAAAAAATATAATCTCCGCATTTATTTTTAAATTTACAGTTATAGATGTTTATTAAATAAAAATATAAAAAAACAATACATTCTGCATTACAAATAATAATATAATTATTTAACAAAAAAAGTACATTGATGACAAATAAAATGTCTGATCCAGACAATTTCCTCCAGTTCTACAATGTTAAATTCTAATTTCAGTGATTACTTTTTTTTTAATTGCTAAAACACAATTATCTCATGCTTTTATTTGATAGGCTTGTGCATGAATGGTTTTGTTTTTGGAATTTTATTACTTATAGAATTGCATTTGATTTCATATTAGAGTTTGATTTATGTATTGTTTCACTTAAAATACCTATTGCTGTGAACTAAGCTTTGCTTTTAGTTAATATATATTTTGGCATGAACTACAACTATATTTTGCTTATTTGTATTTAATACAAATTTTGTGTTTAACTATCTTTTGCTTTCTTTTATTTAATAATATTTTTTTATTGTTAATATATTTTTTTTTTCATTTTATTATAAGTATGCATGTAAATTCTTTATAAATTTTTGAATGATTACAAGAAAACAACCAATCAAAATATAACAATTAATATCTCCACATATTGTAGTAACATATCTAAAAACATTAGTTTGATAATAGTCTTTTTTACTGCAATATCAATGAATTTTGTAATCTTAATTTATTATTATTGCAATTAATTTAATAATTCGACAAATTAATTGCAATTATAAAAAACAATATTTAAAGTCATATTTATAAATTAAAAAAAAAATCATGACAAAAGCAAAAAACAAAGAGAGCTATTAGCCAGGTCTCATTTTTTCTATATTAGATATATTTGATCTTACTGAAAATAGTGTCATATATATATATACATTTATATAACACATCAAATTACCTGTATCTACATTGGGTTTATTCAATTCTTTTTTATGTAAGGCATGGATTGTACATCCACTTTTAATACCATATGATTCTAGAGTATTTTCATCTTGAAGACAAATACCACAGAAGACCAATTCTGTTAAAATAAAAAATAATCAATGTAAACAAAAATAAATCGATAAAAATAATTTTAATATTTAATTTGCTGTAGCATTTCTTGTTATTATTATCAAATGTAAATTACTGTTATCAATTTTTTTATTATAAAATTGCACACATATTTAATATGTATAGAACTATCATAAATATGATGCAATTTTAATTAAGAACTTCCAAATTTTCTATAAAATGATTATTTGTAATATATTGACTCACACAAAAATACAATTTTGTTGAGCTAGGAGAAAACTAAAAAATGAAATGAAAAGTGTTTCAGCATTATAAATTGATTTCTCAAAAAAATAATAATTTAGAAATAAAAATCATAAGTAATTTTTTCAATTTGAAAACATACATGTAAAATTTACAATTAAAATCACAATCAGATCTTGTTTTTATAGAATTTTTGTTTTTACAGTGAATGTTGAAAAAATACTATAAATATAAAATCATCAAATAATTAAATGCTTTTATTGTAATTAAAAAAAAATGCATTTTCATATTTATAGAAGTTTTTCAAGTAAATTCTTCTCATTTTAGTAAATAAGATTTATTCTTTTTATTTGGTAATAAATATGAAAAACTATATATAAATTACAATGAAGGTATCAAGAGATTCTTAAACAGAAATAAAACATTAAATTTTAAGAATGAAAATATTATAAATGAAAGTATTGTCAAAGTTACATTCATCCAAACCTCCCAGTAATATGCAGACTAAATAAATTATATATATTCAGCACTATTTAGCATTCAAAAACACTTTTCACAAAGATTTTTATAGTAAAAAAAATATCATTCATGAATATAATGTGAAATGATTAAATTATAAGAACAGCCTTCTCTCTTCACTATTCTAGCCTTTTATTGCAAAATAGAGTAATTCCTGGTTTAAATTCAAACATCTATCTCCAAAATTGTTTCCAATCTTTGTCTCCAATAATGAGAACTTGGAATTCAAATCTGGAATCAGTGCAGTTATGTATCTATCAATACTCTTTAACTTTTTTATTATCAAGCTAATAGTTTGAAATGGAAAAAAAAAATCTTAAGCTTTTTAATCTAAACCAACCTGATTGTTTAATTAAAAATATAATACCAGATTTGTGGATAGGAATTGAATTGCATTACCATCTAATAAACCACTGAATATTCAAGTTTGCAATAGATGACATAAACTAGAAAGAAAAAAATCTGCTCTTGATTATATTACAGTAAGCTAGAAAAATCAAATATGTTGGCATTTAATGATTGAACTACTTAAAAATATATTAAAATGTACATTATGTATCAAAGTGCAAACTATTTGTTTAATCATAATATAATACATATTGACTTTTACTTCAATACTGAAACTTTTATAAAACTGAAAAGTGACAGATCTGTTTATTAATATGCAAAAATGAGTTAACTCCTGATGTATCCTATGCAATTCCAAATAAGCTATGAAGAAGGAAGTCAGTTCATAGTTATCATGTAAAAAAAAAAGATCAACTTACAATTAAAGAAAAAGGAAGACAAAATATTTTCATTGTAATTTTGCTGTTAATTTTTCTACATGATTTGTCTGCATTTTCATATTTAATCAATATTGTGCTGCTTTACTGGAAAATAGCAATGATAAGGATTTATACAACAGATTGAAATAATTAAAAAAAACACTTCCTTTCACGGAAAATATTTCAAATGAATCTTTAGAAATAATGAATCTACAGGAAACAATTGGGAACACTCATGATCAATTTAATCTTGAATTATGTATACCCATAGATTTTTTTTTCAAATCATAACCAAATACCCCCAATCTGAAGATTTGACACAACCAAAAAGATTATCAACATTGTAATTTCCTATGCTAAAAAAATCTATGTGATAGGAGTAAACTACACTGAAGTATTCCTTCTCATCATAATCAATTACTAAAGTTCCAGAGTTCTACAAAGTCAAGATATTAATTATTCCTTAAAAAAAATTCAGTTTGACTGTTGTTCCTTTATTATTTCTATTATAATTGTTTTGTATGTGTGTATTTATAGTGCATTTACAATGGAATTCTATATTTAAAATATGTTTTCATGTCTATTCTTGAACATTTTTTATTTAAAACAAAAATTTGATATGGTTGAAATATTTGACATCTAAGAAGGATTTGAATAAAATAAAAAACAATTAAAATTTTGAAGGAGAAAATTATCTTTGAACAATAGTAACAAGATAGATTAAGTATAAGGTGAAACAGTTTTGCAGTCACTGTTTAATATTTGTTTGAAAGAAAAATTCAATAACTATTATCCAAAATAAAGACTAAAGGAAAAATAGATTTAATGGAATAATTTTATTAATAATGCAATGTTTATAGATAAATAGAAGCAATATAAATAAATATATAAATTTTTACATGAAAAGAAAATCAAGTAATTTGGAGAGTTTTATGCAAATTAAAAGTAAAAATGTGAGTGAATTATCAGCTTGTCTTTTCCGCCTGTGTATGGTCATGTGTATTGGTTGTATAGGATGGAGTGAAAGTCTGGGTTCAAATCCCCTCTAATTACACTTTACAAAATTAAATAAATAAGAATAAAGGAAAGAAGAAATTAAAGATAGGATTACAATGGCAGTGAGATTAAAAGCTATGAAAGATTAAGTTTTATAAATGTTACATTTAGTGCTATATTAAAATTAACTTGGAATTATGAAAAAAAAATTATTTGTTTATGATCAGTTTGCTTGATGGTCAATGTGATTTGAGCATATTGGTTACATTCAGTTGCCCAAATTAATTTTTCTAATAACAGTAAAAAATAATTTACTTTTAACAAGTCTAGAAAACAACCAAAACTGAATAACAGTAAAATAAATAATTGGTTAAAGTACAATTTAATAACTAATCAAGTAAATAATGATTGAAATTCACTGAATGCAATCAATTATGTAGTTTTATAAATGCTTCCTGAAATCACAAATATTTTTTTATTGCATGAAATGTTTTTGTTAATTTTTATATGATACTTTTTCTACCAATATTCTAAACAATTAGCAGGCTTGGCTTCTTTTCTTAGCTGTAAATAAAAATATATTAGTTTAATATTTTTAATAACAACAATAATAGTGCAACAAAAAAGCCTGAAAATAATAGTAAATGAGAAATTTAATAATAACAATAACAACATTTATAACAGTAAAATGTGAAATTATCAGTTTAAAGCAGTGGTCTTCAACCTTTTCACACCTGCGGACCGGTAAAAATAAGGATAAGGTTCCGCGGACCAGCAAAAATAAGGATAAGATTTCGCAGACTGGCAGAAGTCTATAGATAAATTTTCTTAAAGATAAGCATAATTGTTATAACTGGTCAAAACAACAATGTTAAATATATAAGATAAAGTTTTATATATATATATGGAGTTTATATAATAAAAAACTTTTTTTTTAATTTTTTTAGAAAAGTAATAAAAAATTTAATTCTATCCCCCCCCTCCATAAACATCTATGATAACTATAAAAACAAATTAATTTATGAATGATTGATTAGATTTTGTTTTCGTTCTGTTTACTTTTTTTTTTAATTGGGTAAAAATGAGATGAAAAAATAAATAAAAATTGGCTATATTAATTAAAAGTTTAAACTCTTATTATTTATTATTTCAAACTTTTTACTGCCCGTCTAGCACGCGGACCTGCAGAAAAGTTCCGCGGTCCGGCATCAGGCCACGGACCAAGGGTTGAAGAACACTGGTTTAAAGCAATATATCATGATATTTAATGAAAGCAGTCAGAAAAGTTAATGGAAAATAATAATGTGGAATTGCAATACAAAACAAATGCATATCAATTCAAATGCTAAGAGAATTCTTCACTAAGTAAACAAGTTAACTAGAAAACAGGAAAAAAAAAAATCATTCCCCAAATTAATACTAGTTGAATTTTAATATATCATCAAACCTAAAAAAAAAAAAAAAAAGACTTGAGAGATAATGCCAAAAAGCAAATTAATTTCTTCTCATTTGCAATCACCTAATCATTAAACAGAAATTTTGCACTAGATAATTTTTCCTTGCTCAAAACAATGATATAAAATAAATCACTTCTCTTATCCAAATTATGGTTCTCTTTATTCTTTTGATTCTAAAACAATTTATACTACATTACGATAAGTATGTGCAAATCTATGAATGTTCTATTGATCTAGATATTTATGACTATCAAACAAAATGATCTTTTTAATGGTCAATTAAAATGCACCATATTTTTATACATTATCAAAGTTGTAATTGCAGACTTTCTAAATTAAGCAAACACATCAAATCAAAAAACAAGAATTAAACCAAAACAAGTTTTAAAGTTAATTTTATTATAATAAGGTTTATATATTATTTGTAATTTATATGTCATCTATATAATTTGTTTAAGATTTATTTTCCAGATGAATTCAAATCTTTTCAGTTTTTATATCACTACTAATCTACTGAACATTTTAGTTTAGCTTAGCTGATTGAAATTCTGAATTTAGATTTGCATTTGGCATAAGATTTACTTTGCTGAACTGTTAACTAAACTTAATTTAGTTAATTTACTTCTTAATATATATAAAAAAAAAAGTGTAAGAAGAGTGAAATGTTGTTATTATATGTTATATAAAATTATCAGTGAATAATATTTTGGATAAATTGCACCGGTGCTGTTGTTTTTTGAACATCTATGTTTAACAAAATCAATGGACTTTAATTGATTTTTATTATAAGCACTCTTTATTTAAATAGTATTAGCTGACATACAGTAATGAGCAATTTATAGTCTTTTAGTAAAGAGTAATAGAATAAATAAATATTTTATCATCAGTCGTACTTTAACATTACCTTCCACTTAAACTTTACTATAACTAAAATATGAGATAAAATTATAAAAAAGTGGCAGAAGCATTGACTAGTTTTTAAAAATGAATATAGAAAAGCACATAAAAAAAATGATGGAAAGATAAAATTAGAGGGAAAAATCAAATTAGGTATGAGAATGATATCTGGAAAAGACTATCAAAAAATGAAAAAAGAAATAAAAACAGTTCATGTAAAATAAAATTACATAATCTTAAAAAAAAAAAATTAATTTTAGAAATGATATAAGCAAAAGGGAATGTAGAAAAATTTAAAGCAGCAACAATACCTTTAATATAAATTTTATATAAACACAAGTGATTAATGAATCAATCAAAAATATTCTCAAATTTAAATTATAGTAATGAAGATAATAGTAGTATTTTTTTTTTCAAATAACAATAACTTTTTTTTAATATGCTATAAAAATTTATTGAATATCTTCAGAAAATATTATTTATTCTAACATAAATTATATTACTTACACATTTTCAATTTTTTTTCCACAAAAAATCTTAATCAAGTAACATTTTTCTTTGTATTAATAAACTTCTATTGGTACAGTATTTTTGTTATAAAATGCTATAATTCAATGATTCATAAGATTGTGAAATAGGAACTATAAACTACTTTGATTAATCAATCAATGAATTCATTTTAAGGAACTAATAATATTATTAAATTAATATACTTATGCAACTTATTTCCATTATGCTTATTTTTTTCAACAAAAACAAATTCTGAAGACAACTGCACAATGTAAACTGGCATAAAAATTACAAATTGCATTTGGATTGATTATAATATATCCAAAGGAAAAAAAAAATTAGAAAAGAAGTAGATTGTTTTTATAAATACTTAAAATAAATTAGACTGAATTCTTTGTTTTCAATATTATGTAGAGATCCATTATTTGGTTAAAGTTAAAAGTACAAGCTCATTGTTTTTACCAAAACTGTTTCTGGTAATTAAAACAGGCAAAACTCTCTATATATATTGTTTTAATAACAGTTAAGAGCAAGCATAAGAAATAGTGATCATGTGATGTTTTCGATCAATAATTATTATGATCATGAGTAAAATTATCAACACAGTTAAGACAAATATAAAAATTTTTGTAATTATTGCTTATAATAATAAAACCAAGTCAACAACCTAATATTGTAATTACTTAATTATGGTAAATAAGCATTTATTTTTCTAGCGTCTGTATACAATTGCTTATTTATATATATGATTAAGTTTCAGTTGGAATGACGTTTAGTAAATTCTAGAAAATTTCATTGGCGTCATTCATTCAGACATTGTATATAGTAATTTAAAGTGATCGTTCTATTGTCACACCTTCTGTGCCAGTACTTCAGATTTGCTCATATATAAATATTTGAGTCGTAGGAATAAGAGGGATTCTTTTTATTCCTGCATAAATTCTATATCTTGTATTGGTCAGAGGGTATTCATTTATTATTTAACACTCGCAAAGCGTTTGCACAATTGGCTTGAAAGGCCGATATTCGAATATAATTAATTATGGTAAGCAAATGCTAATATATGGATACATGTTGCTCATCAAGCAATAAAGATTGATAAGTATTTACAAGTACTGATTTTTATTCTTTAGTAAATATACTGAAGCTTATTAAATGTTCTTTATTAAATATTTCAATTTATAACAAGTAAAGTTAAAAATGTAATATTGAACTTAAATCTGTTGATCAATATTATTAATAAATCTCATTAAAGAAATGTGATTATTTCTGTATTACTTAATACCCAACAGCTTTGTTAATTCTCAAAAACCCTCAAACTTTTGGCCTTTTTCTTCAGATGAGGAAAAACTTTTAAGATAATCATGATTTTTTTTAAAAAAATTTCTATATAATGAGATTTCACCCAAGCAATATCAATATATGTTCAGAATCCAAATAAACAATATGATCATTAAGTAAATATAAAAATCCCATTCTTCACACTATAGTTTGTCTTTACGCATTGATTGTGAACTCAGATTAATCATTCACAAATCTACTAAGAAAACCAATGAGTAAAAAGTGTAAGGACAAAATATTACTTATTCTATTAAAATCTTAATTATGGAAAGGAGAAATAAAAATATAACTGAGGCGGATAGATGAAACAAATGGGAAAATTGCTCCAGTGGAGATATTAAATGTGCATATCAATTCAGTTAGGACTATCGAAATAAAATCTTTAAGATTAAAATTTTGTGTTAGGCTATGATGAACAAGGCAGAGAATTATAATAAACTTATAGATAGAAATGAAAAAACTACATGATACAGAATTCGGGCAGCAAAATGAATAGATTCTGAAGAAAAGAAATATCAGTTTTCTGTTTTGGTAATACAAGTAAACATAATGGTATGTGGTTTAATATCAATGAATAAATTTTTTTTATAAGTAACATCCCAGTAAAGGTTAGATTGCTGATAGTTAGAAAGAAAGTATATCCAAGAGATTTTATGATTACTAAAATAAACATGTCAATCAGTCATCATAGTGATGATGAAATCGTGTATAAATAAAGTGAAAAAAGTAATTGAAAAAAAAAAAAAAATACAGATCTACAATGATAAAGATGAAATTGAAATGCAATGATAGAATAAAGATGATAAAGTTATAGAAAATTACTGATTGGGAATAAGAAATGAGAAAAGTTGACAAATTTTTTTTAGAGAAAATTGTATAATAATGAGCACATAGTTTAAAAATCACAAAATAAATATTTGCATATGATAGACTCCAAGTGATAAAAATAAATTTTAATTGGATTATATTGTGATTCAAAATATATTAAAAACAGTTGTAAAAAGTACATTTGCTAATTTTGTAATTATGTAAATTTACATCACAATTCAGTTATAATCTATGGATAAAAAGAATAAACATCTACTAAATGAAAAAATAAATTTGAATAAAAGAAAGAAGCTATTAAAGAAAATGTAAAAACTATAATAATACAAGGAATATATTATATAAAAGTAAGAATTATTTTAAAAGATTTGGATTAACCAAAAAATAACAAATAAAATGAAGATAAAACGGCAAACTATTAATAAAGCGGATGCACTGAAATGTTATGAAGAATCTATAAATGATTTGTTTGCTAGAAATAATAAGGCTTAATGAACATTAACTGAAAATGAAAGGCAAATAAACAAAGATGAAATAGGATTATACAATAAGCATGAGATGGTGGTCATGTGATGTTTATTGGCTTAAAACAATAAGATTTAATTGAGATTAAAAATGACAAATCACAGGTAACTGATGGGATTCCAGTTGAATTATTAAAAGGTATGAAGGAAAAATTTGAGAGAATTAGTACATTAATCCGTTTTTTATATAACAATTCTTTATTTCTAGTACAATGCTTACATATTACCCATCTAACAACAGTTTCGATTGCCCCAATCTTCTTCAGAACTTTTTAATTTTTGTTAGATGGGTGATATGTAAGCTTTGTACTAGAAATAAAGAATTGTTATATAAAAGGGGATTAATTAATTAAGGCAATGCAAAAAAGGAAAAGTTAAGATTAAATAAGAATTATTATACGTTGTGTAATATAATTTATGACTTGGGAGAGTGAGATTTTCTTTCAATAATTATGATTTAACTAGAAAAAAAGGTCTTATCCTAAATAAACGTATTTCTAAATGAATAGACAATTCCTTTCAAATATGATATACGGCAAGAACATGTCATCTGCCTCCTGTTATTTAATATATATCTAAATGTCATGCTAAACTACTGTGACGCTGTTAAACATTAAATTATCATTGGAAATAAGAGGATTGAGTTACATTAGATTTGCTAACAGATGGTAGGGATGAACTTAACATAGATTGTTTAAAGTTTGGCAAGAAAATAAAGACAAATTAAACGAAAGCAATATGAATAAATGGTAAGATTAAGAATGAACATTCGAGTGCGAGAGCAGATTAATGCTTTTAAGTATTTTTAAAAATTACATTACTAAACTGATCTTCAGATTATTTTGTAATCGGAATGTAACTTTTTATGATGCAGAAAAGTGAATAATTAAAAAAAGTCAAAAGGATTAAGATGGGATGGTAAACTTAACAATTTATAAATTTTAAAAAAATAAATAAATGAAAAAAAGATTGAAGTGAGAATATACTAAGAGATTGAGAAATTGTGAAAAAGATGTTGGAAAGAATTGAAAAAAAAAATAGTAAAAGAAGTTGATTTATAAAGTTGATGAGGAAAAGAGCAAAACGTATTTAAGGAATAAAATATCAGATAGAATGTGATCAAATTTGTTTGGAAAAGAAATTAACGTTTGGCAGATTAGTAACGATGACGAAAGTTTTAAAACACGTCTCCATTTTAAAAATGCATTCAAAATTATAAATAATTCAAGAATTAGAAAAGAATTCATATAATTCAGTCAGCATATACTCTATTAAATTCTAATATTTACTCAATATTATATTAAGAGTTAAACCAGCTAGAGTATTTGTCGTTGCGTACAATTTTTTCTTTTTTTAGTGATTATAATGTACTAATTTTGCAGTTTTTAATGCAGATATAAGCCATCTTGTACTTCTATCATTAAAATATTGTAACTTCGTTAACACAGACGCAGTAAATTATTTTCATTTATCTAATATTTAACTTATTTTATTTAAGGAAAACATATACATTATTTATTACTTCATAAGAATAACTTACCAACTTCTTGCATCGGCAGTTCAACTTTTCTTGCAATTTCTCCTTTGATATCAATAACTTTTGATTTTAATATAATATTTTCTAACTTAAGTTTGGAATAATTTCCTGGCGAGGTGTAATTGCTCAATATTAGGGTCACCATTTTCATACAATAACTCCGCAGTAATTTGCTGTTTAATTCCGCATTGTTTTCATAATTTTTAAAAAATCATATAATTAAAAGTTTACGCTTAAGTATTCAAAATAAAATTTTAATATATATATAAGAAGCAAATATTGATAAATAGAAGCTAAATATTATTAGTAAGAAAAATATTTTTTCTACGCTAGAATACAAGTCTAATAATGTTAATTTTTTAGTTTTTAAGTTAGGAGAGTACTACAATTTTGTTTACTTCTATTATTAAATATCTTGGAATAAAATAAACCAAATCGAGCAGTAAATTAGCATTTCTGAAGACTATATATAATCATTCTCTCAATCTTGTCAAATACCTATGAAACTCAATTTTTTTTCTAACTTTGATTCAGTTTTGTATTATATTAGATTTATACATTACTAAGAAAAATGTCTAGTCTGTACGTGCTTTATAATAACTGAATCCATGTTGCTTGTAATTTCGTTTAACTGGTTTAGAAAATAAAAGCTAATTGAGACTAGTCTAATATTTATAATTTACATATTTGAGGTGGTACCAATGAACAGGCACTTTAGACGGCCCTCTGAAGATACACCTCCATCCCCTTTCAACAAAAAGTTAAATGGGTTGATGTCTCATAACTTAATACCTTCAGGCCCCAAAAAATATAAGTATGATCGAGAACATTGTGAATTAAGTCTTGTGCAATGTAGAAGCATCTTAAAAATGTATTACTATGTCTTAAATTATTTTGGTGCAACTTTAGTTAATGTTTTTCGTTGATTTAAAGATCCATTCCTATTTAGTCTCTTAGAACTTATATGCCTAACCATCTGATTTAAGGCATAACTGTTGATTAAAGAATGTGATTAATGAAACTCACAGAATTCTTTGTTTCTTGTAGCAATTTTTCAATAATTTATATAGATTATTTTCTAGAGGTGTTAAAAATTATATAGTGATCATTTACTATGCTGTGATACATTTTTTTTTTCTTTCTGAAATATTTAAATAATCTATCAATAGTTTTATGATTAGTTAAATTAAAGATTTTTTTCAGAATGCTTTGCATTACATTCTCTGATTGTTGTGAAGCCTACCTTTTTGACTACATGATGAAAGCAATGTATATATAATTTATAAACCATTGCTTATCACTAATAAGTTACCTGTGAGCCTTTATTTATGGCACATCCTGTATATTTATGTTCATAATAATTCAAATGCATATGTATATAAACATCTAGTTGTAGTAAGTAAAAAATCTTATAAACTAGTACTCAAAACAAGCAAATAAACGAATTCTAGCAAATATTAATAATGTAGTGATTTATATGTCTAATATTATGGAAAAAACTATTTTTCACATATCTACTAGAACTGACATACAGTATAAGTTTAAAGCAATTATTGATGGGAAAGAGTGTCAATTCTAGCACATGTGAAGAATTTTTTCACAATATTGCAAATTCTATTAAAATATAAGAATGTATAATGGAATTTATATGTTGAGGTTAATTTTTTCTATTAGATACCATTAAAATGATGTCAGTTCCTGGCAATCCTATGAGTAGCATTTTTTTGGCATGACTAATTTTAATATTTTTAAACTCCTCAATAAATACATTTATTATTGTGATTGTAGATACCACCCCTTTGATTGTTGCTTATGTGTATATTTTTTCAACTTTAATGTTTTCAAATCATGTATATTTTTATAACAAATTAAATCACCTTATATTATGGGCAAAATAAAAAAGTTATTTTTATCTGGTCATTTATTATTTAAGTAAAAGTTTAGATAAAGCCTTTATTTATTCTTTTCATGGTTTTTTCAAAAGTATTTGTCGGTACCACATGTCATGAACATTAATGTTTTTTTTTGTTTTTTTTACATCATTGAGAGTTATCCATTTTCAAAGATAGAGCTTCTGCAGATAAGATTTTTTATTAATTATCCCTATTCCCAAATTAATTAATAATTTTAAACAATCTGAATTACAAAGAATTCTAAAAAAATGGTCTTCATCTTAAAGTTTCTAAAATTCTCAAATGTATAGGAAAACTATTAATTTAATTAACAGCATGCTTATCAATACTATAACGTTCAAACATCTTTACAAAATGGTCTTCCACAGGATTATTTTTTTATCTTATTTACCACTCAGCAGTTTCACAACAAAAAATATAAATTAAACAGTAAGGATTTTTTATCCTAACACATGTGCTGTACTGTTTATATATTAACTATGTCCTGTTGAGTATTGAGGAAACTCTTGAACTAAGACACAAGATAGAGACTATTGAAAAGATAAGAATGGCCATCTTATCTTTCACCTACATTCTAGTTATATAGGCCAATCTAAAGCATCTCAATTTAAGAGCATGAAGATGTTTCTCTGTTCTCTTTATTTACAATACAGCACATGTGTTAGGATGAAAAATTCTTACTGTTTAATTTACATACTATCTGTGTGCTAGCAAATAAAATTAAATGTTACAACAAAGAATGGTAGATTCAGCTATGCCTATGATATTGTCTTGTCCCCACAAATATTTTCCAAAAATAAAAATCCTTCAATAATGAGAGTTTTACTTAAATTAATCAAAACATTATGTTTAATCTTTTATTAAACAACAAGAAAGTATCTCATAAATAGAACATGATCTGCAATAACTTTGGCTGTTGTAAGTGATTTTGAACTTTAATCAAACTTATTTTCTTTATCTATTATGGGTCTGTGTATAATGTTCTACTACATTTGGTCAGCTAATTAAAATTACGCAGTACAACAATTATTTTATGTATATGCATACACAAAATTAAAAATAGCAACACTCAGAAAATAATAATATGATATTTCACTATTCATTTTGAAACAATTTCTCAAATAATATGGAATAAACAAGTACTAAATTTTTGAAGTTGCATTAAAAGTGAGAGTCATTTAAATGAGAAAATAACTATTAGAAAAGCAATCAATGGAAAGTATTTTAATAGGCTTTGAAATAATGTATTACAATAAATTGTAGGAAAAAAAGTGATTTTAAAAAAATTCAATTGAATAGAGGAAGGGGCTTTTTTAACGATACTACTATAGATAATTTAGATATGGTTATTAAAATAATGAATAATTCAACTCATAATTTGAACAGAAAGAAGTTTCAATCCATTCATTTAGAGAAAATAAATGATAAAAAGCAGTAATACCAGTAAAAAAAAAATTATAGATAAGAACTTTAATGATCGTTGAGTGAAGTGCTTGTAAAGTACAACTCAGAAAACATTTGAAACTTATTACTTGTAAAAAGTATATGCATACATTCAAAAAGATTCATGGATGATTCTTTGACACTAGATCAGAGAAAGACACTTTTTTATAAATAATTATCCATTTTTTAGATCATATTTAAATCTCTCCAATAACTCATTAAGCAAGATTTTGACTTTAAACTTTTTGATTGGTGCAAAAAAATAATATTTACTTCATCACTGCTAAGATTTATATAGCTATTGAAATATATGGAAATTTTTAAAAACAAACCAATTCCCAGAATATTGATAGAAGTAATTTTATAAGGACTTAAGATACCTGTCGAAAATTAAGATTTGTATATGGCTTTATGTATTGTTACTATAACCTAAAAGAAATATGGATTCATTATTATATATTTATCAGTTATGACCTAGTTCCAGTATAGTAATACACTTACACATTTATGTTTCATAAACATGAAAAAATAATAATAAATTTGAGCATTGAAACTAACAGACTGAGCTGAGATTCATGGATCTTGGGTTATATATTCTGTCACTCTACCACTTTAAAATCGTAAGGGCTAAATAAAATATATCACTGACTTTAACCTACTAAATGTATTGTTAAATTCTAATAGGAACTTTAAAGCTTATTGCCTCTACCTATTATAATGCATAAATTTATTGTATATAATTGATATAAACATTTTAAAAATATATTTAAATAATATTTACATGACATAATAATACATGAATTATCAACATCAGATAAAATTGACCTAACATTATTTATAAAAATGTATTACAGTAAATGATGACTCATGTATTATTATGTCATGTTAATATTATTTAAATATATTTTAATTATCTACTACATTTCATTCTTTTATTCTATTAACCCAAACAAAACTGTGGGTACAGTTTACAATATAAATATCCATATTTTTTAATCAACCCCTTTTTTTTTAACATTTATTAATTTATCTTCTTTTTATATATTACAAGTTACCAAAGTTTTTAAAACAATTAAGTACCATAAAGCAAAAATTTACAGCCTATAAAATTCTATGCAAAAAAAAAAAGAAAGAAAATTATTTAAGATTCATCTAGTTTGGTGTAATATTTATTGAGTTATAAAGTCACAAACAAACAAACGTTCACATTTAAATATTAATATAGATACTCTTCAATTATTATAATTATTCTTTAAGTCAAATAATTTTTTTTTTTTTACACTTTATAGCTTTTGGGAACAGTTGCGCCACACACGTGCTAGAATATAATTCTTCTTCTATAATTACATCAGATTCCTAATGCTTTCTATTCAAAATCGATTTTCTCATTTTTATATAAATATTCAAATTTTCCAATCCCATTTTTTTTAACATTTATTAATTATCTTTATATATATATGTATTGCAAATTACCAAAGTTTTAAAAGTAATTGAGTACCAAAAGCAAAAATTTACAGCCTACAAAATTCTATGCAAAAAAAGAAGGAAAATCATTCAAGATTATCTAGGTTTGTACAATATTTGTTGAGTTATAAAGTCACAAACAAACATAACTTTCACATTTATATGTTAATATAGATAATTAGAATGTATGAAAATTTAATTTCCAGAATCATATTCCACTAATGAGTAATCTAACTGCACTATGTGTGTTTACATTTTCATGTATAATAGTTTTTGTCATTCTAAATCAAGCCATTCATGTAGAAAAATAGTATGTCAGGATCATGATTTGTCAATAATAGATGCAAAAACAAATAACTGTTGGAAAAACAACAGAGCCATGAAAAGAATAGCATTTATATACCTGCTGGTTTTGAAATTAAAGAATGTGAACAAATAATGTGGAAAATGATGGACTGAGATTTCATTGTATCCACATTTTGAAAATACTAAAAAACTCGATTAAAAAATTTATAATATTTTTCTATATAGAAGATTTATGTGCTCATTAAAACTCTATTAAAAAGACCATTCTACACAATTAAATTCATTGTAGCTTTAGAAAAAAACAAACACTAATTTATATTCCATTAAATATTTAGCAACAATATAAGATGTGAGAAATAATAAAAAAAAAAAATTAAATTTTCTTATTCAAATTAATGACTATCAATCTGTCTTAAGTGAAGACATTATCTTGAATGAAAATCTTGGAAATTGTGTAACTAGTTGATATTCCAGTAACTGGTTATCACCTGCTTAATGCCTTACATAGTTTAGTGAGATGATAGAATAGACTTTGGAGCTCAAGATCTATGAATTGTGGCTTCAGTTCCATTATGTCTGGTGCTCAAATTTCTTATGAATTCGTAAGCAATAAATTCCTATTATTTTTTATTTTACTTGCTTAATCAAATACTGAAGTTCAGCTAACTAGTAAGTATCAAAATGTTTAAATAGTACAGAATATTAGATGTTACTTTACTAATATATTGAAAGTGTATGAACAAAGCAGGGATTAAAATTCTATTAAGCATCAGAAAATATTAAAATATAAAAGAATGATGAAACAAAAATGTAAAACAACCAAACAATATTTAGTCAAATAGCTTTATTCACAAACCTTCATTTTTTGTCTTAATATTTGAAATGAGATCTTAAATCAAATTGTAAAAAATATCTTGAACAAACAATAAAATTGTTAAGTGCAAGTAAATGTTCTCACTGTCAGAATACTCATTAAACAGCAAAAAAAAAAAAAAAAACCCAATATAAATATTTGCAAGTAAAAATAGAAATAACTGATAAAAAGTAAAAGTACTATGAGAATAAAAGTTATGTATTGAAATTTTCTAACACAAATATTGATTAAAATAGTGTATAAGTGCCAAAAAAATATTAGATGAATCTACATATTAAATTTTCTTCCTAAAGGCAATTTTGAGATACCTAAATAATAAAGTATTACAAATTTGATTATCATTGATAGCTTTGTTTATTTCTTAGTATAGAATCTTAAATTTAGACCTACATTTGAAAAAATGAAATTATTCAGTATGAAATTCAGTCTTATGCTTGTCCATAGCTGTACAAATACACAACAAATAAATTCAGTTTTTCTAAAGTAAATAAGAATAGTAATATGAATTCTTCTAAATCTATTATTGATATTTTAAAAATGTTAACAAGTAATGAAGACTAAGCTATCTAGTCATTTATGTTGTGCAACCAATCAAGTTGATCCAAAATTACTAATCCAATCAAAAGAATGGCTTCAAAGAGTACTACAAGATGAAGAAATAGCTACAGATGCATGAACAAATTATAAATAAAATTAAATATTGCTAATGCCAACATACTATGAATATTTATTAATCATGGATTACTTTATAACATATAAAGTAAATTATATTGTAACTATAAATTAAGTTAAGAAAAACATATTACTAACTTTATCAATATTAATAAAATTATTAAATTTTACTTGACATTAATTCTATATTTAATACACAATAGACACATGAACATGTAACATACACATATAAGTAAAACTTTGTTCAATTTACATTTTAAAGTTGTGATGCAAAAAATAAGTTGTGAAACAAAACTAGAAATCATTTTGATAACAAAGATTTAAAGTATTGCAGACTTGAAATTTTGAAAGTTATTGCCATTATTTGAGGATCTGGTGTAACTAATCTAAGAACAGTTTCCTTATCACTCACATTATGCTATTATATATTATACCATTATTTGAATAAAAAATTATAGATACTCATTTCAAGAATATTACAATTTTCTTCTATAAATATAATGTATTAATTGTATGATTATATATTTGGATATTGTAACTGATGATGACTGCAGGATAGTTGAAACTGTAAGAGTAAAGTTTTTGGTGTAAAATATAGTAATGTTAAGTGTATAAGAAAATTGGAAATGGAATCATACGTTCAAGAATATTATTGGAATCTTCTATTCATTCTCTCTTACAGGCACATATATAGGATCAAATATCACAAAAGAAATGGTCTTGCCAAAAATATATAAAAAAAACTTTAAACACCCTAAATTTGTTACTTACCCAAGACAAATTCACTATTTAAAACATTTCAAATTATGATTGTTCTTAAAAACAAATCAGGAAACTCTTTAAGTAACAATATAATTAGAAAACAAAAAATAACCTTTGTGCAAAAATGTGTTTTTCTGCCCCAGATCCAACATAATTCCAACTTATCTACCTTCTGCTTATGTAATCATGAATAATATAAGCCAAAGATTCCACATTAAAAAGCTATCAATTTATAGACACATTTGCAAGATTTTAATGATTCCATTATTTGAGGATTGTCCATTTCTACAAACAATTGAAGATTTGAAGAACTTAATGAAGCCATAGATAAATCTCAGGATATAATCTCTATAGATATTTTGTATTAGCAAAATTATGATTGTATCAAGTATTACTTCTTGCCATGTACTCTATTATCTAATTATTGATCTTTTAATGTAACAGCCAGAATTTTATGGAGACTTACTTAAGCTAAAACAGTAACTCATGATCGAGACTTTTGCTTAAGCAGAAACAGTAACTCATGTATATGTAATATTAAGCAAATGACTAAACACCAATGCCATGAAATATAAATACTTTGAATTTTATGGCTATTATGGCTTGGATGCATAATTGTCTTATGTATATCTTTCAAACGTATTATTTTTGACACTTGTAATGTTATTTTATGAATATAAAAATATCTTGTGAGGAATTAAAAGTATAAGATATTGCTGAACACGAAGGAAATTTATAAAGCATTTATAAATATTTGAAAACCAGGCACTCTTCACAAACCTGGGAACTCAATTGTAAGTATAGGGATTTGAATTCAGATTTTCAAGCATTCTTCAACTATCTACACTATCTCATACAACTGATATACATGTAGAAAAGATAAATATCACCATTACGTATTTTGTGCTAAACCAGCACTCATCAGTTGGTCCAGATTATCATCTGCCACACATATATATATAATCAGTGCTCAGTTTATATTAAGATAACAAATTTTCCTACTTTAATGGACAGGCTTCAATCTACTCCAACATCCAACTATTCAGCCATCCATATCATTGAAAATCTGAAGATGAAAACTCAAATCCCATGCTGATGCCAATATTATTGCCATGCCCATGTCGGCCTCAAGTCACTCTGACCTCTCATGTATAGGATCTTATCCACTTAAATACATAGAAGAGGGATGGTTTATACTTACAATTAAGTTCCCAGGTTTGTAAAGAGTGTCTGGTTTTCAAATATTTACACATAAAGCTTGTATCCTGCCCATTCCTCTTCTGGATAAGATCCTATACATGAGGGGTCAGAGTGACTTGAGGTCAATATGGGCATGGCAATAATATTGGCATTAGCATGGGATTTGGATTTTTATCTTCAGATTTTCAATGATATGGATGGCTAAAAAGTTGGATGTTGGAGTAGATTGAAGCCTGTCCATTAAAGTAAGAAGATTTGCTATCTTAATATAAACTGAGCACTGATTATAGATATGTGTGGCAGATGATAATCTGGACCAACTGATGAGTGCTGGTTTAGCACAAAATTACATATATTGGTGATTATTTATCTTTTCTACATGTGTATCAGTTGTATGAGATAGTGTGGATAATTGAAGAATGCTAGAAAATCTGAGTTTCAAATCCCTATATTTATAAACCATTTATAAATAAATTATTAATAAAAAAAGTCATTAACTTAATTATTTGTTCTAATTTTATTTTAAAATTATAATAAAATTTATTCTGATAAGAAATTTGTTGGTGTGATGTGGAGAAAAGAAGCTGTGAATCAGGGAAATTGAATAAAATGTGGAGAGACCTTCATACTGCAGTGGATTAACATGGTTGAAAGTTATAATAGATAATTCTAATACTGAATCTGATATTATTCTTTATATGTATTATGTTGAAATTTTACATGTTTAAATCTATGATTAACTTCATTTTTATCAGATGATAAAATTTTTCTACACCACATTTATTTTTTGTTGTCCTTAATTGAAATAGTTCACTTCCATAGTGGATAAGATAAATCAGGAAATATATATGAAGTTTTTAACTTATTCTATTTAGACTTGTTCAGTGCCTATGTATAAACCTTGAATGTACATCAAAATGCTAAGTAATACAATCTTCAAGCCAATATACTACTGGTAGCATATACTCTAATATAAATTTCATATTCCAATCATAATTTTTTTAATGACAATATTAAACAATGTATTGATTTCTATAATTTAAATTTGAATACTATGCAATATATTTCATATCATCAGATAAACAACCTGTAATTTATTGCAGACTACTCTTTCATTGTTAAAAATCTGTGGCTTTTCAAGCATATGTTAAGTTCTATTTTGTTTTATTCCAACACCATCACTGCCCTGTATAACACAGTCATAGAGTGGGAAACTTAGTAACTAAAGATTACTGAATCAAATTTCAACTATATAAAGTATATAAAAAAAATTAGTTTAAGTATTTTAAGGAGTTATTGGGTTCAGTTTAGCATTTTAGTGTAAAGTCATTACTTAATTCCCAGAGCAACTAATTCTGTAATTTTTAATTTATTTCTATCAAACTTATAGTGATTATATAGTTTTAACCAAACATAATTAATGTTGAAATCTATGAAATAATGATAAAAGACCTGCAGCATATTTAAAATATAATTCCTTTAGATATCTGAAGTTGCAAATTTTTATGGGCCTAGCAATCAAACTTGAGACTCTATCTTTTAATCAAGACTTTTTAAGATTTTTGATGACTACAATGTCCTATTGATGCTCTTTATTCTCAGTCCATATGGGCTTCATATTTATTAACAAAAATGCACTTAAAAATAAATATTGTTTCAAATCATATAAGACATGCTATAAATATGTGCCATGTAAATTTGCTCTATGGATTTGATGGTCTTCAATTTATTTTGTTCTTAGTAAAAACACGAGAGATAATAGTTTCTTAACAGAATGGATTGTCCAGGATTGCTGAGTACAATGATCAAGATATTGTAAATGATGTGATAAGGCCAGAACTTTAGATATTTTAATAAAGTTTTTATATTTTAAATTGCCTAGACATTTTAATCCAGTGGTGATGATATTGGAAAAGTTTTCAAATCATTTTAAAGTTGATGGAATAAGGAAAAAATATATATTACTTGCTTGATGGGATTGTGTTTTGACTTATCACTTTGATGCTCAAATTCCACATAATCCTCTCATCTCTGATCATTTGATTTTATACTACTCAAACCAATTCTATATTTTGGCTTATTATTAAATAGGCATAGATTGTAGGTCACTAGATTGGTGATCTATTGAAGAGAAATTAATTTGCATATTATCTTAGACATCTTCTGCCGAAGATAACAAATTTAAATTTTCAACTCTCTAATATAAATGTAATTATTACTTTATAAAATAAGATTTAGACCCCCACCCCCAATCAGAAATTGAATTGCAATATAATAAAAATCTTACAATATATGCATGAAAAAGCAAAACTTTATATGATTGAATAATAAGGGCTGGTCAGTATTGTGAAATATTGGTTGATGTAAAAGTATTTCTTAAAAAAGTACCTCTATTGCTGTTAATGAGGTTGACAATCTTGTATGTCGGACTTTTAAATTCAATAATGATTGAATGAGAAAAAGCATTATTAAATTAAAATAGCAAGCTTTTCTTCTTTAATATTAATCTAATATCAATCTTATAAAATCTTTAAATGTTAATGAACTTGAAATTACTTTTGATTGTCTTAAATTAGGAAATGCCTCAAGAACCTAAAGTCAAGGTATGGTTTGCAAAATTATAACTGTCTTAAACTAAATAAATATAGCAAGAATCCAAAAAATAATCACCCAATAACATTATTATGTGTTTCTTAACAAACCTTTTTGAAAAAGTCATATTTTTCCAGGATCTACCTATAGAACAGATTGGATTTAGGTCAGAAAAAAGCTGTTGGGAATGTTTTATTATTGATAACTTCTATTGAAAAAGACTATCCTAATAAATTAAAAATTGATGGGACCTTTATTAAACTAAACTTAGCTTATGATTGTTTGGAAGAATGGTCTGCTAGTAAAAGTTTCTAAAATTCTTAAATACTAGAAAACCATTAATTTTTTGGGGGAAATGCTCTCTAATAGGAAAATTCAAGTGACACTAAATGATAATCATAGTTGATACAAAAATTTACACAGTGGTATTCATTAAGTTCTCTTATCTACTTTATTTAATATTCCATCAGTGATCTTCCAAAACACAGAAATTTCACTTGTACTGGTGATATTGTTTTGACTTCTCAAAAAATCCTTTCCTGAAATCAAAAAATATCTCAATAAGAATATGAAAAAAATGGAGATATTCAAAGACTTGGGTTTTCTTTTTAATTCAATGAAGATAGTATGCTAAATTTCATCTAAAAACAGGGGATCATCTTGTAATCTGAATATGAGGCATTCACAATAATAAACTAAAACACAATCCTATCTCATGCTATTTAGGCATAATTTTGGATTGTAGTTTAACTCATTTTTCTTATTTAGCTAAGATTAGATCAAAAATGATTTCTAGGACTAACCTCTTTAGAAATCTAGTTGGAATTACTTGAGGTTGTGATGCAAATACTTTAGCATTACCATGTTCTGATGATGAATACTGTGTTCACATTTAGAAGAAAAGTTTACATACTAAATTTCTGAATACTCTATATTACCATAAAAAAATAATGGTACACTCAAGCCTATTTTATTTGTGTGGTTTTCTGTTTTTTCATGCCAGAAATCATAAAAGATGTTGTCTCACACAAAATGTATAAAAAGTTGATACTTTCCTATAATTCAAAATATAGTTTTATTATTTAAGACTCATCCTAAATCAAGACCCCCCCCCCCTTTTATGTTAAACAAAAATGTTGGCATAATGAATAAAGTTTTTAGAATATTCTAAACAAATTTATTTTTCCTGTAAAGCCAATTGAATTTGGTTTTCCTAAACATAAATGGAGTCTCATTAATAAATTCAGAGCAACCCATGATTGATATGCTCATCTGCCTTATAAATGGAATTTATCAATTACTATTCTATGTAAACATGAGTAATAAACAAATTGCTCATAACCAATAACACTTTCTTATTCTTAAACTCAGTAAACTTAAAATACTCTAATTAAATAAAGTTTAACTGTCAAGAAATTCATAATCACATAAACCTTTCTGCATTATCATATGGAAATATTTTTTAATCGCACTGTCAGACATATTTTCTAATTTAATTTTTAAATTTAACTTTCTAAAACTGACTTTAATAAGCTTAATATTCAGTAATTGAACCTAGATCTCAATTGATATTTTAGGGATTTGATTTATCTAATCACAATACATAATTATTAAACATGCATTCATAAATAAATAATGCATCAAAGATATGCCAAACTATACTTAAGTATATGCAACAAACTTGTTTGATCAAACTGCACTCAATAACTAGTCATTAATATTAATACATAGGGAAAAACAACAATCAATTTATTCATTATTGTCTTGAAACTGGGATCTCATTAGGTAACCATGGAGATTAATAAAGATATCTTTTATATTAATAATATACTCATGATCTTATATTTTTTATTAGAATTTCTACACTCATATTCAAAATCTAATACATTTTTAAACCACAAATTATCTTCTCATATTTCAATCATATGGTTATGACTACTGGGTAAAAATGTAAATGATCCTAAGAAGCATTTCAGCTGAAGTAATCTCTTCAGTTAATAGATCATTACAATTGATTAAGGATTATTAGTAATTATTTATATGTCTACTAAATAATAGAAATGATGATCAAGAGTTAATGTTTGTAAAATAAATTGTCAGTAATTGTCAATGCATATAGGAACACAATTCTTATAAATTAATGTAGCTTACATTACACAAATAGGAAATAATAGTAAAATACATTTGAGAGGGTGTATTGCTTAGAATAAGTATATAGATCAGTTCAGCCAAAATATCCTAGGGAGCATTTAAATTTTTCAGTGTTTGTAACCATATGTTTGATGGTCATAGCTACAAATAGTAATTTAAAAATGATATATCCATTAATGAATAATATTTCCATAGTGTAATTTTTTCTGCACCACTCTTACACAAGATAGAGATTGTTTTCTATTTGCTTTTAACACCTTGTGGGCAGATGTAATCATAAACATTTATCATCCCCAAAATGCACATTATGTGTTGAACCAGCATGCAACAGTTGGTCCAGATTACAATCTCTTACAGATATCATTATTATTGTTTAGAATATATAGATAGCAACTTACTACAGTTTAATTGATAAGGGTCAAATGTGATGCCCTCATAACTTTGACACAAATAACTTAATATGGGCAAAACTCTCCATACAGCAGTACCACCCATCAATGGATGCAAAAAAGATTTGTGCATAAAATCCCTATCTAGTGACTATTCATCCAACATCCCCAGACTAGTTTCTACCTTGAGGCCTTCATCAGTGAGGAGCCTTTGGATTTGAGAACACTATACTTGGATCTTAGGACCTAATGCAATCCTCCAGCAATGACCTTTTACTTTTTTAGTTAATTATAAAGCATAATGTTTTCAATCCAAACTCAATCACTTGTATAATTATAAAGATCTGAACCCAGTTTAGCATAATCATAGTCATCATTAGAGCCTTTCAGAGAAAATGCAAGGCCTGGGGCAACTAATATTTTAGATGCCATTCGAAATTTAAAATAGAAGCATGGGGGGGAGAGAGAATGAATGAGTTTTTTTTTTACTTACAAGATGAAAAACAGAACTCTGAGAGCAGTTAGTTACAAGTTGCAGAAACGAGCAAGCAGATCAGATCCGGATAGCACTTGGATAAGATAGATTCACTCTAGCACTGTTAGTATCATAAAACACTGTTATCACAGAACTGACTGACAGGGGGCTCAGGGTATTAGTTCTGCTGGTCCCTGAGTGCTGCAGCTGCTTTCATCACAGAGTAGTCAAATTGGCATCTCATTCCTAAATTAGCTTGCATTTTCGATTCATGGCATGCCTGCTTGGAAAAGTTTTTTTCAAATATTTTTTAGGGAGTTTAACTGTAAAATTAAGGCCATTCCATAAGCCATGACATAACTTTGCCTTCTCCTATATTTTTGTTTAATGTATTGAGTTGCCAAGTTGAGGTCTCTAAAATTGTGAGGCCTGTGCTATTGCCCCACCTGGCCCCATTCGATTGGCCATGGCCACCATCACTTCTTTTTGGCAGAATTGGTATTAAACCACTAAACATCACCTGATTTTCATTTCCCATGCTTATACAAGCAATAAGGTAAAAGGTGGATAATGGAGAGATGCATTAAAATTTAAGTATAATGTTGTCAGATTCAAAGATTCCTCACTGATGAAAGCCATAAACTAAAAACTAGTCTGGAGATATTGGATAAGTAATTACTACATAGGAGCTTTCTTGCATCCATTGATCACTCTGGCTTATACTAGGTGGCACTATTATATGGAGAGTTTTGCTTCCATTATAACAGCTTGTGTAAGCATAATGAATAATGATCATGTGATGTTTAATGGTTTAACAAATCACTTAATGGAAATATATTAATAATTTTTATTAATAATATAGTCTAGAGATTATCAAATAATGTATAATTTTTCTGGAGTGTAATTTTCATTACATCACTCTCAAACAAAATAGAGATTGGTTTCTATCCACTTTAAACACCTTGGGGAAGGATAAAATCATAAACATATGTCCAAAGACATCTGAAAAGATCTATGATCCCCAAAATGCATATTTTGTGCTGAACCAGCACTCATCATTTAGTAATTTGTGTCAAAGTTTTGAGGGCAACACATCTGACACATCAATTAAACCGATTCCCAAAATGCATATTTTGTGCTCATCATTTAGTAATTTGTGTCAAAGTTTTGAGGGCAACATATCTGACACATCAATTAAACTGAAGTATTTTCTATTTGTATATAGTAGACAATGATAAAAATACATATAAGAGATTGTGGTCGGGGCAAGTAATGTGTTTTGGTCAAGCAAGATAGAGACTGGTTTCTATCCACTTAACATCTTGTGGAGGGATGTAATCATAAACACATGACCAAAGACATGAAAAGATTTATGATTCCCAAAATGCATGTTTTGTGCTGAACCAGTACTCACCATTTAGTGATTTGTTCAAAGATATGAAGACAATATATCTGACATTTTAGCTAAACTGTAGTAATTTGCTATTTGTATATAGAGAACAATGATAAAGATATGTCTAAGAGATTGTGATTCCGGCAAGTGATGTGTTCTGGTTCAGCACAAAATGTAAATCTTGGGAATCATAGATCTTTTTCACATGCCTTTGGTCATATGTTTATGATTACACACCTCCACAAGGTGTTAAAAGTGCATAGAAACCAGTTGCTATCTTGTGTGAGAGTGATGTAATGACAATTGCATTACATAAATATGATTCATTATTGGACAATCTCTAATTTAATCAATGATTAATAAAAATCATTAATATATCATCCATTATATCTGTCAAAAAACAAGTCTTTAACCTAAATCATCTAAATTTATTTCTGTAAGAATGGTAAATACTCATGACTTTTGCATTGATGATAAAGAATATTCTCTTTTATGTGTGTACCACTTAAAAATTAATAATTACCATTATCCTAAACAATCTTTTTAATCAATTCATTCTTTTTGTTGTTTGTCTTAAAGTTTGTGATGATAACATTCTACTTGAAATTGTATAGTGGATTACTTTCATTATTTAAAATTGATAGTCGACTGTCTTTAAAAAATTTCAAACTTTATTTAAACTTTTGAAATATATTCTACTATTAATAACAATCTTTATACTATTGCTAATAATTGAATGTATTTGAAAAGTTTAAATAAAATTTGAATTTTTTTTAAAGAAATTACTCCAATATATAATTCCAATTACAAACTTATTTTCTTTTATCTCTTTTTTTAATACTCACATTTTTCCAATCTATCCTTTATTTTGAAGCATATCATATCTTAATAATAAATAATAGTATCTACACTTTTAATATATCTATACTTTTTATCTTATTTTTCCAGCTTATTTACTTCATTTGCACTTATTTTTTGGACTATTTCTATCATCTAATATGAGTATTGAGTATCTTTAGAAAATTTTTATTTTATTTTAATATTCCAAATACATTCAACTGTTAGTAATAGCACATCAAATAGGTTAGTATATGCATAACCTTTCAAGAGGTATTATTCTCCCCTTTTCTTCAGGTGTTGATGGCCTGACCAGGGACAGTACTAGAATGGGAATTGAACCTGGACCCTTAGATTCTTGGATATTAAATTTTAAGGTAACACTCTACCCAACTGAGCATTACCTTAAAATTCAATACTCAAGAATCTAAGGGTCCAGGTTCAATTCCCATATTAATACTGTCACTGGTCAGACCAGCAACACCCGAGGAAGAGGGGAGAATAATATCTCTCAAAATGTTCTGCATATACTAACTTGTTTGACGTCCTATTACTAACAATTGAATGATTTGGAATCATTAAATAAAGTTAAATTTTTCTAAAGACATTCAATATTCATATTAGATGATGGAAATAGTTCAAACAATAAATACAACTAAAACACCATCATCACAAACTTTCAGTAAAACATTATTTACTTCATTCTTTCTTGAACCAATATCTCTAAAAACTTTGTCCCCCTGTCTTTTAATTGTTCAAATTTCTACTGCTACAAATAAGTAAGATTTTTTTAAAAAAAAAATCTACATTACTTTTATTAAAAGTAAGTTTAACCCTTGCATTTCTTATTTAATTTTTCTCTCATCATTATTAATCACATATTCTTTATGGTTTAGTGCAGTGATAGAATAGTGAACTCTGGAACTCAATGAGTTTTGATTATGACACCAGTTATTTAATTTTGATACTTAAATTTTTTATGAACTCCTAGTCAATAAATCATTTAATTATTTATCAAATATCTAGATATTTACAAGAATTAATATAATCGATAATAAATTACTATCTCTTATCTTTTATTTGGATATAAATGAAGTTAAAACAGGCAAACTCACTATATATATTGCCACACACAACAAGATAGAGTAATCAATGGATGCCAGAAGGCTTGTGCATAAAATCCCCATCTAGTGCCTACTCATCCAATATCCCCAGACTAGTTTCTGGCTTATGGCCTTCGTCAGTGAGGAGTCTTGGATTTGAGAGCACTGCACCTAGATCTTAGGATCTAATGCAACCCTCCAGTAATTACCTTTTATCTCCATTGAACTACAAAACTATGAGTCTTAAACTGAAAACACCTTAATGTTTTAAATCCAAGCCAGAAATCTGGGAATATTGGATGAGTAGGCAATAGATGGGGATTTTATGCATAAGCCTTCTGGCATCCATTGATTACTCTAGCTTGTTGTGTGTGGCAATATATATGTAGTGAGTTTTGCCTGTTTTAACAACAGTTATACACAAGCATAAGAGGTGGTGGTCATGTGATGTTTATTGATATAAATGAAGTGTTGGGTATCAAGATATGAATGAATACTTCAAAGTGTTTAATTTTAACCTTTATTTATTGGATTTAATAAAATTTGTAAATTAAACACTCACTAAATATTTAAAAAAAAAAATCATCACAGATGTATTTGCTTTGAAAAAATTTATTTAAATCCATTTTAAATGTGGGGATTAATATGTCAATATAGATATATTTAATTATAGTTTTTTCAAATTAGAAATATTTTTTTATATTTATACAATGAAATAAGAAATCAATTATCTTGATATATTAAATATTAATATTCAATAATTAAATATTAATATTCAATAATTATATCACATGACCATTCCTACAAATGATGTAAATACACAACTGCTTTGAGTGCGGAAATGGAATAAAGTGCAAAGAATGAGATAACATTATAAAAAAATCTTTTGTATTTAATTAGCAGCAGAAAAACTTGAAAATATTTTTAATAGAATGACTATCCTTGATCCTGTTTCATTTAATCAAAAATTGTTACGTTTTTTAATTAAAATTATTCTTAAATTTTCATTTAACAAACAAAAATAAATTATCAGAAATGTAAACAAGAGTTCTGAAGTTTTTTTTAATCATTCTTAAATTATATCTAAGATAATCATTCTTAAATTATATCTAAGATAATTTCAATATGCTAAAATTCATAAGTAATAATATTAAATTCCTAAATATTGATAACTGACAAAATTAAAAAATACTATTGTAGCTTTAAATGATTTAACTGAGCCTATTCAATGTAGAGACAGAAAAAAATAATATAGGACTACAAATAAATTTTGCTAAATTTTAATTTAAACAAATATTTGTTTTCAGAACATTTACAAATAGATTCATGAAGATAAATTAATTAAACCTATGATTAGCACCACAAATTTTAGAAGCTTGTCCATAATGCAATCCTATATGATTTAAATATAATACAATCTGATTTAACTGATTAGAAACTACATCAACTTTTACTTCTAAAAAAGGATTAGCTCAAGAATGTAATGCACCAGCTGCTCTAATTAAAAACCGAATCTGTCCTTGAAAAGGTAAAATTAATCAATTATTAACATCAAGAAGGTGACACTCACCATTTTCCAAATCATCAATTCCAATTATATATGATTCAAACTCAACATCAACAAAATCATTATGTTCATATTTCCAATATCATTAATGACCAACTACTTTAATAATTAAAAATGAATCAGAAACTTCATCCAATATATACAATAAATGTAATGATGGAAAAGCAATACCAAAATAAAAAAAGGTAAAACTATCAAAATTATCTCAACTCATTGTCCTTCCAATAAAAATTGCATTAAATTTTTATTTAATATTAAACTAGATATCCTTTATCCAATTAAAATAGTAATTAAAATTAAAACTAATAATGAATGATCATGAAAAAAAATCAATTGCTCTATTAAGAAGAAGATGCATTCTAAAATATTAACTCACTTCATCTTACCATATTAATTATTCAATATTCTTAACTCATTATATGTATGATTTTAAGGAGGATTCCTATGATCCCAGTCTAAAAAACTAATTCTATCTTTTCAAAAGATTTTATCACGTGTTTGAAAAGAGAAGTATTCCTTAAAAGTATTTATTAGTTAACAGGGCATGTGTAGTGGAGTGATTCCTAATGATTATTTTTATTTTTATAAAAATACAATATGTACATTTTACTTCAGACACTTTATAGCAAAAAATATATATATACTTACACAACCTGATATGTCTATTGTTCTACAGTTTTCCTCAGAACTATGATATAATAATAAATAAAATAAAATAAATTTATAAATAATATAATAAACAAATATAATCAATAAAATTAAACAAAAGTAACAAAATATAATAAAACTAAAATACATTAAATGAGATAAATTAAAAGCAATAAATAAAGCAGATAATATAAAATAAAATGTATAATATGAAATTGAAATATACGATAAATACAGATTACACATGTACATTCCTATCTATATATTCTGTAAATGTATTCACAAACAACTATTAATTTATATGTATTATCTTTTTTATTTTAAATACAGTACAGATATATTTAATATAGGCAGTCTAGATGAAATATAGGTAATTTTAACACAGATTTTCAAGCTCTCTTCAGCCATCCATTCTATCACAACTGATACACATGACCACACACATGTGAAAAAGACAAATGATCTCAATTATACATATTTCTTGCTGAAACAGCATTCATCAATTGGACCAGATCATCATTTCTCGTACATATATTTATAATCAGTGCTTGGTTTATATTAAAATAGCAAATCTTCACACTTTAATGGACAGGCTTCAATTTATTCCATTATCCACTCTTTAGCCATCCATACTATTGAAAATCTGATGATGGAATAACCAAATCCCTTATCAATGCTAATATTATTGTCATGCATGTTGCTCACTCTGATATTTTATGTATATGACCTTGTCCATTTAAATACATGCAAGAGCAATGGTCAGGATACAGACAAAATTTGTAATATTTTAAAATACAAGTATATTTATATACCTGGAGTCAAGATGTAACATAGAAGATTTGAATACAGACTTTCAAGTTCCCCTCAGGCATCAACTCTATCTCATACTACCAATAAACATGACCACACACATTTAAGTGTGAAGACTTGCTATTTTAATATAAACTGAGTACTGATATATATATATGGGAGATGGTGATCTGCCCAACTGATGAGTGCTGATTCAGTATGAAATACTTATATTGAAGATCATTTATCTTTTTCATGTGTGTGAAGTCATGTGTATTGGTTGTATGAAATAGAATGGATGATTGAAGGGAGCTTGAAAGTTTGTGTTCAAATTCCCTATATTATAACTTTTTTATTGTTTTTTAATATCAACTAATTATTACTATTCCTTATAAATTAAATAAATTTAAAACTGTAATTTTACTTTCCCCAAGTGAATATAATACTTAATGACTTTATCATTATATATTATTAAAATATATATTTTATTTTTAAATCATATATATATCTATATTCTCTTATTCAATCTCTGTTATTAATATTTTTTGTTTATATTTATCTTTTTATTCTACAACTATAAATCATAAATGTTATAAACATTTTTTAACCTAATGTTATTTCAATTTCTTAAAATTTTCCAAAAAAAAAACAAAAACAAAAAAACGTGTGTATATATTGTAAAATGGTTTCTCTCAAGTCTCATAGCTGGGTACCATAATATAACAAGCATTATTCTTTAATCCCCACTTAGGTGACCAAAATGTAACAGTCAAAAATTCTTAGATTTATATTGATTGAGCCTCACTGTTAGATAGCCAAAAATGTAACAGAAATGTATATATAATTCAGAAAGTACAGTTTTGATGGTTCCATAATTTGGTGACCAGAATGTAACAGTAAATATTATAATTATAAATTACTATTATAAATTTTCTAACACACTGGTGGCTAAAAAATCTCTGTCCATCTCAAGCAAATGATTTTATTTTTGCCTCATATTATGCAACCAAAAATGTAATTGATATATCTATGCAATGTCAGAAATTCAGTAAAGCTCTTGTTTAACATAACATGATCATCATTTTTTATGCTTGCTCATAACTGTTATTAAAACAGGCAAAACTCTCTATTCAGTAGTGCCATTCAGTGCAAGCCAGAATAATCAATGGATGCCAGAAGGCTTGTGCATAAAATCCCTATCTAGTTCCTACTCATCCAATATCCCCAGACTAGTTTCTAGCTTGTGACTTTCATCAGTGATGAGCCTTGGATCTGAGAGCATTGCACCTAGATCTTAGGGTCTAATGCAACCTCCAGCAGCTACTTTTTATTTCTAGTACTACAAAACTACGAGACTAAAATTAAAAAGACAATAATATTTTCACTCCAAGCTCATTAGCTTATATAGTCATATAGGTCTGAACTCAGTTTAGTACCCATACATTTTGGTGTCTTTGGTTTTTTAATAACCATAACCACCACTATCCTACTAGGGAGGATTGGTATTAAACCACTAAACAGTGCTTTCAGATCCAAGGCTCCTCACTGGCGAAAGCCACAAGCTAGAAACTAGTCTGGAAATATTGGACGAGTAGGCACTAGATGGGGATTTTATGCACAAGCCTTCTGACATCCATTGATTCTGGCTTGCATTGAGTGTCACTATTGTATGGAGAGTTTTGCCTGTTTTAATAACACTAATGAGCAAGCATAAGAAATGGTAATCATGTAATGTTTAGTGGTTTAATATACCATAAATGAAACTATTTTTTAAAATTTATATATCTCTTTAGATCAAGTAAAGCATTTCTATAAAATCAATTATGTATATGTTCAAAAAAAAAAAATATTAAATATATCCTTTGGTTATTTTATTAAATTTATTTTATAGTTTATTAATTGAAAGTTAAAAAAAAAGATAATTTTCAAAAGTTCATTTTATTATTCCAGAATTTGTCAATTCAAACAACTTTTTTTTGGCATTGTTTCAGCTTCAGTTCTATTTTCTTTCATATTCTCTGCAGCATTCTAACAGTGATAATGATGAAGCCTCCATGTATATTATTCCTAAATGGTATCTAACTATTTTCAACTTGATTAGGTTCTTTCTTTTCAGCTCATCATCAACAGTATTATGTCTAATTGACAGGTCCGGAGAGTAGTCATATCATCAATTCATTCATTTTTCCAATTCTATTTTCTACATTTTCCAGCTCTTCAATTCCATGAACTCTTCCCATCTCTTATATCATCCAACAATGTCAATCTCTACCATCTTTTTTTTTTTACATCCACTCACAATTCCCTCCAAAACATCTTTCATTAAACTACAATTTCTTCTCAATATATTTTCAGTCCAGTGTCTCTTCCTCTCTCTGATTTTCTCAATCAATCTTCTTTTTTCATTTCCTCTTTTCAAAACTTCATTTTTTATTTATTCATCCAACTGATCTTTTCCATTCTTCTTCATGTCCACATTTCAAAGGCTTCTTATTTTCTCCCAATTTAATTACTCATTGCCCATGTTTCACAACCATACATTAGTACACTCCACGCATAACATTTAATTAATCTTTTTTATTAATTCTCTTTTCAAAGGTCCATAAAATATTTTACTTCTCTTAATAAATGCCTCCTTTGCCAATAGTATTCTTCTTTTAACTTCATCTTCGCTCCTTCCATCCTCACTCAAATAACTACCCAAATATCTAAATCCTTTTACCTGTTGAACTATATTATCATGGATTTCAATTAGAGTCTTTTTGCATTTCTCTATAGCCATAAATACTTAGTCTTTTCAACATTAATCTTAATTCCATATATCCTTATTCCAATTTATTCAATATATTCTGAAGACACTTTTCATGCACAACTATAAGAGCCATATAATCTGCAAATCTTATACATTTTATTTTTTTATCTACAACATTAGCTCATCCACAGTTAAATAATTATTTAACATGTCTTCTAAATAAATATTAAAGAGAACAAGTAACAACTGCATTCTTGCCTAATTCCACTTTATATATTTGCTTCATCACTCTCATTATTTCCCAATTTAATTCTTGTCCTTTGTCCAAAATACATATTCCAAATCAATCTTCTCTCGTTTCAAAATACCCCTTTATTTTTTAAGATAGACATAAGTTTATTTCAGACTACTATATCAAATGCTTTTTCCAATTTCACAAAACATATACCAATTCTTTTATCTTTTTCAGTAAATCTCTCTGCAATTTTTCTGACAACACCAATAACATCTCTTGTACTTTTCCTTCTCTGAAAACCAAACTGTTGTTCTCCAGTATAATACTATACCTTCCCAAAATTCTTTGAGTTAAAATTCTCAATAAAACGTTAGAAGCATAAAATAATAAACTTATTGTTCTGTATTCTTCACATTTAACAGATTGCTTTTTTTTTTTTTTTTTTTTAGTAATTGGAATGATTATAGTTCTTAAAAAATCTTCAGGCCAAACTCCACTGTTATATATTAAATTGCAAAGTCCAACTATTTCCTTCATATTAAATTCTATTTATTTCAAAAAATTTATAGGTATTGCATCAAATAGCATTACCATTCTTCATTTGTGCAATAGACTGTTTTACTTTGGTTGGCAGTATGTCCATACCTTTATCATCTATTTCAATATTTTCTTTATTTTCAAGTTCATAATTAATTAAATTCTCTTCTAAATAGATACTGAAGATATTCTTTCCATCTTTTTAATATATCAATGTTTTCAGTTAATCTCTTTCCATTCTTATCTGCAATCTCACTTGCTACCCATGTCTTTTTCTCCCAAGTGACATTTCTTATTCTATCAAATATCAGATATTTTTTCACCTGCTGAAGCCTTTCTATCTCTATATTCTTGCTCCAACCATTTTTCTTTGCCTAAATCTGTTTCTTTTCTCAGCTTATTATTAATATTTCTATATGCACTTTGCCCTTCATCAGTAATTACATTCTTCCTTTTTCTCCATACTTCCATTTCTTTCAATATACCTTCCATTATCCAAGGTTGTTTAGCTTTCCTTACCCAAATAATACTTATTTCATTTTTTGCTGTTTTAAAGAATTCTTCTTTTTTTCTACACCAAGACATATCAAGACTATTAATATATTCATTGTCTTGAACAATCCTTTTTATTTCATCTTCTTACATTAAGCCACATTTTCCTTTTTCCATTTCTCTCAATTTATCCAAGTCCCATCTTATACATCTTTCTCCTCTTTTAATACTTTTTAAACTTAACTTTAATTTAACCATATGTATCCAAATACTGGTGCTTTTAAATCATTTAACATAGTATTAATATATTAAAGAAATATTTCTTTAATTGTTATTTATTCTATTCATAATTCATTTACAAAATCTACTCACAGATCATTATTATTTGTTCAATAAATTCATAAAGCATTAAGTTATCCATAAAAAAAATATTGATCTTCCCAAAGTAAAAAAAAAAGTTCTTTATGATTATTAAGCAACATATTCTTTTGTTTTATAAAAATTTGCTCATGAGATTTTTGGTAATTGTGAGTTTTCAAATACACCAAGATGTCAGCCCATATTTAACTGAAAATGTGTTAGTTGTTAAATTAAACCAAAATTAAAACATTGATAGTTAAATTTATAAAAAGGACTAAATTCTGATCAATTTCATTAAGAAGCTTTATTTCAATTTTTTTACTTATATTATAACGTGGGAAGCAATGAGATGCTAGTAACATTGTCATACTTAGGATCAATTCAATGTGTTTCTTTTTATCTATAGTTTTTTTTTTGGTAAATTTATCATAATGATAAAAATTTTGGACCTTCCTGTCATAGAACCTGATGCAGTGGATTATTTCCAAAGATATGGGAACCTGCATTTCCGAAAAGCATGTGTTAATGGCACACCGCCAGCATGAATAAAATGTAAATATTGTATTTACAATATATATATAATTTCCTAGATATAATAAACATCTCCATACCTCCCCATTCAATTTAAATACCACAAATAAAGATATAATAAAAGACAAATGACTCCCAAGATGTATTTCGTGCTGAACCAGCACTCATCAGTTGGCCCAGCTCACTATCTCTCGTCATTTTTCTGCTAATAAGTTGATCAAAAAAAAAAAAAGAGAAGAAAATAAACTGTAGATATTATAATTAATTTTTCCACAATAATCTCTTTTTTAAAAATAACAGAATAAAAAATAAAATGTAAATATTAAATACATTTCCTAGCAGGCTTTTTTTTAAATAAACGTTTTTTGGGCCCCTGAAACTATAGATTCATCCAAAATATGGGTTGCCATCTTAATTTACTTGAAAACTCATAAGTACAGATTTTTTTTTATACAATGAAAATAAAATTTATTATTCAACATGTTAAAATAATAATTTTAATATATATTTTTTTAAAATTAAGATAAGCATACTTTAAAAAAATATTTTTTTTTAGATCTTTCATTTATACTTTCATTCGTTGCATTCATTTTGAGTTTGAATCTATTTCTAAGATATATTTTAATTATCTTAACCATTTTAATATTTGCTAAATTAAACTTTATATAAGCAAATGATTCCTTAATGTTTCTTTATTTACCATTTAATACTATGGATAGAAGTGTGATTGATTTACATGTCATAATATATAATAAAGTTTTTTTGCTACAAAGTGTTTGAAGTAAGGTTACAAATTGCATTAATTAATACATTGTACATGCTTAAACATGCATTTATATATGTAATATATATGCGGGGTTCGAACTCAGACTTTCACACGACCCACCACTCTCAGTGCTATCTCATATTGCTGACCCACCTGATCACATACATTTTGAAAAGATAAATAATCACCAATATACATACTTCATGCTAAACCAGCAATCACCAGTTGGTCTAGATTACTATCCTCACACACATATATAATCAGTACTCAGCTTTATATTAAGATAGCCAATATTTTTACTTTAATGGACAAGCTTCAAATTATTCCAATTCACAACTCTTTAGCCTTCCATTTCATTGAAAATCTGATGATGGAACGTATTTATCTTTTCAACATGTGTGTGATCAGGTGGGTCAGCAATATGAGATGGCACTGAGAGTGGTGGTTCGTGTGAAAGTCTGAGCTCGAAATTGCATTAATATAAAATATTAAAGTTAAATAAAGGAAGTGATAGATTTTACAATTTTTTTCCTATTATTATCTATTACTTTTTTAAGCAGGGGATTTTAAATCAATAGAAAGCAGAATTATGTGGTAACTAGCTCACTGTAGGGCAAAGCCCTCTCTAACAGCCCCCCCAGGGCAATGTGGTAGTTAAGGCAGCATTCATTAGACTACCTAATAGCTGGGTGATAAGGATTTGAACGTTTTTTGACTCGTTTATCTTTCAACCGAAGATAATTAGATATCCATTTATCGACCAATGGGCTAGTTATCTGAAAGAAATTTTTAAATTTCTCTGGAAAAGAATTATTTGATATGGATAGGCATAATAAGCGATGCACTATCTCTGAATTACGAGACCCTTCTTAATAATTTTAAAACGCGGAGTTTTTAAAACTTGCCTTAGCAACAAAATTAATCCGTTCGGTTTTACTGCTGTGGGTTCGCCTCCTGGCCGTTGTTATGACATATGAAAGGGAAAAAAAATTAGTGTATTATTAAATTATTTAAAAATACTATTTGTTAAAAAAACATTTTAAATTATATCCTCTCTCTCCGAATGATAAAATTATTCAAATTGCAGTTCAAATAATAGTGGCAGAAAAAAATAAACGTTGTATATATTACTTTTTCATGACATCAATATTGCCAAATGCTTCAAAAATCTTAGGATGGTGCAGTATGTGTGTGTACAAAATGAGCACTGTAAGAAAGTATTGAAGATAAAAAAAACAACGAGTACAAATACATTTTCTTTTAATAATAGACAAATTTCTTTCCACCCAGACTATTAGTTTTTATTCTATAAACTTAACCGCTATATTTAAAATATCGAGCTCACCGTTACAGGTTATTATTGCACAGACATGTATATTATGCATCTCAGCTATTGATCTCAAATTGAGATATATTATTATCTAAGAAATAAAAATCATGTTATTTTAAATGTTTTTTAAAAAATATTTTATTCTGTAATATAGCAAGCATCATTTTTAGAGTTGATTCAAAATTTCTAGAGCTTTTTATGACTTATGATTTTTTATATAGTAACATATTTGGACTAATAAAAGTCTAACAATAATCTTTGCTATACAAAAAAATATTTATATTACAATGTATAATTTATTATGCTAAATGCAATGAAACTGATTCTTAGCGATCATATCAAAGACATTCTTTCCTATTTATACAATTTTCATTATAGTGTACGGAAATAATTTAATATTGCTTTCTCCCGCGCAGAGTTTTATTTTTTTTTAGCTAAATTACAACAGTACTATCGTTAGACTTTTGTTTAAATTATAGGAAGTCTCATTTTGAAATTAAACAGGAAGTTACGTACTTGGTGCTGTTGGCTATTGCTTGAATCATTATGAGTATTTTTCCACGCAGGTTGTAAGTTACTTCGCGCTGTTTGTCATTTATGAAGAAATTAAAGAAAGATATTTTAACAATATCAGTCCCCATGTGACAGACTGAAATTTATGAGATGATTAAATTCATGGAATTTCTTATGTATGTTTTATTAACTTTGCAATATGCAATACTTTATATTTATGCCCAAACATCTAATGGCGTTGTAAAAAGTATGACACTTACTACACCGACTAATGTTCCTCGCAATGTATCTACTAATAAAAATTTTACCGTCATTGGTAATTCTACCCATAATAATACCCATGAATTTTTGGGACCATTGTCGTCTTTGACTTTTAATAGAGAAACTGTTTTAAGAATGTTATATGTTTTAATTGGAATAACTGCAGTTGTAGTCTTATATTTTGCAATCAAAACCATAAGGTGAGTTTAAATTACTAAGGATTTATATTAATTCTGTTTAGAGTGAGTAACAGTCATCTTAATAACGAAGGATGCATAATTTTATAACGAAATATGACGAAATGAAGCCGGAAATATAGGAAGTAGATTGATAGCGTGGAGATTATAGTTATCATATTTGCTGGTTTTTCCATTTTTATTTCGTCGTATTGACAAACTTTAGAAAATGTCAACGAAATAGTTTTTATTACTTTAGTTGTCTAGTAACTTTACATTAAAAGAAATTAGTTGAAAGAAAAAAAATGTTGAAAGTTTATCTCCACGGAGATACATTGAAAGGTTGCTTATTTAGTATGTATTAAGAAATTATGCTCTTAAAAGAAAAAAATTCTTAAAAATATTCTTCCTCATATAAGTTTTAATAAAATATATTTATTGTACATAAAAAAATATTTTACAATATTGTGTTTACTTTTTATTTAAAATTTTTATTCTAAAAATATATATAATTAAATTTTTTTGTCAAAGATATTCATTTTTTAGATATTCATTTTTTAATTAAAAATGAATTAAAAATTTTGAATTAGAAAAGAAAGGTGCATATATGCGCAAAATTAAATGCGATTAATTTTCATTTACATTGAATAAAAAATTTTGGTAGATTTTTTTTACTGTTAGATTACTTATCTCAAATACTCTGAAGAGAACATTAATACTATATTAATTTTTTAAAATGATTTGGAAAAACTAATAAATCATTATTTGTTAAGTCTTATTGGAAATAAATATTTTTCAATGCGTATTTTTTTTTTTTTAAAAAGTCCATTTATTCTTTCAGTATGAAATTTTTTAATCGACAGCTACTCGTTGGATATTTCTTTAAATTCATCTTTTAAGATTAGCTTCTCAGTTTCTTCTAAACACTAATTACATTTTTTTGTGATAAATATTTATTCTAAATAAATGTTTTACTTTTCTTTCAAAAATTGTTATTTGTCAAATGATACTGTTCATTTTTTATTTCATTAAAAAAAACAATTTCAAGTTATTATGGTTATTAGTAGATAGTCAAAACATATCATTGGAAATCAAAATATAACGATATATTTATATATTCAACCCCCCAAATCTCTACTTTTTTTTTTGCAATTTAGTACAGTGGTAGCTTGACAGAATCAAAAGTTATTGATTTTGGATAAAAATTCCCTTTGCATTTTGGTGTTTAAATATACATATGACTTCCCAAGCAATAACCATTCACTTCTTTTTATATAATTTTTTTCAAAATAGCCAAACACATTTAAATCAACTGTTTAGTATCAATGAAACAAATATTGATTTTATTTCCTTTTTTATATATATCTTTTTAAGAATAGTCTGCATCACTTCAAATGTATTGTAGCAGCACCTTTGCCCTTTCTAAATGCAAACGATTTCAGATATTGTGGTTAACCTATTCTAAAAATGTATATTCAATACTTTAACTGTATTAAAATTATTGATCTAAAATTTTCATATTTGACTGCATTAAGTGTTTCCACCAGAGGATTGATAACTGCTAAAAGAAAATTTGTTTTCTGAAAAATTATAGTTAATTTCTTTTATCCTCCTTTCTTCCTTCACCTTTCATCTTTTACTAACATAATTTGAATTTAATCACATTCTGGTAATCTGCAAGTTTTCATTTTAGCTATAGCTTTTACAAGATCATTGTATATCTATTTTGTTTTTATATATTTTACTTATATCTATTAATATATTTGCTAATATTTAGATATTCTTTGGTCTACTAAAAATTCTAGAAAGCATTAACTTATCTTTAGTAACCGTAAGCATAAGTTCATGTTTTATTAATATTTTTAGTCTTCATCTATTTGGAGTTTTAACAAATCAGCATCCAATCTATTTTTGAGCTTGCAACTCAGAATATCTTATTTTTATTATATAATTCATTAAATCTTTTCCCTATATTCTATATTTGTTCTCTTTTAATTGATCTTATTATTTACTGAATCATTAGCTGTTTCATTCTGATAATTTTCTCTTTTATAATATTCAATTTTCCTATAAATTAAATTCTTTTTTTTTCTTCTTGTAAATCATCCATGTTGTTGCATTTTTTTTTAAAATCATACTTGATAGTTTTACCTGTTTGTATTACTGTTAGTTTTTCTATATGTAATGACATTAACAGTTTATACTTCTATCCAGAATATATTAAGTGTGCTTATATGCAACTATAGAGAAGTTTATTATTTCTATAAATTAAATATGGTTTAAGTGTTTTCAAGAACTTAATAGTGTTTTTATATTCATAACAAGATGAAATATAATCATAATGGAGAGATGAGTATAATTGTATATATTTGAAGACATTAAAATTTATTTAAATTTAATGGTATATATATATTTATATTTTTCCCTTACTGTTTTATTAAGCATTTTATTATTAGCTCAAGGCTTTTATGGTTTTTTTTTTTTTACAATCTACTATATATTGCAACTTTTAATTTTTCTGAAATATATACCAACTTTCATGTGAATCTATTTTATAACTTATCCCATAAATTTGAAAAATTTTCTGTTTTTTAAAATTTATTAATTGCTCTTCTTTTTTGTTTAGCAATTATTATAGTCTTAAAATTTAGGTTCACTTTTGTCACTATCAAATTATATTAATTTATATCAGAATATATACAGGGTTTAGTAATGGTATTTCTAAGCTTTTTAACTATACATTTTTTTCATGTAGCTTTTAAATCATATTTATTATAAGTATATTATTTTTCAAACAATAATTTCACTTATTTTTTCTTTCATTTTTAATTTAATTTATAATCTACAGTTTTATTCCTGATCTTCTATGGTTTTTTAATCTTACATTATCATTATACAGTTTTTTTTATTTTTATTAATAGTATATATTTATTGTTTTTTCTCTTATATTTGCTATTTATATGTATACTTGTATAATCACTTGTCCTTTGAATGAATAACCTATCATTTTCAGAGTTACTTTGGTTATAAGACAATACATATTCTGCAGAATCATCTTTTATTTTCAGAACAAATATATTGCCTCATTTTTATTATTTCTTGCCCCAAAATCCACTTTTGTTTTCTGTAGACTTTTTCTTTTTATCTTTAATAATAATCATCTTTTCTGATTTATACATAGTCTTGACATTCAAAATATTAAATTTATTAATACTTTTTAAATATAAAAACTTTGGAGTTAGATTGTGAAGTGATATGCTCAATCCTAGAAAACAAAGCTTATTATTTGATATGATGTTTATTTTTGTTTCTCATCTGATCCTTCGTGTCAGCCGTGGGTGGTGCGATTTCTAACCAAAAACACATTAATATAACGTTCCCAGGCTAGCGATTCTCTATTAATATTGACTTTTTTTGTTTGTTTACAAAGTTTACTTTCTTTCGTTTCTGAATTATTTTTCCCAAATAATATTTTTGACGATGGGATAATGTTAGTTGTTTTTTTTTTTTAATTTTTATTGACAAGAGGGTCTTTTTTGGTGTGTGTTCAAATAGTAATTTGTGTTTTTTTTAAAAATAGTATTACTGTTTTTGTAAAATTGGATTGCCAAAATTTAAGAGAAAACGGGTTTTTTTGGATGGATCTTTAAATAATAATTGACGTTACTTTGATAGGTTTCCATTTGATTGCCGACAACAGTTAGTGGGAGGGATGTTTTTGTGTACGATTAAATAATAATTTATGTTGTTACTTTTATAGGTTTACATTTGATTGCCGACGACAATTATTGGGAGAAGTGGTTTTTTTTTTTTTACGTGTGTGTGTGTGTGTATGTTTAAATAAAAATTAAAGTTACTTTTATCGGTTTACATTTGATTGACAACCGATTTGACTTCCTTTCATTTATAAATTATGGTTTTGGTTCTACAAATAAATATTTTTGACAATGGGACAATAATAGTTGTTGTTTGTTTAATTTTTATTGACAAGAGTGTGCTTTTTGGTGTAGGTTCAAATAGTAATTAAGGTTACGTTTAAATAATAAGTTACGGTCTTACTTTGATTGGTTTACATTTGATTGCCGACACTAATTATTGAGAGAAGGGGTGTTTTTTTGTGTGTAGGATTGTAGACAATTATTGGGAGAAGGGATGTAACCGTTTAAAGAATAGTAGTTTACGTTACTTTTAGTGGTGGTGTACATTTGATTGCTGACAATAATTAGTGAGAGGGGTGGGTGTTTTTGGGTGATGATTAAATACTAATTTACCTTTTATTTTACATTTGATTGCCGACAACAATTATTGGGAGAAAGGGGTTGTTTTTTTGTGTATGTTTAAATCAAAATTGAAGTTACTTTTATCGGTTACATTTGATTGACAACAGATTTGACTTTCTTTTTTTTTTTTTTCATTTATAAATTATGGTTTTGGTTTCCCCAAAACCTAATATTTTTGATAATGGGACAATAATAGTTGTATTTTCTTTCATTTTTATTGACAAGAGCGGGTCTTTTTTGGTGTATGTTCAAATAGTAATTTGGGTTACATTTAAAAAATAATTGGTTTACCTTACTTTTAGTACTTTACATTTGGTTTCCGACAACAATTAGTGGGAGGGGTGTTTTTGTGTACGATTAAAGAATAATTGTACATTACTTTTATTTTTGACATTTGATTGCAGACAACAATTATTGGGAGAAAGGGTTTTGCGTTTTATTTTTTGTTTGTGTGTATGTTTAAATCAAAATTTAAGTGACTTTTATCGGTTACCATTTGATTGACAACCGATTTGACTTTCTTTTTTTTTCGTTTATAAATTATTTGCGTTTTCCCAAATAATATTCGGTTTGACAATGGGACAATAATAGTTGTTGTTTCTTTAATTTTGATTGACAAGAGCAGGTCTTTTTCGGTGTATGTTCAAATAGTAATTTGGGTTATGTTTAACTAATAATTTACAGTCTTACTTTGATTGGTTTACATTTGATTTCCGACAACAATTAGTGGGAGGTTTTTTTTTTTCTATACGATTAAAGAATAATTGATGTTACTTTTATTTGACCGTCTGATTGCTGACGACAACAATTATTGGGAGAAGGGTTTTTTGGGCTATGTTTAAATAAAAATTTGTTACTTCTTTTATTTGACATTTGATTGCCGACGACAACAATTATTGGGAGAAGGGATGTACGTTTAAAATAAAAATTGAAGTTACTTCTTTTATTTTTTGCATTTGACGAAGGCCATTTGGAATCCCTCAAACAAGCTTGCCTTTACGAAGTGAACATTTCCATCAGCCACAACGAGACTTACAACCTCAAATCTGCATATATTTGCCGCACAATCCAATCTTTTCTTTCAGCAGCAGCATGTTTTTTTTTTTTTCTGCTGTAGAAATATTCCAGCGCCGGCTTCCATGTCTGGCAATTCCCATCTTTTCAAGTTTTTCTGTTGTTTGAATTAGCCATCTTCTTGGTCTCGGAAAATTTCTCGCTAAAACGTGACTCAAAGCGTGATCGTTTAAAAATTTTACGCTACCCCACCCTAATCGAGAATTTAGGAGGCTTATAGCTTTACGAGGAACAATCACGACACTGTTTAAATTGTTAAAAGGTAACAGTACATCAATTCGTCTTAAAAAAAAAAGGCCCCAATGAAAATTTAAATACTTTTGATATGATCAAATTAACACACTCTCGTACGGTATTGTTACATCAAATACATAACACAGCGTTACGATATAGTGCGTGACACAAACAACTACGGTATTTTCCTCTCCTTTTAGCATCGGAAAAAGCAACACCGTTAGCCGCTAAGCTGAGTTAACACTCTTTCTAGATTTTATCGTAGAAAGAAGACTTAACTCCGAGTTAACAGTCTACCTTTTAGCGTAGAAACAAGACTTAACTTCGAGTTAACAATCTTTCTAGGATTTATTTTAGAAAGAATGCTTAAAGGCTTGGGTGCGGCCGCGGAAACGGCATATTTTTAGAAATTTAGCTAGAAATAGCGCCACCCGCGGCTGACACGAAGGATCAGATGAGAACCTTATTTTTCCTGAAGTACTTAATTAGTTTGAAAAATAATTGAAAAAGGAATAATAATAAATATATAATTATGTCATCTTGTGCACATATTTATTGTCTAATTATACAGATGAACTTTTTTTTTTTTTTGAAGTGAAAGTTTTCACAGGCTAAAGAAGTATCTTAATTAATTTAATTCTCAGGATCATCTGTGTAAAATATTAAGAGGTTATTGACATTTCAGCAATAAATAGCCATTGCATTAATATTAGGAGAGATGAACTTGTTAATGCAGTTTAAGGACACAATATCTTCAGCACTTGCTCTTTCCATGAGCCATTTCCTAAATTTTTTTTCCAACACCAAAATTTGTATTCCGAAGAGACAGTTGTTATCATGAGATATTTAGAGAAGCTATAGAAATTTTAAAGAAACCATTTACCGGTCAAAACATGTTTACCCATCTAACACGAGCTGGAACTCACAAAATGTACTTCAAACCCAGCAAAGCCAAAGATTTAGGTCAGGGGCTAACCTGAATTCGAACCCACTCAATAGCCCCAGATCTAACACCTAATGAATAACATAATAGTGATGGCACATGAGAATTTTAATCCGGCCCACTAGCAAAGTGGAGGAGACAATGAGACATTTATTAACTATGACTAAACTAAAATATATATAAGCATGGCTGTACACTTGGAAGTGGAGAAAAAGGGAATTCGAACTACTCAACAAGTTAAACAATAAATATTAGTTTAATATAATGCCAAATTATTTATATACATTTATAAATTAATTGCATACATTAGTATGTACATGAATGAGCAAGCGGTCTACCAAACCGTATATAATTACATAATGTCATTCATGCTATTATTTCTCATATGTTCTTTATTAGCTAAATGCTACATTATAAATAAACACACGTCTTTGGTGGGTCCAATATTAAGATGCCAATCGATTATTAGAAAGAATTTACATAAAATTGCTATTAACGCTTTTATATACAGTTCTGAAATATGGTGACTAACATTTCGGGAAGTGTTCCGAGATTCATTACAGATATAGTACAAACTATTTTCACAGTCGTGAAAATAAATAAAATATATTTGAAAACTTATATGATTATATGACAAAATACTTAATGAAACTTCTTTTAATTAGTGCTGGTAAGAAGAACGCTTTATTTTTCCCAAGGCATATAGATACACTTAAATACAGAAATAAGTTACGATGGTGGGATTGTATAAGACTGAAATAAATTTAATTAATAAAACTAGAATTAGTTGGCATTTATATATATTTTTAAGCAGAGCGCAATTTTAAAATTACAACATTAAAACTGGGTCATGAAGCAAAAGAAATAATACGAAGAAGTTTGCGGTGCTGACGTAATAACCAAGAAGTAACGGGAAAAGTCGTGCTTCTGGACGAAAGACGCAGTCTAAGACCCCCTTCTTGGGCAGTGCTTAGAGAAAAGTGGATAGGCATGTGTGGACATCGCTGACGTGCAGGCCTTTTATATGAAGACAGTGGATAGGTATAGTGTGTGCCAGACTTAGGGAATCACCACCAGAGGCCTTTTTATACAAAATAAATGGTCCTGGGAAGATTAACTATCCTCAGGACAAGGCTTGAAAAGAAATCTATGGGTTCGAACTTGTCGCAAGCCCCAGATTAAGAAGCACATATATGTAAACATGAAGATAAGGTTCAAATGTCAGTAACGCACTACGGATAAATGTCACTAATGACATTGACTAAGATTTACTGCTTTAAAAATAAATGACCCTTGTTTGAATGCCATAATTTATATAATTAATTTGCTATGCCACTAGAATATATATAGAGATTTCCCTAAATAAAATATACGTTAAGATTTTCTCTAGTAAAAGAAACATTAAAATTTACCCCCTTCCCTTTTCTGTTATTTAAAATAAATAAATCCCACCTTCGTTGATTTTACAATAACTGGAATATATAAGTACTGTTTGTTATTTTAAGAGTATGTAAAAATAAAACTAGCAGTTATATAAAACTAATCGGTCACCTTTTCAGAATTGAATAACATTTATAAAATAAATAAGGTTTCAAAGCATTAATTAGCTTAAGTTCTGGATTCATCCTGGGTAGAATCCAGATTTAAACAAATAAATTTTTTATATTAAAGCGTAAACAAAATGTTGACGTAAAAACAATCTGGCGAGTGTATTAATTAATAACGCATTATATTTTAAGGGGATGTTAATAATCTTGATTCATGAAGGTTTACTTAAAAAGAAAGAAAAGATTTTAGAAATTCAATTCGTCAGATCGTTTGAGATTAGCATATTAATAATTAAAATAGACATAAAATCAAGTAATAAATAAATCACCGCACCAAAATTAAAGAAAGAAAGAACATATGAGAGAGAATTAAATTTGTAGAAATTATTTGAGAGCAATTACATATTAGAAAAGTTACAAAATTAAATTGTACATTAGGAGAAATTGATTAGTAGAGTTTGAGATTAGTTAGACTAGTTTTATTTGCGGCTTGAAAATTTACCTTGCACTATTTTAAGAGTCCATATTTTAAAGTCTGCTCATGCATGGCAATTGGTTCTTAAATAACATCAAGCTTTTATTCAGCATTCCACAATTCTCTAGTCGGGCTTTTACTTCATTCTATGGGAAAATGATATAAAGGCAGCGGACGATGACCCTCATGGGTCAGAAAGGTGATGAGCTTTCTATGCTTACATTTCAACATAGCTTGGATTCAGTTAACTGCACAGTTCTTTCAATAGTAGCTATTTGTTCTTGATTTTAAATCTGGCCATTTTATACATTGTTCAGGTATTTCTGGAATGCCTTTAATTACTTAGTTTTAGCTCACAATCTAATCTCTGATCTTAAAATTCTTACTTTTTCTTTATCGATTGTTTTTGAAGATGCTACAGTAAGATAACGTCCAAAAATAAATTCAAATCTATTTCCAGATTAGAAATAGATTTGACAAAAATGTTTATAACAAAAGAAAAATACCTTTCCCAGATTAAAACAATAGTGTTTCCAATCCTTTAATTATTTTTGGACAATTACCGGTTGCATCTTCCATCTTGGATTTTATAAAATACAGTTTAATAGAAAAAAAAAGGTACTTTAAAAAAAAAGTTGTATAAATGACATATAATAAAATATTTTTAAAAAATCAATATTTTATATTTTGCTTCTATATATATATTTGTGCCGCACCTATGTACTTTAATAAAAAAAGAACTAATAATTAATAAAAAAATTAATAATTTTAAAAATGTTAATGAAACGTTAAAATTTTATAACTTAGGCGCGCATCTCAAATATATACATACACGACAAAAGGAACGGGATGGAATATAGGGTTTGAATACAGGTTAGTAGGTGGAAACATGAAGCTCAATCTTAAGCTAAGATTGACTGCTTCTTAACAGTATCTGGGTTCAAATTCTATTGCAAGGGAATGACATAATATCCCCCAATGGCCTAGATAAGCATAAAGCCAGTAAATTGGTGTCAATGTGCAAGTATGTATATAAAGAATCGTATAGATATATGTCGAAGAGAGAGATAAAGTTCGAAAGTTTTATTTTTATCAAGAAAATAAGAGAGAAAAATATATATAGTTATAGTTGTTTATTTTAGAATAATTGTGGGAATGCAGTTATATGCAAATATATAAATTTTTTTTTGTATTATTACTTATTTTAAATGTATATTTTCCTTTAGTTTTATCGACATAGTATTTTAATGAGAGTAACGAAAGAACTTTGATATATCTACCTTGAGGCAATTTCATGTCTTTTGTTCCATTACTTAACCACTCTAAATTCCAGGAAATCATAAATAAATATGGCTAAAAAAAAAGAAAGAAAAGAAACCCAAAAGAAAAATGTTAAAAGCATGCCTAAGAAATAGAGATCTCAATGCTGATAAAGTATTTTGGGAGATAAAAGAATGGAATTAATTAGTATGTAAAAAGGAAAGAGAGAGCAAGAGTTTCGGACAGAAATGTGGTATTAATATTTTTTTCTTTTTGCTGCATTTACTGGTGCGTCTATGCTCGCATTATAAAAAAAAAATATTAAAAGTACTAAAATCAACCAACTCAAGAAGAAAATGGATTTAGCATCAACTTATACAATCGCTACAATCGTAATGCTGGGGTAAGAACAAATACGTGTAAGGCGATCGCCCTAAGCTCCAAATATATATAACTTTCTGTTCAATGCCTGCCCATCCAAAAACCCGAAGGACCCTACCGATACGCCGCTAAAATAATCCAGAAAGGAATGAATCTTGGACCATATACACTAAGAAAGCTTCGAATAAGACATCATTATTTTCTATATCCAAGCAATACCACAAAATGGATGGTCGTGACGGACTTTTGTCATTAACAAATTTTTTCCATTCGTCGACAATAAAGAATCCATAGATTTCGTTTGGATCATTGAAACAAGCTTACATGGAAATAAACTTATACCTAATCAAAATAAAATCCTGGGTACTCCAAGGTAAATATGACTAATTTTTATTGTCTTAAGTGAACTGAAAATTGCCTATCATTATTCTCTAAAGGTTTAATCATTATTTAAAACTATATAATTTAATTTGTAATGTATAAATGCATTCTTACACATGCTATTTAATTATATGTTCTTTTATATTTAACAAATTTCATTTTTTTTTCTTTTTATGTTATCATTTGATATGTAAATTATATATATTTTTCTCTTTTCTCAATATTTAATTTGACGGAATAATAATAAAATTGTATACTTTAAAATAAATTATTTGTCTATCATTAAGGAACATCTTTATCAGTTATATTGGCCTAGTTCCCTTCCTGGCAGTATATCTCTCAGAATGAATTGAGTACGCTTTTCCGAGTAAGTAATTATAATAAACGTACTTTTAAACTCCAAAAAAAAAATTTGATAAGGAAGTAGATTGTGTATTGAGAGTGAATGTTTAGAAGTAGGGAGTTCAAAGTAGCTAATTTTAAACAGCTTGCGATCTAATTTGAGAAGCATAGAAATCAGGGAAAGATCGTTCCAAATATGTAAATTTATCCATTTACATCCGTTCAGCCTGGTTGGTATTGTTACCTTACAGCCCTGGGATTTGATCTAGCTAGAGGGCCAGGTACCTAATTAGCGATAGTTCTAAGATTATTTAAGGTAGGAAAATTATAATTCTTATGGTACATGTGAGATTGGTGCTTGAGGTCAGATTAACTGACGCTCATAAATATGCTTTTTCTGAAGAAATTGTTGTTCATCCTTTTAATGAAATAATGGCCACTAGGTAGATTTTTAAAATTTTTTTTGTTAACTTACATCCTTATATAGGATTTGTCGATTTTATTTCTTAAGATTTCATTAAGAAAGTGGATTTGTATTCGAACCCAATTCGGTAGATAGTATTCAAATTCTACCTGCAGTGTTATGGCGACTAGACAGCCATAGTTTTGCGTTTACTACCCTACATGGTCAACAGATCAAATTTTTTTTAGATATTTATACAAATAACAAAATTGATACCGGGGTTGCCTGTTAAAATATGGAGAACCGTTCTTTAAGTTAGTAAAAACCCACAGCTAAGATTAAACCCAACTGTGTGAGCCTCATTTTTTATTTCATTAGATAAAAATAAGATCTTTTTACTTCTTTGATATTTGTTGCATGATTTTTTTGATTAGATTGTTCTTTTGTTTTTACTCCCAGACAATTGGTTATGCCTTTGCAATGATTACAAAATAACTTTCTTACACATTTGAAGGCAAATATTATTTTATTGAAACATCCATGCTCTCTTAATATTTTACACAGCTAATCCCAAGAATTGGAATAGATTATGCTATACATTTCATATATATGTATGTTGTAATGGACAATATACAAATGATTTTGGGCTAACATTCAATAATTTATCTGGTTATATTTATTACAAATTCTGTATTTAATATCTTTACAGTCTATATAAACATGTATGATATTGTTTATCATACCTATATTCTTGACTCACTCATTTATAGATGTTTAAGATATAAAAAATAAACTAATTCTTTTCATGTCTTTGTTGTTTTATAAAATATATTAATAAATTTATTATCAAATTATTGAAAAAAAAATCAAATAATTATAAAACATCATATAAAAATATAGCTATCTACTTAAATAATTGTTTTTGCTTGTATAAGAAAATCAAACCTACAACATGAAATTTGAAACTTATAGGACATTAAGCATCTAATAAAAAATTAAAAAAAAGAAGAAGATATAATCATATACAGATAAAATTATCATTTATCAATATTGTCATCTAATGTAGGATAATAAATATTTTATAAAAATAGATTTACAACATTAAATTGAAAACAACAAATTTATATATGTATGATTTTTTGATATGTCTAAATTGTAATAGTTTGGGGGTCAATAAATTATAAGGATTATAGAAATAATAATCAGTATATCATCAATTATTCTTCTGAATAAGAACAAAGCATCAATCATATTATCATTAGAAGCAAATATAATGAAATATAAGTAGTCATCATAGTATCGGGCAAATTAATCATCAACAGTCATCCTTTAGGACTAGATTCAAAACAGACATACTATGAAATCTTAAAGTTAATCATCATCAAGATAATACCAATGTCATGACATAATATTATAAAGAAATAAGCATCACTTATTTGCATGGATATGGAGAATGCATTTACTTAGTCACACATTGATAATCATATCAGAATAGCTTAGACAATATGGGCAAGACATTATATATATTTTATCTAACTTTAAAGGAATTTAGAAAAAATAATAAATTGTGTGTGAAATATTTAATAAATATTAATAAACCAAATGCTTGATTTACTAAAAAAAAAAAAGGAAGCTATATTAATGTACATATATATCTAATATGTGTGTAATAATACACCACAATATTTATATCTAGCGAAGGTTCTCATTATTTATTATTAATCTATCAATTCCTTTTAATAGAAATGCATTCAACCAAATAAAATATCCAGTATCAAAGTATAATATATTCCACAACTAATAACTTTATCTTGATATAAACTCTAAAATAAACGATACACTTATATTATTACCATCATTCAATTCTTCAAATATATACTTGTACTTTTTTTTTTTAAACCACATTTAACTATAAAACAACAGATATATATATAACTTTAAATATTTTAATATTTATCGAATTTGAAAAATTTTAATTAGTCATTATTTAATTGCTCTGAACATATATTTATGATCACCAAAAATAGAAAAAAAAAAAAACCATTATGCTATTTTTTTATATAAATTTATACTAAATAATATAAATATCATTATATATCAGTGATTACAAAAAAACAACAACAATATATTTATAATTGTACAGAAAAGCCTTTTTCGACACATAATATTAAATCAGACTAATGTTTAAATCAAATTATATTAAGCATAAGAAAAATAATTATAAAAAACAATAAAATATTACCTGACTGCATCATATAACTTTAGTTTACATATTGCTGTTATAGTAGCATTATTTGTCACCATCTCTATGTCACTTACTTTAAGTTTCAGTAAGTAGTAATAGATGCCATTTGATAGTGTTATTAAATATCTATCCTGTAATGCCCTATCCAGTAATCCCAGACTAATTTCAACCATATGAGTTTTATAGGTGAGGACCTTTGGATTTTGGTGCAGTGCACCTGGATCTTTAGGATCTAATGCAACCTCTTGCATTACTTATTATTTTATTCTCTGTTATACTATCAAGATATCAACCCAAATTAAAAAAAACAACAAATGTTTTCAATCTATATCAACTTGTTTGCATAGCCATATAGACCTGAAACCAGTTCAGTTTCTATATTGTAACAGTAAGTATATACATGTGTTATGCAGGTGTGTGTGTATATATGAGTTACATAATTCACTTATTTTTTATTTATTAAAAAAATATAAAATGTAAAAAAATATATCAGAATCAATAGCTTGAAAATATAAAAATTAAAATACAGGGAAATTTAGAGATAAGTTAGAAACTAATAATTATAACTTGTCTTTCTTTTATACAATATTATCTGACAAAAATATTCTTTAAAAAAAGTGTTTTTAATTAAAATAAAAATAAAAAGTTTAGGATTAATGAAAATAGTTTGTACAAAAATAATCAGGCTGGAGATTAAAATTCCAGACTGATTAGTTGAACAATTTCTAATCTCTGTAATTAAAATTCGAAAACAGAAAATAAAGAAATGTAAATTATAATAAATTTTTTTAGAGATAAATTGTGTTGAAGCTAGAGCAAAGGTGGGGTCAGAGTAATATAAAGGGCACACAGGCTCTATTGTCTTCAGTTTAGAGTTTTGAGTTCAGATAGAGTTTCAGTCAGTTTTGAGTTCAGTTGTTAAGTTTGAAGTTAAGTTCAGAGAGTCAGTTCAAGCCAGATTAAAAAGAATGATTGGCTAGAACTGAACATTGTGTTCGGTCATTTTCTCTGCTCTTCTCTTTGTGTGCCATTTAGCAAAATGCCGTAACAAATTACTCTGACTCACCTTCTGCTGAAGTTTCAACCCACCCTACTAAATTAAATGAAAATTATGTAAACCAGGCCACCAAGAACAAGGGACCATAAGAAGCTGTCTTTCAGTTAGAAATACCGATGCCAGGACCAAGAAACTAACCAGATCCGAGGACAAAAAAGGTGAAAACCCAACTACAACCCAACTACAACTACAAAAAAATACTGGAACTATGATACCTACCATGGAAATTAAAAACTAAAAGAACCGCTACAAAGACAATGTGGAAATGACAAATAAAGTCCAAAAGCAGCGTTATAAATCCTAGGTAAATATTATTAATATCAGGATAAAAAACTTTTAAATCTTACTCGTTAAAATAAGCATGCAAAATTTGTTAAATGTGTAATATTTCTTATGTGTTTTACATTTCAATTATGTCTTATTATTATCATTACATTTATAATTATTATTGTTTTTAAAATAAATTTTGTTTAAAATTATTAATGTCGTTTTTTCCGTCTCTCTCTCTCCATTTATAATCAAATGTGCAGCTGGTCTCATGTGAAGAACTAGCCATGAGTCAAGCGCTTGAAACGTGTTAGTGACATCTCATGGGTTCCAATCTGAGTATTGGATGGCACCCTGGGTTTTAAACCCGTTATAAATTTCCCCATGGGATGTTTCATGTTTTATGCAGCTGGAGAGCTACTTCAGTCTGGAAAAATGACTGTCAGTTTAATATTTTATCAAATCGCAGTCTGACCAGGGTATGATTGATATGTAAGTATTAATCAAATTTACTTTCCTGCTTGAGTAACAGGTTTTTAAAAAGGTCTTTTTTGCAAAATAATATACTTTTATAAAATTAGAATAAATAATTAGAAAGTTTTAAAATTAAAAAGTTCGAGTTGTAAAAGTTGTAAAAAGTCTAAAAGTTTAATTAAGGAGTTCTTAATTAAAGGATATTAATTTCCGTTACAATATATTATGGTATCCTTAGTTTTTAATAATTGATTTCAGGTTTATATGATTGCATGGCTTAAATTTTTAATTTAGACTCGTAGCTTGATAATGTGTAACAGAGAGTTAAATAATGGGTATTGGAAGGAGATTGCCTTAAATTTAAAGTCCAGGTGCACTGGTTCAAAATTCAAAGCTCACTGATGAAAGTGATAAGGTTGAAACTAGTCTGGAAATATTGGATAGAATAGCTCAGAGTAGGGATTTAATATATATACAATGGTTAAATATCTAATATAAAAATAATTATTTATTTGTCCACAATGTTATTATTGATATATACTTAATATAATTAATCTAAATAAAATTGAAACAAACAACTAATTACATTTACAATTATTTAATTATAGATTTAATAATCTATCATCTGGCATCTATTATTATTTATTAAAGCATGCAGTAAGTGGCATAGAAATGGTGTAAAATTATAATGCTTATAATAGCAAAATGTATACTAAAGTCATATGATGTGGTTAGGTGATATTTTATTGGTTTATTCCAAATACTAACTGCAGGATGGTGGTATCCATAGTTATTAAAAAACTAAGAATGCCATAATATAAAGAAATTGAACTGGTTTCAGATCCATATAATTGTATAGGCAAGTTGGCTTAGATTTAATTTGGGCTAATAAATTGATAATAAATAGAGAGTTAAATAATGGGTATTGGAATGAGGGTGCATTAAATCCTAAAAATCCAGGCATACTTGTTCAAGATCAAAGTTTCTTACTGACGAAAGTCATTAGCTTGAAACTAATCTGGGATATTGGATAGGGATTTAATAAACACTGTCATCTGGTATCTATTATCACTAAAAAATATAGTTTGTGGCAATGGTGGTAAAAATGCTGCTGCTATAACAAAGGTTATTGATATTTATCTGAAGATTTAATTGTATATATATGTTGGACTTTTTCCATTATTTAACATTTTATAAATATTGAATGTCTTTTAGGAAAAAAATTAAACTTTATTTAAATTTTTCAATTACATTCAAAGCTGTTTTTAATATTACACAGGTTACTATATAAACAGTGTTTAAAGATCCAAGTTTGATTCCCATGCTAGTATTGACACTGGTCAGCACAGCAAAATCTGAAGAAAAGAGAATAATATCACTCAAAACATTGTGTATATACTAATCTGTATGCTATTACTAATAGTTGAATGTAATTGGAAAAGTTTAAACATTTTTCTAAAAGACATTCAGTATTTAATTAATGTTAGATGATGGAAATGTCCAACATTTAAGTATAACAAAGATAAGGGTATGAATATATATAAAACTTCAATAAATTTAATTAATAACTGGATAATTAAAAATGAATGAAAAATCATATAATAAAGTAGTATATATAAAATTGTTTAAAGTATTTTTTATCTATATAGTGTATTTGTTATTTTATATAATTAATTTATTTCAATCTTTATTGAATTTTGAACATTTTGGATTGCTGTATCATAATTTTATTTTTATTCACTTTTTATTTTATTATATTTATTTGTTATTGTAATTTTTTTAGTATTATAAAACAATAGTTGTTCCTCTATATGCAGTAATATTTTACCTGTTAAAACCTGTTTATCATTGAAAAGGGCATAAAATTATATGCAGAAAAATGTTTTTTTTAAATAGTTATGAATATATATTTTTTGTAATTGCTGCTATGTATTGATATTTATATTATTTTATTATAAATTTATGTTCATGCAAACTTTCAGATATATATATTACTCTCACAAATACTTTAACTATCAATTTCATTTTTTTTTTTTTAGGAAAAAATTGAAATTATGTTAACTATAAATGAGATATTATAAATCTTTTATTTTTTAAAATAAAAATATTGATGTAGATATATATTAACTTATATATTGTATCAACCAGTTTTTATATCTTCTGATAGGAATAGGAGCAGCAATGGGAGCAGCAATTTATGTAGGCATTAAACTTGTCTTTTATATCTTTCATCAGAGATCAGATAAAAGTACAGGAAGACATCATTTTTGAATTTATAGTTTATGACTAGGTCATGATTGCACCACCATCATGTCCTTACAACTTCTGCCATTCCTATCTTACTACTCTCCATTTTGATAACTCTATCTCTTGGATTTAAACTCAATTTGAACATAAAATTCTGATTAGTGAAGTAATTTTTTACTATTACCATATCCATATAATTATTCTAAGGTTGAATATTATTTTTCCTTAGTTATTATTTTAATCATATTATCTTTACATATATTTGTAATTTTATATGTACATGCCCACACTCTTGTAATTCAGATAGCAGGATGGTGAGATACATTTAATCACTTATGTAGCAGTTAACTAATATTGAAAATTAGTTATATAATTAAACACAAGTTTCTAAACGTTAATCAAATCTTGAATATCTAGATGAATGAAAGATTTACAATTAATACATTTGTGTAGTAAGCAATAGCAATGCAACCCCATATTGAAATATACATAAATTAATTTTATAAATCAGCATTTATTTTTTATAGCGTCTGTATACAATTGTAATCACATTCATATCGGCTTTTTCAAACCAAATTGTGCAAACGCTTTTTGCGAGTGTTAAATAATAAATGAATACCCTCTGACCCATACAAGATATAGAATTTATGCAGCAATAAAAGGAATCTTTTATTGCTGCATAATTTTATTGCTGCATAAATTCTATATCTTGTATGGGTCAGAGGGTATTCATTTATTATTTAACACTCGCAAAAAGCGTTTGCACAATTTGGTTTGAAAAAGCCGATATGAATGTGATAAATTAATTTTATAATTGATTTATGGTTGTCTGATTTGACACATCTCTATTTTTTGAATATTAAACAATTTATTGACTGTGTATGTCAATATTTGATTGGAGTAAATTTGCATAAAAAATGTATTAATTCATAGTATGATTGAATTTTGTTGCAAAATCCCTTTTTTAACTAGGAGATAAATTGAAATGTTTTAAAATTGGGGGATATACATAAAATCTGATTTATCATAATTTTTCCCATTTTTTGTAAAAAGTCTAATTATCTTTTTTTCATTTCTCTTTTACTGCAATTGAATTGAAGTCATTCCACGAATCATTTAAAATATGAGTATAAAAAAGATATAGCTAGATTTTGTATACTATTATACTTCATTAATGAAAATATTGAAAATATTAATATTATTGGAATATTGAACAATATAGTGTAAAATTATTAATTTATAGTTTAGAATCTTCATTATATATTAGTGACTTATATATTTAGTACTTTTTCTGGACTGATCGTATATTTGCAAACTGTTTTTCTCCTTTCAGCTTGGGATTGGCTTCTAAGTTTCTTTTATAGCTAACTTTAAAAACTTCTGTTTGGTGGATTAACTGCTAGAGATTTCATTTATTTATTTATACCTTCAGAATTTCAGCTGTTCTTTTGACTTGATTCAGCGTGCCACTTAAGGAAAAATTTAGTTCTGCTTCAGAGTTCTCGGAGGCATTCTAATGTTTTTTCCATTGCAAAGATTGACTACTTATATGCCTGGATAGGTCATGGCAATACACAGATGTGATCTATCAATTTATACCATAGTAATTTAGAATAAGCTATGTTTTTTTGTCAAATCTATGTTTCATTTCATCAAGCTTGATTAGCTGTATAGTCAATAATTGCTTTATGCTGTGATGCTGCACCATTCCTTTTTTTTGTTCTAATTTACTGATTATTTATCATGTTTTTTACTGGTATGGATTTATTTGACAACTGCTGAATAGTTTTCTTTACAATTCTATTATGATAATTCTCATTTTTATATCTTTTTCAGATCATTATCACTGTCTCAAATCATAAAACAATTCAATTATTCATATTATTTTTATTGGTTAATCATTTCTCTGTTTTATGATAATTCAGTAAATTAAAAAAAATACATTCTTTGCATTCGTCTTTTCTCATTGGCAATAAAAATAATTATTAATCAAAATGGCATATTGCTTTTTTTTGAAGGTAATAAATTATTTACAAGCTAATGAAACATTATATTTCATTATTATTATTATTTATTTAAATTTAGATACAATGATGTTTCATGAGCAGAAGTGAGAAATCATTTAAGGCAGCTATTTTTATTCTGTAATTTTAATGCATTTAAAACACTTCTGCAATGATCTTATTTTATTTATGAGATGTTTTACTAATTTTAAGAAGTAGGGATTTTAATTTCTCTTTTGCAAATACATTGACTTATATAACATTGTATTTTTACTTAATGATATTTTGGTTAAAGTAAAGGCCACATATATGACCTCATATAAGATCATATACAGTTTATTTCTTTGAGATTCCTTTATAATAGTATACAAAAAATTTGTATTATAAAATCTACATATATTTAGTAAAAATAGTTTCTCCTCTATGGTCTTTTACATAGGATTGATAATCTTTTATTTCTTCTTTAAAAATTGTTTTAAACTTTTTAGAAGTGCTTTTTTTTTTTTTTTACTGTATCCATTATTTGATAAACTATTTTTTGGAGATAGCAGGCTTACAATATTCTTATAGGATTGCAGAATTCCAAAGTTAAAACGATAATTAGTTAATCCAAATTACTTCTTATTTTTTCATAATTTAAAAACCACTAAATCTTATTATTTATAATTGTTTAATAATCTACATATAGATAAGTATTATAGCTTGGACTCTGTAAATAGAGTTCAAATATATATATAAGTTTCATCTTTTGAAAGAAAAAAGTAAAAAAAAATTCTTTTGAATTCTTCTGATTGCAACCAATAATCAGACAATAATTTCAAGTTACAAATGAATCATTAATTTTACAATATAAAGAGGATTAATGTGGAAATTGAAATAATATTTTTAAATATTATCAAGTATTATAATAATAATATTTTTTTTTTAAAAATCTAAAATGATAGCTTCATATATATACAGTAATTAAATTTTTTTATAAAATTGATATTTATTAAATAACACAAGATATTGTAAAACACACACTTTAGCCCAATGTCTATATATTGAAAAGTTTTGATCCTTTGCTTTTGCACACATTGTTTTCTCTAAGTCTATTATTTGCTTTCTTCGTCCTGGATTCAATGCTTGGATTCTATGCCATAGAAATTTATATTATTTTCTTACAGCTTGATCAATTTTAAAACAAATATTTTATTACATCTATCAATACTAAATCATTGTCTTAACAATATTTTTCATCATGGATAATTTTTAATTTAAAACAATTATGTGAATATATATACATGTCCAGAAGCAGATATACACTGTATAAATATATATTATTCCAATTATATAGTAACAAAAAAAAAGGTAAATTAAAAAAAAAACTTATATAAATACAATTTATCCAAAACACTTCAAACACTTTTTAGCAAAATTCTTTATTTGTACCTATATACATACACCTATATTTCGACTGTCCTGAAGTCTTCTTCAGAGCTATGATATAATGAACAAAATAAAATACAATACATAATTATATAAATAATACCATAAAAAATGTAAACAATAAAAAGCTAAAAACAACATAAAATATATAAAAAACTAATAAAACTGAAATAAATAATCAAATCCAAATAAAATAATCCAGTTAATATAAAATAAAATATAGAATATAAATAGAAAATAAATATAAATTATATATGTGTATTCTTAACTGATACATATATATTCAAGAACAACTATTAATCTAAATATATTATTTATTTGTATTAATATTAACAATCTCCTAATTATTTCTATTCTTTATAAACTTAAAGTTTATGGTTATTAATTAATATTCTTTTAATTTTAAATCATGTATCTTATTTACTTACTCATTCTTCTGTTAAAAACTATCTTATATTTATTATTTTTTAATATCTAAAACCTATAAACATTGTAATATTTGAACTTATCTAGTTCACTTTATTCTCTTAAAAAAATGTTTTTTTTTTTTCAAATGTGATGTGATGTGATGAGATGTACTGTGACTTCTCCTTAAATGGAGTCAGGAATCTCCCAGCAACTATGCCCAAAGAAAACTGTTAGCCACTTTATCTTCTTCTTCCATTCCCCACCACAAGCTTTCCTATAATCTACTCCATCCCATTTCCACAACATAATCTTTGTCAACTATACGGCCTCTATATCTAAATTCCCATTATCTTTTTCCAAACCCAACATAAAAACCAATAACCCACTTTCTGTATAATCACTTTGTTCATATTTATTCTTCCATAACTTCATTATTTGTACTCTTTCTGCTTTCAAGTATTTACATTCAACCAACAGATGCCTAATATTTTCTATGCCTTCCTTACACAATTTGCAGACTAAATCACCCATATTTTTTCATTTACATGTATATTCTCTTGTTGCTAAAGATCCCATTCAAGCCTTAAACAATAAATTACTTTCCTTGCTATTATCATAAATTAACTCACACTCAATGTTCTGTTTACTTCTATATATATTTAAACTCTTTTTACTCTCCATACTAGTTCTCCATCTCTCCAACTCCCTCTTCTTTATTAATGCATCTATTCTTTTATCCCATTCCTTATCACTATAACACTCAACAATCCTCTTAACACAATCATCCCACCTTTTGTACATGTATACTGATATAAATTCTTTATCCAAATCTTTTGCATACCACATTACCTTTCTCACCCATCTTGATGCCTGCCCTTTACTCGTAACCCAATTAAATACTATTTTGGCTATTCTTTTATTATCCATAATCTGCAACCTACCAAACATTTTCATTTTAGTTTTTGCATCTCTCATATAAAAACTTGACCATCCCATTTCTCCTTGAATTGCCTTCTTTGCTGTCCATACCTTTGCATCTAATGCATGTCTTCCTACTTCCCTTTGTACTTTTTCTAAGTAATCTAATACCCCTTTAGTAACACATAACACATCATTACCATATGTTAACCCTGCTACTGCAACTCCCTTTCATACAATTATATGAAAACACTTAATTTTTTTTACCAAACCCTTTCTTTTCTTTGCTTCATTTATCAATTTTTTCTCCTATTCATCCAAGCAATTTTCCTGATTACTTAAGATGATTCCAAATAACTATATCTATCCACCACACTTAACTCTATATCCCCCAATAAAAATTCTACATCTTCTCTTTCTCTAGTATTAACCATCATTATATTTGATTTTTCTTCACTAAATTTAATCCCCATCTCTTTATCCAGCCTTGCACATGTCCTTAGCATAGCTTCCATATCTTCTCTTCTTTCTGCATACAAAAAGATATCTGCAAAAAGACTCGACAAAGTATATACTTCCTTGCCACCTATTGATGGTATCTCTATCCCTCTTCTTAGTCTTTCTATTGCTTTCTCCATTTCACTCAAATACAACAAAAACAAAATAGGTGACATAGGGCATCCTTGCCTTAGTCCTACCCCATTTTTAACTTTAACTGATTCTATATCCCCTAATTGATAAGTATAATAATTATTTTCATATAATTTTTTAATAATACTTACTAAAGCTTTATCCATTCCCAAATTTGCTAAACTTACCCATAATCTATTTCTATTTATTCTATCATATGCCTTCTCTATATCTATAAAACATATATAACGATCTACCTGAATTCCTACTCATATCCATAAGTTGTGTAACTACAAATAAACTATCTCCTATACACCTATGTGACCTAAAACCTTTTGCATTTACCCTAGCTCCCTCTATTACATATTACTTAAACTAAATATATATATTCCCTATAATTCTTAATTTATATTTTTTTATTTTATTCACTTTAACTTTTATTATTATATAATTTCATAAATGTATATTATATTGCTTTATATTGTAAATATTATGCTATGTTTTTTCCTAATATGTAATATCCATAAATATAGCCATGTTTATATTCCTATTTAACATAACCAATTTTTAGAATCCATAATTCATTTATAAACAATTTTCTCTTTAGATATTTACCTCTATATATCTTATTTAATAACTATATCTATACCAATCTCATCCTAACTTCAGAATCCCTATTAAATTTTGGTTTTTTAATTTTCTATTATTTACATTTTTTATGGTGTTATTTATATAGTTAATATATTTTATTTTGTTCATTATATCATAGCTCTGAAGAAGACTGCAGGCCAGTCAAAACATAGGTGTATATATATATGTACAAATAACGAGTTTTGCTAAAAATTGTTCTAAGTGATTTGGATAAATTGTATTTTAAAAAAACATTAAAATTTATAAATTTAATAAGTTTTATGATACTGCAGCAATCAGTTTTCTGTCTCACAGTACTATACTTGATCATGTTTATAAAATAACATTACAATTCATAAGGTTAATACATTTTATAATATGGCAGTAGCCATTTTTCCATCTTAGAGAACTGTATGCCATCATGTATTTCAACGTTTCTTTGGCTTGTGTTGAAAATACATAAAATTATTTATAAGCATAATGCTAAAAGTTTTACAAAATGTAAGAACATTCGTAATTTTGTTGTGGACTTAAAAATCAAAACTAATAGAGTTAGTCTACTTAGATCTAGACTACTATTATATTTCCATAAGAAAAAAAAGTTATTGAAGGAAAGGAGTATCGTGCAGAGCATATTTGGTTGACATGAAAATAACTTCATTTTATTTAAAAAAATAAAATATGGTATACTAAGTTTTTTATTTTTTTTAATGAATGTGAAAAAATGAACAGGCATACTAAATATATATGTAAATGTATTCTCATCAATTTATTATTAATAACTACATTATTTCTAAATTTGTTTATGCTATGATCTTTATTTATTTATGCATATTATATATATATAAAAGCATATATGCTAAAGATATGTATATTTTGAAAATATTTTAGATTTTCAGTTAATAAATATGTATTCTATTGTAAACAAAACTTAACTATAAAATGTGAGCTATTATATGCAATATTTGCTAAAGAAACTTGGAATAAAATATAAGATATTGTGGCTCTACTGAATTATAATTACTTATTGAAAAATGTTTCAGTAATTAAATTTTTATAAATTCTAATTATATTATTGTAATAAATTAAAATATAAACAGAATAATATAACTTATGATTTTGTGGCCAACAATTTTTTTTCAAATTTTTTTTATTTAGGTTTATTAACATAATTTTTTTTAAAATTAAAAATTAGTTAATTGAAGTTTATTCAGAATAAAACAAAGACTGATAAATCGACAAACATTTTTTCCTCATGGTAATGATTTGTCTTAAATCAGCATTTTATTAGACTGGAAGGATTTATTTTTTAATTAGTTTTAGCAAGAGATTTTTTTTTTTTTTTTAAAAAAGAGTATTTGTATCAAATCACTATTGCTAATATTAATCTTGATTTTTTAAATATATAATTATATTATGATAATACAAAATTATCTATTTATTATATATGTATGGACAATTTTTAAAATTTACAGGTGTGGAAAACTTTGAATTATAAAATCATACTTTACATATATTTCAGTAAATAATTATAAAATTGTTATTTATAATTTTTAATAGCTTTCTTTTACAATCATTTTTCAGTATCTATCATTTATTTCTCTGGTCCCTTGATAAATGATGAATCAACAGTTCATTATTTATCAGAACAAAGCATTACTTGATTTCTAATTTAATTTCTGGATTAGTGGCAGTAATCCCTTCTATATTATTATATTAAAACCATATATGCAAATTGTTAATGGATACCAAGTGGTGCTCATAATCAAATTAAGCTTCTTACTTCCTTTGTATAAAATACTTCGTAAAATTAATGGTGGAACAAATAATATTTTTGCTTGAAAAATATGCCCTCTAAAAAAAATGTTTAACTTGAATATCACATAACTGTGTTACAGACAAACATTTAGGAATTTTATACATAAGATGTTTTAAATTTTTTTTAAAAATATAAATTCTTTTCATATTGATATTAATTTTAATCATAAATCAAAGAAATGGACTCAGAAAATTAATTAGCATGAAAGTCAAAAAAGAAATCTCTTCTAAATGGGAAAATGGAAAACAGTCTGCAATTTAATTTGAAATACATATAGGTAAATCATTAAGTTAATTATTTGTAGGATTTTGAAAAATGATGAATTAATAAGAGCAGACAGCCAAAGGGATTTTTAGTTTGAAATTTCATTTTGTAATAGCTTGGATATGCTAGTAATCTTCTGCTAATATGGATTAATGGAAAGCTTCAGTGAGATTACCATTTATGAAAAAGCTCAGAAATTTTTTGAGAACTTTTCAGCTAAGATTTCTACTGTAAGTTCTGTTCCTGCAAAATAGTTTATTGCCAGCAAAGAATTGTTTACTGTATTCAGGAAAATGACTGGAAGACAGTGTTATAATGAATAGGGAGATTGCTAGTGCAAACAGTATCATTGTTGAATGTTATCTCAAGTACTTAAATTTTTTTTTTATATCACTGCAAGTATATAATTAATGAAACTGGTCTTTTTTTTTTTGGAAAAGAATGCCATGTGGACATATATCATGAAGGAAAATAATCGTATTGAATAACCATAAACCAATGGAAGACCATTTCAAATTGCTCTTTTATGCCAATGTTTGGAAAATCAAGAAACACTTTGTATACCATTTAGAAAAACAGAGTTTTTAAAAGTATATATATTGCTTATAATAACTTCTTTCATATATACTTCAATGCAAACAAATTTTCTTAAAAACACTTCTTTATTTTCCTTACAGTTTTACTTAGTCCATTATCTGAGAGAAGAATTATCGAAAGTTTTTTAGATCGTGATTAATGCTCCAACTCACTCTCCTGTTTTGATGGCATGAGTTCAACTTCATCAAAGTTCACTTTTTTGCTACTGAATATAACACTTAATCTCTAGTCTACGAACCAGTGATTGCTAATTTTTGCAAACTATACATACACTAAAGGATTGTTTTAAAGAATGCTTTCTGTCTTTATCTTCCATTGAAGTGACTAAAAGATCCTTTTAAGAGTTGCTTCAATATAGCTAATACTGTTCTACTAATTGTGACTGCTTGAAAGAGGTTTCTGTCAGGCGTTTGAATTCAGTTTGAATCCATTATGGCCTCATGCTGTAGTTCTAAGTAAATTTCAGTGGATAGAGGAAAAGCTGCTGGACAGGATACATCTGAGCAACTTCATGGGCTTCAAGGTAATTGAAGATGACATGGAAGAATTGGTGCCGGTACAAAAAGAGGAGCTATGACTATAAGATTTTGTGGAATTTTTCCAAAAATGAGACAGAAATATTGGTGTAAGGATAAAGTTAGAGTATTTCTAAAGTGGATTTTAGGAAAGTATTCTCTATACTGATCAAACTATTAAGAGACCACTATACAGATTTTTCTGTTTTAAAATTTTCCATCAATTATATTAATGACATCTTGTTGTCCTATTTTAAGAGGATCCAAAAATCCAGGGTAAGCGGTCAACTCTGTAATTATTTTTTCAAAAAAGTGGATAAACTCTGCAATGGATGAACTTTCATTAGAATACTTATCCAAGATGATCAGGAATGATGACCCAGTACCTTCCATCACTAAATATTTTTTTATTGGAATATTTTTTTTTATGTTTATATAAAGTTCAGTTTTTATTAAAATTGAATTTTTCAAATTTATATATACAGTAGAACTGTAATTTCCACTATATTTTGTTCTTTGTATATATCATATATTGCTGATATGAACTCACATTTTGTTGATAAGCTTTGATTACAATACAATATGCATTGTTTACTGTAGTGTAAGTATACAGCATTTTTCAATATGCTTACATATATATAACACAGAGACTTTTTTATACATAAACAAAAAGTTTAAGCAATAATAATTGTGTAGTTATTAATAATAAATTGAGAGTATATTTACAAATATATTTACTATGTGCCTGTGGTTACTCATTTACATTCACCTTAAAAAATAAAAATACGAAAAATCATATTTATATCTTAATTTCATTTTTTTAAAAAATGAAATGAATAGTGAAGTGTCCATCTTTGACTTCAAGCTCTTGATGTATCAGAAGATGTTAGATTCTCAGTTAAGCACTTCTCACTCTAAGCTTTCTGACACAATTACAAAGTTTTACCAGTTATTTTTTTGCCATTGTTTTATTGCTTAAAGATAATTTATAATTTTTTAAAAATATTATAAAGCTTTTAGCATTACATTTAGAAAATGTTTATACGAAATACTTATTGTTCTATATCAAAATTGTAGAAGAGAAAAAATAATGTGGTTTCAATGTAACCTGAAGAAATGCTATTATTAAATGTGATCAGATATGAAGCTATAAGACAAAAATCTGATTGCTGCCAATATTATTACATTTATTAAGTTTATGCATTTTAATATTTATTTTTTATTTGCGTTTTTTTTTGGTTAGCATGTAATTGAAGTAGTATATGTTAATTCATATTTTATTGTACAGCACAATTTAGAAAAATATTTTTTCAATAAATTAATTTTATATACATGTTTACATTTACACCTGGGTCTCATTTTATGCGGTAGATAGGTTCCTCAGAAAATGCACACAAAAGAAATTGCACAAAAATAGACTTAACTTACTTTGAAAAATGGGGGATACGTACTGTAATTTTCCAAAAATCGCATAAAAGCAAAGCAACAACGTAAAATTACTTTAAAATTCGCATAAAAAAAAAATAAGAAAATAAAATATGACTAATAAAAAATTTCAAATTTGAAAAAAATTGATACAAGACAAACTTTTTTTTACTTTTTTTATTAACTATAGTATTTAATTTTATTCAAAACAATATACTTTTATGCGTAATTTACATTTTTTTCATACATGTACAGTATTTTAATCATTATTACTATTTGAGACATCAGATTCGTCATGATGTGATGTGAGATACTGTAGCTTCTCCTTAAACGAAGTCAAGAGGAAATACAACTAAAACATTTTCCAATCACTGTTGATCCTTACGATTTCACTAAGCGATCTAAAATTGAAATTTTTGTTTTCAAAGAAATTCATTTTCTTGGGTGTTTTTTTTTCTCTCCGTTAGAGTAAACTAAAAGTTTAAAATAAAAATAAGAACTTAGACTTACGATAATAAAAAGACATCAATTCACCACTAATGGAGAAAATTTAATTAAAACTAACAAAAATTAAATTCTTATTTTGGTCTTTAATTTTTTAATTTTCAATTCCGTTTAAAAATCAAATTACTATTACTATTATAATGATGATGTGAATGGGTATATGCACACACAAGAAATATATGTAAATATGCATTCTTCATTTACTATATTAATCAATACATTATTTTTAAATTTTTTTTTATTTATATTATAATCTTAATTTCTGTAACAACCATTAAACTAATGCACATGCACTTTGTGGATTTTAACTATAAATGAATACTCTCACTTCCAAACACAAGATAAAGTCTTTGTGTTTGGAAGTGAGAGTATTCATTTATAGTTAAAATCCACAAAGCGCATGTGTATTTGCTTAATGACTGATTATTACTATTACAGTTTATAAAACATAGCGCTATATAAAATAAATATCTCATTTACAAATCTTAATTTCTATAAAAATTCCATACATATAAAAGTTATCTATTTTATTTATGCACATTTTGAAAAGTTACACAAAGGCTGCACTGAAAGAAAACCTTGCTTTTGATTTCTTTTTGAGGCATTAAGAGAGTGAGCAAGACAAATTCCTATCATCTATTCCATATTAGCTTGTCATAGCAGCTGCTATTACTGTGTGATTATTCATATTGTAAATGAACATGGAAAAGCTGCTCATCAACATACATCAACCAGTTTATTAACTTTTTATCCCTTGAGTTTAAGTCCAAGAAACTCTGATCTTCTCAGTTGCTTGATAATTCTTAATTGAAATATCAGTATGAATTTTCTTGAAGGCAGGATGAACATGTGTGTGAATACTGTAACAGTCAGGATGAGCTGACAACAGCAAAATCACCACCAAGATGACTTAAACCACCACAACTCATTCCAGCCCACATATTACTTCATTTCTTTTTAGGCTCGGTGATCTGGCAGAGGTAGAGACTTAAAACTAGATTACAAATATGCGACTTCCCTGTGACAAATCAGTGTACATATAAGATGCAAACAAATCAACAAAAGAAATGAATACTATTTAATTTGGCTGCTAGACTTATAAGATAGTGGAATTACATTAATTGTACAAGTTTCACTGTATAACATATATATAAATAAAGGACCTCGGGTGATGTATCTATTTTGATCTCTGGGCAGATATCTCTCAAGCAAGTACATAAGAATAAATAAAGCAAAGTAAGTTTAATTAACTTTAGAAAATATGGTTAAATAGATAAATGCATAACTCTCATGATCATGACCAATAAATGCAGAAATATCAAGCTTTAACATACATAAGGGAGGCAGTATTGAGTTGCTAAAGTAATAAACAATTAAATGAGGTAAACTGGAATATGATCACCTCCATGATGGCATATCCAAGTCCTATAATAAGGCTACGACGGGAATATTTTTGCTATTGCGAAGTTAGATCCAAATTTCATAAAATAAATGGATCATGGAATGAAGGAATGAGCATCTTCATATAACCCTAAATAACTCTCATCAACAGGCAGGAACGATCCACTGCACTGATAACAAGATCCTCCTAGTCGAAAAATAAAAGGAATGTTCCTGCATTTGCATGGAACTTAGACAGGAACCCGTCAAATTAAATCTTCCCAAGCAGGGATATATGCTTGTTGAAGAAATGCAATAAAATAATCATGAAATTAGTCAACCCAGTAATGCTATATTTATATATAATAAATATTTGGCCTTAAAATTTAAATCTATATAAAATAAAACGTAAATGGTCATATCATAAGTTTATAATATGCGGACATCTGTTATATAGGCTAAATCATAGCTTATACAGTTATTATATATATTAAAAAAATTTATAAAGAGATTACTCCCTGCTTAATTAGAGATCGGCCCCATATATATATATAAGGAATTATTGCTACAATAGCCTACAATGATAATATATTAAATTAAAAAAAAGTTTTAGAGAATAAACTATCATATCTTACAGTATACATATATTTTGTCAAAAGGAAAGAAAACGGAAGTTTTAACTTTTAACTTCGAACATTAAATTTTATTTTAAAACTGCCATTTAGTTTATAAATCACCTGTGTGCAGTATACATATATAATTGTCCCTTCTCAAAACAGAAAATAATGTTTGCTTTTAACATTTTAACACTATCTTAATTTTTAAATTTGAAATTTTTATATAAACCTTGTAATTGCGTTAATGGCTAAATGTCATTTTTTGAAAGAACTGCATTTTAAATAGGCAAATTTAAAATCGCAAATAAAATTAAAGCACAAATTAGAATCAGTGAGGAGGGATTTAAATATCTTGCTTTTATTTAATTACTGGACTTTTCTTTAGATAATGTCAAATATTTTAATCATTGAAATATTTTACTAAATTTACCTTCATCTGATTCTTAAACAATAAGACTAATAAAATTTAAGAAAAGAGTATATATTGCAATAGTCGATCTTCCTTACTATGTACAATTAATTAAGTATGCATTAAGAAAATATTTAAATAATGCAATAAAATGTGTAAATAATACTATAAGAAAATTTTTATAGACTGATTAATATTTAATTATTTAAAGCAAAGAAATAGAATAATAAATAGGCCTTAATTGTTTACCGGTAAAATTGAAATTTATAAAGTTAAAAATAAACACTATTTTACCAGATCTTCTAAGGATTTGATAGATAGTCAAACAGTAGAATTGGCTGATTGGCCACTCAGTGAAATTATATATTGGGGGCTTCCTTTTTGATGGCAATGGCATAGTATGTCAGCAATTTGGATCATTAATGATATGCAGACTTTATTGGCCCAGCATTCTATAGTATGAGGGAACTCCATACTCAGTTTCACAGAGATGGCCAGAGAAATTGGCAGTCGACTCAAGAATTGTAGCATGATGTAATTCCCCCCTCTCCATATGTCATAGCATTGACCGGGAGGCGAACCCGCAAAAACCATCTGCAAAAAATTGCTTGCTTGCAAGGTGGCTGTGCTGACCTCTCTGCCAACAATGCTTGACGAGCGGGCATGATGTAATTTAACAGCTTAATAAAACTTTACAAGTAGTTTACAAAAAACTAAACTTTCTTCTTTTGTTCCTATATATATATAGCTCTCAAAACAAAGGCCTCTGAATCTTTCCAAATTGATTAATTCATTTTAAACTTAGAGACAATTCTTTTTTTTGCTAGCTAAAAAAAATCTTGATCGCAATCTCGATCTAGTTTAATTTTAAAATTTTACTAATTGCATTTCTTAATTAAATTACAAATGTTTTTGATTTTATCTAATCTTACAGTAATTAGATGTTTTGGCACCCTTTTCCCTAAACAATTATAAAATTAGAATTTGATTTGTACATTCTTATATCATCAATTGATTTTAATTAATCAGTTACATTTTCTTTGCTAACTTGAAACCCTCATTACTATAACATTAAATTTCGTATCAAAATTAAATTTCATAAATTATTTTTTAAAAATGCCTTACAATTGCAACTTAAAGTCAACAATATGCATACATGAAGCATATATATATATATTGAAGCAGTCAATTTTAAGCTAAGATTGACTGCTTCATTTCTCCGGACATACAATGAAACAAAAAACAAAAACATTAAAAAAATGCCTTGACTAGGAGTTTTCAAGTGACGACCAAAAGAACGACGAAAATTTTCAAAATTCAATATACAATCTTGTTATATAAAACTTTATATATGAAATATCATTTGGGATGTGAAAAAAAAAATGCACATCTATATAATGGAAAAAAAAAATTTCTATGCTTGGGCTACAACACAATTTCTCCAGGCATATGGGTTTCCAAGAAAATATATAGCAATGCAAAGCATATAAAGATTTTCAAACACATCTGTTCCTACACATCGCACATACACACCTATGTACATATATATGTAGCGCTACCATATACAAGTACATAGATTTTACACACACATACACTTCTATATACACTACACAATACTACATACTATTGGAAAAGAGACAAAAAACTTTGGAGAAAAAGTTGAAAAAAAAATTTCATGCATCTAAAAGAAAACTCATAGTCTGGTTATTACATGTTTAAAATTGATACATCATAGTATTAAGCCAAAAAAATTTGCTCTCAATAATTTTTTTTTAATCTGAGTTCGAACCCTCCACTTCCAATATTTTTGCATTTGATTCACTACTGGTTAGCAAAATTTATTTTTATAAGGGTGCCAGCTAAGACAGAGTGATAAATGATTTATGATTTATTTACACATTTTTTTATATATGTCTCAAGAACAAAAAACTTTATATATGACATTGAAGAAAAAATACATATGTACTATGGTTGTAGTACATGGGTTTTAACTTTAAACAGTGAATTTTACACTTTGAACACATTATTTTAAACATATCAAACATGGAAAAAAATATATAACAGCTTTTTTTTAAGAATATATATATAAACAGAATTCAGTACTCCGGGTATGTGGGTGTTTATAACGAAGCCTCGCGTTGGGAAGCCAAGCCTGAGAAAAAAAAAATCTATGTGCCGGTCAAAACCTGTTTATCCATTTGTGAGTTCCAGCTCATGTTAGATGGATAAACAGGTTTTGACCGGCATATAGTTTTTTTTTTTCTCGGGCTTGGCTTCCCAACGCGAGGCTTCGTTATAAACATCCACAAAACCTGAGTACTGAATTCTGTTTATATATATATTCTTAAAAAAAAGTTGTTATATAATTTTTTCCGTGTTTGATATGTTTAAAATAATGTGTTCAAAGTGTAAAATTCACTGTTTAAAGTTAAAACCCATGTACTACAACCATAGTACATATGTATTTTTTCTTCAATGTCATATATAAAGTTTTTTGTTCTTGAGACATATATAAAAAAATGTGTAAATAAATCATAAATCATTTATCACTCTGTCTTAGCTGGCACCCTTATAAAAATAAATTTTGCTAACCAGTAGTGAATCAAATGCAAAAATATTGGAAGTGGAGGGTTCGAACTCAGAGTAAAAAAAAATTATTGAGAGCAAATTTTTTTGGCTTAATACTATGTTGTATCAATTTTAAACATGTAATAACCAGACTATGAGTTTTCTTTTAGATGCATGAAATTTTTTTTTCAACTTTTTCTCCAAAGTTTGTCTCTTTTCCAATAGTATGTAGTATTGTGTAGTGTATATAGAAGTGTATGTGTGTGTAAAATCTATGTACTTGTATATGGTAGCGCTACATATATATGAACATAGGTGTGCATGTGCGATGTGTAGGAACAGATGTGTTTGAAAATCTTTATATGCTGTGCATTGCTATATATTTTCTTGGAAACCCATATGCCTGGAGAAATTGTGTTGTAGCACAAGCATAGAAATTTTTTTTTTCCATTATATAGATGTGCATTTTTTTTTTCACATCCCAAATGATATTTCATATATATAGTTTTATGTAACAAAATTGTATATTGAATTTTGAAAATTTTCGTCTTTCTTTTGGTCATCACTTGAAAACTCCTAGTCAAGGCATTTTTTTTTTAATGTTTTTGTTTTTTGTTTCATTGTATGTCCGGAGAAATGAAGCAGTCAATCTTAGCTTAAGATTGTGCTTCATGTTTCTACCTACTAACCCGTGTTCAAACCCCTATTTACCATCCCGCTCCTTTTTGTCGTGTATATATTTTTATGTATATGTTTGAGATGCGCGCCTAAATTATAAAATTTAATGTTTCAATAGCATGTTTTAAAATTATTATTAATTCTTTTTATTAATTATTAGTTTTTTTTATCAAAGTATTATAGATGCGGCTCAAATACATACATAGGAGCAAAACTTACTAACAAAATATTGATGTTTTTAAATATTTATTATATGTCATTTTTAGCTTTTTCTTTTTAAATTGCTTGTTTTTCTATTAAACTATATATTTTTTATCAAAATCCAATGTGGAAGATGCAAGTGTTGTTAATTGTCTAAAAATAATTAGGGGTTGGAAGCACTATTGTTTCAATCTGGGGAAGGTATTTTTTAAATTAAAGTTTTACTTAAAATAAATGGGATTAAGTAGATTAAAGATTTACTTGTGTTAAAAACATGTTGTCAAATCTATTTCTAATCTGGAAATAGATTTGAATTTATTTTTGGACGTTATCTTACAATTGCATCTTCAAAAACAACTGATAAAAGAAAAAGTATAAAATGACTGAATTTTGAATCACAGAGGAGATTAGCTACTTTTAGAGAGAGGTATTATAAACATATTTCGTTTTGCTTGAAACTTACAAATGATGTAGCAGTAAATCCACCATTCTTCTCGACCCTATGGGTCAGGGTTATCATCTACCGCTACCATAATATCCTACTGCCATGAAATGAAGAAAGGTCCAAAAAGAACTTTAGAATGCTAATAGAAGTTTTCTGCCACCGAAGTACTTGCATTTCAATCGCCGTGCATGTGCAATATTTTAAATTGGACTCTTAAAATTGCAAGGTAACTTTTATGCTACTATTTGAGAATGAGTCTAGCCTCACTAGTCTCAAATTCTACTATCAAGTTTTCTCATGTATTCTTTAACTTTGCCTTTTTTTTTGTTTTATATATGTAAATTGCTCTTCAATAATTTCTATAAATTTAATCCTATCTCATATGTTTTAACTTCTTTTTGAATTTTGGTGCGGTCATTTATTTATATATATTTATTATTTGATTTATATATCTGCTTGCTTATTAATATGTCAATCTAAAACAATCTGACGAATTGAATTTTCTAAAAATCCTTTTTTTTTTAAGCAAGCCTTCATGAATCAAGTTTATTAACGTCCTCTTACAATATAACGTTAATTAATACACTCGCCAGATTGTTTTACGTGCCAACATTTTATTATAAAAATATATTTGTTTAATTCTGGATTTTCTACCCTGTGTAAATCCAGAACTTAAGCTAATTAACGCTTTGAAATCTTATAAAAATATTCTTTATTCATTTCTGAAAGGTGACCGATTATTTGTTTTCTATATAACTCCTAGTTATTTTTTTTTCTATACTCTTAAAATATATGCTATGTATTCCAGTTATTGTAAAATCCACAAAGGTGAGATTGAATTATTTTAAATAGTAGGAATGGGAAGGGGGTGAATCTTAATGTTTCTTTTACTAAATCAAATCTTAACGTATATTTTATTAATTGAAAATCTAAATCTTAATGTTTCTTTTGCTAAATAAAATCTTCAAGTATATTTTAGTAAATGAAATCTAAATTTTTATGTATATATATTATAATTGCATTGGCGTATTATAGTATTCAAACAAGGATCATCTATTTTAAAGCTGTGAAATTTATTCAATGTTGTTAGTGACATTCATTCGTACTGCGTTTCTGTCATTTAGCCCATCTTCGTTCTATATATACATGCTTCTTAATCTGAGGGTTACGACGAGTTCGAACCCATAGATTTCTTTTCAAGTCTTCGTATAAAAATGCTTCTGGCGGTGATCCCGTAAGTTTGGCACATGCTATGCATATTCTTTCTTCGTATAAAAAGGCCACTAGCAGTGACCCCTAAGTCTGGCACACGCTATGCCCATCCATTTCTCCGTATAAAAAGGCCTCTGGCGGTGACCCATAAGTTTGGCACACGCTATGCCCATCCATTTCGTTTTTCATCCAGAAGCACAACCTTTTCCTCTTAGTTATTTTTATGCTATTATGTCAGCACCGCAAACTTCTTCATATTATTATTTCTTTTGCTTCATGACCCAGTTTTAATGCTCTAATATTAAAATTAAGCTTTGCTTAAAAGATATATAGAAATGCCAATTACTTCTATTTTATTAATTAAGTTTATTTCAATCATATACAATCCTACCTTTGTAAATTATATATCTACATTTAAGAGTATCTATGTGCTTTGGGAAAAATAAAGCGTTAATAGCAATTTTGTGTAACTTCTTTCTAATACTGATTGGCATCTTAATATTGGACCCACCAAAGATGTGTATTTATTTGTAATATATTATTTAGCTAATAAAGAGCATATGAGAAATAATAGCGTGAATGACACTATGTAATCATCTACCGCTTGCTCATTCATGCACACACTAATGTATATAATTAATTCACACTGTATAGTAACTTGTCAGTATATCAAAATATATTTTATTGTCTAAATTATTTGAGTAGTTCGAATTCCTTATTTTTCTCCACTTCCAAATGTACAGCCTAGTTAATATATATGTTAGTTTAGTCATAGTCAATAGATGTCTCATTGTCTTCTCCGCTCTCCTAGTCGGCCGGATTTAAAATTAATTCTCATATGCCATCACTATTATGTTATTTATTAGGTGTTTGATCTGGGGCTTAGAGAGTGGGTTCGAATTCAGGCTGGTCCCTGACCTAAATCTTGGCTTGACTGGGTTTGAAGTACATTTTGTGAGTTCCAGCTCATGTTAGATGGATAAACATGTTTTGACCGGTACAATATATGATGTATATATATTGTAACGGGATATATATATGTATTACATTTAAATTCTAATACTTAATGTTTTTGTAAATATCTAATACTGAATTAAAAGCACAAACGTTCAAAATGCACAAATAACGAATTATTAATATGTTTGATTTAAATATTAAAAGAAAATAAGCTTTAAAAAAATTATAGAATTGAAACAAAGATTCTAATCTTTAAATAAAATATAATAAAAAACCTTTTAATTTTAAAAATAACGAAGAGAGTTTTTAATCTTAAAAATAAAAATTACAAACAGATCCTTGGGGCAAAATGACCATTGAAAAGATGATTACGAAAGAGATAAGTGTCGAGGAATAGAAACAAAAGACTTGCTTTTCCCACCCAGAGATAGGGACACAGACCTCAGTGGAAAACCCAAAATCTACTTAGCCACAAACCCAAAATCTACTTGGCGACCAACTCAATGAACCAATGAAATATAGATATGAAATATGTTTGATGGATCCGTGCATTCCAGACATAAGGTGCCTGAGGACTATAAAAAGAAATCCAAAAGAAATAATTAATTAGAGAATTAGAATTTTGAATTCGTTTCGTTGTTGCTGAAAAGTTAAAATAAATATTGTCACTGTTACCAAAAATGTAATCTGTTTAATCACGTTTCCCTTGGGCCGGCCGAAGGCAGCTTTCATCTCCATGGATCCCAGGATCGAACCACTATGAATGTCTTCAGAAATCATTGGAAATCTTCCTAAGTCATCATCGTCCGCAAGAAAAGGGCCCTTGCGTAAATTAGATCTTCATCACGAAGGAATGAGCACGGAGAAAGAAAGGAAAGTATACATTATTGATAAAAATGAACTATAAACTCTTTAATTTAAAATCTCCGAACTTTATTTTTCTTTAAAGATGAATTATAGACTTTCTCTTTTAATCAAATCTGAACGTTATTTTTATAAACTTTGAAATTTTAAGTCTTATCTAAAGTTTGAAACGTAATCTCTTAAAATATGTATTATTTTCTTTTATTTATTCATGTTTAATATCTGTTTGTAATAGGGTAGGGGTTTGTGATTGCAAACTTACATTTAAAGATGAAAATACTTATCGTTATTTGTGCATTATTGAATTTAAAAGAAAGGAAAAGTAGGTTAAATAGTATTTGTAGTAAAAATAAGTTAAATATAATGTGTTATCGTAAAATGATTTTAAAACCTTAAACTAAAGATTTTTTTAGAATTAAATTAATAAATTGATTTAAATGTTAGTTGAGTGTAGATGGCTGCTAGACTCGTTTAAATGTTATTTTTAAAGGGGGTTTTGATTTCGGACTATTTGTTTATTAAACATCGACTCACGTTGGGTGGCCAATTATAACATTGGGCGCCAATTATAACGGTCTGGGAGAAAGGAGTTATCGTATCTGCACTACAGGGCACCACTAGGTTATTTGAACCTAGAAAATTTATATAGTAGGCAGATACACAAATTAAGATTCACATTTTACATGTTTTATTCAGACCGTCAGCCCATGCCACTAACTCAGTGAGACGCAGAGATTTATAAAATAAATTCTTATTCAAAAATATTTTCAATATTAAATTAAAAAATAAAAGAAGCCACTGCCAGTAATTAACACACAAACATTTATTTTCACACATATAGATAAAACTGAGGAATATAATTTATTTTAGGTTGGTTATTAATTTAATTTTTAAATTTAAATTTTTTTTTTTTAGTTTGAACAATCCGCACAGATTTGTTTAATATTTTTAAGAGTGTTGAGTATGAATAAACTACATAGATTGCATTTGAAAAGAAAATATTCTATCCCTTATTTAACCTTAGGCCAAAAGTTCACAGTCAAACCGACATCAATCCATCTGATACATCGATGTATTCAATGCAGCATGAAATATGACAGCACAAATACCATACTGTCAGGAATGTACATCTGAACAGCATGGTTAAAGAAGACATTGACTCTCGACCAATACAGGAATGCTACATCTGTCTGGCGAAGGAGTCATGCATGTAATATAATAAAAGAATAACGCTTCGTATGGATGGGAGAACGGTCTATCTTGGCGTGCTTATCCTCCCAATCCATAGAGCTGGAATGGGTCAATGGCGCAGGAAATATGTCTGCATCCATTTCAACGGTATGACTACCTTTTTGGGGTCATGCATTCAGTTGGACTCGTCGCCCTATGTGCTAACACACTTCACATTACATTGATGTAAACATCCATATATCTCTCCACCAGCATTGACACAACTACGAAACAAATAGTCCAAAATCAAAACCCCCTTAAAAATAACATTTAAACGAGTCTAGTAGCCATCTACACTCAACTAACATTTAAATCAATTTATTAATTTAATTCCAAAAAAAAAATCTTTAGTTTAATGTTTTAAAATCATTTTACGATAACACATTATATTTAACTTATTTTTACTACAAATACTATTTAACCTACTTTTCCTTTCTTTTAAATTCAATAATGCACAAATAACGATAAGTATGTTTATCTTTAAATTTAAGTTTGCAATCGCAAACCCCTACCCTATTACAAACAGATATTAAGCATAAATAAATAAAAGAAAAACAATACATATTTTAAGAGATTACGTTTCAAACTTTAGATAAGACTTTTAAAATTTCAAAGTTTATAAAAATAAAGTTCAGATTTGGTCAAAAGAGAAAGTCTATAATTCATCTTTAAAGGAAAATAAAGTTCGGAGATTTTAAATTAAGAGTTTATAGTTCATTTTTGTCAATAATGTATACTTTCCTTTCTTTCTCTGTGCCCGTTCCTTCGCAATGAAGATCTAATTTACGCAAGGGCCCTTTTCTTGCAGACGACGATTTAGGAAGATTTCCGATGATTTCTGAAGATGCTTATAATGGTTCGATCCTGGGATTCGTGGAGATGAAAGCTGCCTTCGGCCAGCCGGTCCGAGGGAAGTGCAATTAAACAGATTACATTTTTGGTAACAGTGACAACATTTATTTTAACTTTTCAGCAACAACGAAACAAATTCAAAATTCTAATTCTGTAGTTAATTATTTCTTCTGGATTTCTTTTTATAGTCCTCAGACATCTTATCTCTGGAATGCACGGATCCATCAAACATTTCATATCTTTATTTCATTGGTTCATTGAGTTGGTCGCCAAGTAGATTTTGGGTTTGTGGCTAAGTAGATTTTGGGTTTTCCAGTGAGGTCTGTGTCCTTATCTCTGGGCGGGAAAAGCAAGTCTTTTGTTTCTATTCCTCGACTCATCTCTTTCGTAATCATCTTTTCAATGGTCATTTTGCCCCAAGGATCTGTTTGTAATTTTTATTTTTAAGATTAAAAACTCTCTTCATTATTTTTAAAATTAAAAGGTTTTTTATTATATTTTATTTAAAGATTAGAATCTTTGTTTCGATCCTATAATTTTTTTAAAGCTTATTTTCTTTTAATTTTTAAATCAAACATAATAATTTGTTATTTGTGCATTATGAACATTTGAGCTTTTAATTCAGTATTAGATATTTACAAAAATATTAAGTATTAGAATTTAAATGTAACGCATATATATATATCCCGTTACATATATTTTTATTTTTTTTATTTTAATATTGAAAATATTTTTGAATAAGAATTTATATTTTATAAATCTCTGTGTCTCACTGAGCTAGTGGCATGGGCTGACGGTCTGAATAAAACATGTAAAATATGAATCTTAACTTGCGTATCTGCCTACTATATAAATTTTCTAGGTTCAAATAACCTAGTGGCGCCCTGTAGTGCAGATACGATAAGACTCTTTTCTCCCAGACCGTTATAATATATATGACCGCTTCAATACATATATATTTACAATCATAGCAGATAAAACTAAATTATGCCCTTATTCTCTGGCAGCTGTAAAGGCAACAACCAAAGCAGAGTGTGTTAAAAATCTGATTACAAACCCAGGTTGCCATTTGGTGACAATCTTTTATTTAGTTCTTAAAAATGCAGATCATTTTCAAGTAAAGAAAAGTTGCACCAATTGGAAGAAGAATTGTCTAATATTAAATAGGATATGTTGGACTTTTTAAAGTTAGAAGAAACAGTGAAGCAACAATTGATTTAAAAAGTGGACATGAACTTCATTACAAAATTATAAATATTGACAGCACAAGGGAATGGATTCATTATAAATAAAAATTGTAAGAAGAACATTCGGAGATTGGTAATATATTAGACAGTTAGGTAAAATTAGTGATTCAACTTAATGTAACATTATCTCCACTGTGTTATTCTTTCATTTTTTTACTTATAATGAATCTCACTCCATTATACTTCCAATATTTATGCCTTTGTAATAAATTACATGACCACTACTTAAATCAACCATCTTTTCATTTTTTCTTGTAATTTCACCAAGTCCAGTATTGTCTCATTTAATATTAGATAGTTTTTTTTCCCATTTGTGCTATCAGGAATTCTTAGCATTGTTTCCCTTCCTCCACCAACTGCTGACTTAGCTGGCAACTTTATAGCTCTGGAGAAGAATGGCCACAATTTAGTTTTCGTTAACATGATTATAAATATTTGTAAGAAAAAAAAAATCATTCACACCCACATTTATTCCATCTTCAAGAAAATTCAACTGATCTTTCGTTTATGAATTATGCAACAAAGAAAGGTCATGATGTTTATTGAACTTAAATTCAGAGGTAAAAAGCCAATAAATATACCACCCAGTCATTATAATGCATATTAGTAAACAGCCCATCCACTTTCATTTACTATATGAATAATCACATAATGGTAACATCTGCAAGAAAAAAATATGGAGTGAACATTAGAAATTTGCCCTGATCAGTTTTTTTTTAATGCCTTAAAGAAGATTCAAAAGATCTTTTAGTTAATTAATCTTATAGACATTAAAAAAAGTGTGTACTAACTATAGATAACAAACATACTAATGACATTATTTAGTAAGACAAATCTGTAAAATTAACAATGATATGTAACAAATTAATAATAGTAATGAAAAAAAAACTATTTAATTGATATTATATTGAAAATAAAATAGAAAGAATAACTTGGCTTACTTTACAAAAAGGTTTGATGATTCAAAACTGTCAAACACAAACTCATTTTTCAAATAAAGCCAGTAAATGCTTTTAATTGAACTATTTTTTATGGATTATTATTTTTTTATCCAGAATAATTATGAAAAAATACTTAAGGAACAAATATTTTTATCTACTATTTTCAGTCATTAATCAAATGACATTTAATAAAAAAAATCTATAATCTGTTTATATAAAAAAGATTTAATGAACTTTAGAAATCATATGTCAATGCAAAAGTTATGTAAAACTTTTTATATTGAAATGGATAATTAATTTAAACAAAAAATACACAGTACCATTCATAAGTATAAACCAGAAAATTTATAATGATTGTTCTATAATAAAATTAACAAGTAAATAAATTTTAACTGTTATATAGTTTTGTACTTAATTGCATTCTAGTAGAGTTTTGATTAATATTAAAATATTATTTTTGCATTGATTCAAAAAAATAGTATACTATATTCTTTAACCTAAAAATAAAATTCTATAAACAGTTTGACTCGTGATGTTGCAGTGAAAAAGATATGGATTGCTAAAATGCATTTTTAGATTATTGTTACATTAACAATCTTATTATTCCATCCAACTATGCAATAACAATATAATTACGTGATTTTGTATTTCCAAAATAATATAAAGTCTGGCATATTTGCTATGTCATTGGTCTTCAAGAGTGTTTCTAGTATCATTTAGTGACATTTAATTTCAAAATTTGAATTCTGAATTTATTTGGTTGATATTTGCTTTTTATAATTTTCTAAAAGAAGATTTTTTTTGAATAATTATTTTAGATATTGTTTAATTACCAACTAATGGGTGAAATGTAGACTTGATGGTTTGAATATTTTGTTATCTTCAAATATTCAAATAAAATGACTGTAATCCATTCAGGAACAGTATCATAGATAGTTTTATTATTAATATTGTGGGGAAAAAATGCTTTCTTATCTGGAACATTTACTATTAATGAGATTTGATAATTGTCAATACTTTAAAAACATAACACTTGGCATGTATGAGAAAATTAAACCATGCCCTGGACTGTGATTTGATTGCTGGATAGATGAAATTGAAAATTATTTATAGATTCAAATAATTAAAAATTTTTCATCAGAAAGCTAGTTAATAGTCAAACTAATTAGCTATTAAATTATTGGCCAGTAAAAGAGTATCTGGATATTTTTAGCTAGAGTATAAAACAAGCAATGAAAAAAGCAAATCCACATTTCTCAGAATTTGATTTAGTATTTCTCTGCAGAGGGATGTTAGAGAAATTATTATCTTCAATAGCTTATTTAATAACTTTTCTTTTTTTGCATATTTTTTTGAAATTAAAATTCAAAATGAAAGCAATATTTGGAAAGACAACTTATCCAAATATTCAAAAGATATAAAATAACTATTATCTATTAAGTTAGAAGTCAGTAAAGTGTTTGACATAAAGAGCCATTTTGATTAAATATCCCTCCCTTACCTTATTAAAGAGTCACAATAAAAGAGATATCTCATCTTTCCCCCATCCATTAAAGAGTTGTAAATTAAGAGGTGAAAAATATGTTCCTGAAAAATACAATTTCTGAATGGCTGGTTATATTTAAACATTTATTTTAGTAATCAAACATAATTGAATCTATATACATGCTAAGGAAAATAAAAATTCTCTTAAAAAATAAATAAATAAAAACAAAAAATTACTTTGACAATTTGATTTATTCACAAGTTTCTAATATTTAAATATTCATTGTATACAATAATTACTATTGGATAATAAGGCTGAATTCAAGAAACAATGTTAATGCATATTTTTCCTCTCCCGGAGTTACCAAAATATTTATTTACAAATTACAAAAGTAAATAAAAAATGTGTTGATGTTTGTCATGATAAAAATAGCCATGAGATTGGGATTAAAGATCCACATTTGGCTCACAAGTCATAGTTTGTTGACCTCTGTATTAGGTAGATGATAGTATAATGTATTGAATAATCTATAGTTGTTTTATCAATAAAACTAACTAAATTCAAAGTTTTTCCTGCATATTTAATTAGAGAGTATACTTTGAAAAGTATTATTTTTTTACATTGTCTAGTCTAAATAGAATCTAGATATGTGAAAGTAGATATTTTAAAAAGGCAACTGCAGAAGATAACCTATAGGCTCAATATCTAATTAATGTATATTATTACCTTCTTGGGTTAATATTATATTCATATATTTCTTTAATATTACACTTGTTTATTTCTTTTATGATTCATCATGTCAACATTTAATATATTCAATGCAGATTGTTTCAGGACTTTTACTTTCCAGCTTAAAATAATTGGATATCCACATTCTGACCATTCTTGAATGGATAGTTTGGTTGTCTATGATTTATCTAAATATTGAAATTTTTTAGGAATTCTTCAACTATCTATAAGTCTCAAAATTGTATTTTGGACTTGAACCCCAGATCATTGGTCTACTATTATAATATGTTAACAACTGCATATTATTTATTAATGGATTAAAGTTATCAATGATTGATGTTGGTGAGGTTCAGAAGCATAAAAAATAAGTTCAAATGTAGTATCTTAAAAGAATTATTCTAGTGCAATATACAAAACAATGAAAAAATTACTGCATTACATATCTGAGGAACATATGTCTTGTATCATTAAAATGATAAACCAGTTTTATAGTACTATGCTGCATCAATAATAAAATTTGGAGTTTGCAATCTTTTCAAATATGACTTTAACATTATATATTACTAAATATTGATCTTCAGGGAGATATTTAATAAAAAAAAAAGAACTATTGTTAAAGTTCTTTTTACTATGTTTGTGATTTTTCTCTCTCTTAAAGTCATAGTTATTATGTTTTTTTGTTTTTTTTTAATATTTTGCTTTTTAAAGTCAGGTCATTGTTACTAGCTAGTTCAATTTGTGAAGAGTAAGCTTTTATATCATTCATATTTTAACAAATTTCCTAGAAAAGATTCATTCAATCTTTAATAATTAGCTAGCTGAAAAATTTAATATCTTTATAAAAATCATTTTTTTTTTTTTTTACATTTATTTTGTAATTGTATTTTAAAAATTGGCAGTTAATACAAATTAGATTTTTCATGTACTGTTTAAAATGAATTTTATCATTAGAAACATTGGCTTGAGAGAGTTAATGAGAATTTCAATCAAATTTACATTTTTGGTAAAGGTGCAACTGCTATCAATTTTATTTGTTTTTTTTTTTGATTTACTGAAAATATATAGTTTATTAAAGTTTTTTATTTGAACTTTGAAACAATAGGTTTAAAGAAATTACACGTTTGTTTTATTATATATGTAGTAACTTCTGGTCATTGCTTACCAAACAAAAAATTTGTAAGGAATATTAAAATCACATCACAAATATATTATACCATTGCAGCAAATTGTTATAGTAGGACATAAAATAGAGTTAATAATTATTTGCCTTTTGATCAATATTATAGAAAAAAAAAAAAGTAATTATTTTTATTGCAGTGAATTTTTGTGTAATATTTATATTTATTATAAACAACCATATGTATATATTTTTAATGCATGTAAAGATTGATGTAATATTAAATGAGTAATAAATTATTTTACTTTATAATGTTAACTTTAATTTCAAGTATAAAAACATTATTTTGCTGTTGATAACTTGTTAATTACCCTTTGTCTTTTTGATACATAAAAATAATTGGGAAAAGCTTGTATTATATTGATTGCAAGAACCAATAGACATTAATAGAATTTTTAAAAAGTAAATTCCTAGACTTTATTAAAAATAAGCCAACTTTCAAAATCGGAAATGGATTTCATTAGCGGCAATTAAAGCTTAAATGAGAAATTATTTTATAATTAAAAGAAAATATATTTGAACATATATTAGAATTTTATTATGTATAAATTATAAGTACAGCATAATTGCACGAAATGAGTTTTAGGAATATTGAATGTTAGAAGTTATCTTGTATAAAAGTTATTGTTTAGAGATTTTAGTAGATGTAATTTTAAATAGATTTTTTGGCTACTGTACTATGTGTTGTATGTGTGTATTAATATATGTGAAATTTTAGTAATTTTATTAATATTCAGTAATATATAATGATTGTCTAAAGATTTATGTAAATGGAATTTTACTTAGTTATTTCCAGAGCTAATTGAATTGTTAAATATTTTCAGAAAAATTCAAATTTTATTTCTACTTTTCTAAATACATCTAATATGGAGCGCAACATTTCACATATTATTTTATTCCTCTGTAAAAGTTATATTCAATTTCAATGCTACCTGTCAGAAACTCCTTAAAAAGAGAAAAAAGTAATACCATTCAGAATATGTTCAATACTAACATGATCTCTTCTGTCTAGATTTTCTCAAATGAATACTTACATAAAAGATTTGAGATGCTTTGCTTAACAATAGCAGATATATATTTCATGATGAGAATCATAGGAAAAAGTTTGTTATAACTTTTATAAGGAATTTCTTTCACAAAGACTTATGGAGCTTAATGGCTACATCTTAAATGAAAGTCCTGACAATATTAAAGGATGCATTGCTAAGTTGAAATAATATGATTAAATCTGACATATAATGTAACATGATTCAGAAATTCTAATATTTGTTTGTCATGTTCTAATTGTAGACAGTTAAACTTTTATTTTTAATTTATTCTATTTGAGTATTTTTAATTTTTTTTTAAATATTTTAGCTATTTAAATGGGAAACAAATAAAAACAATCTTAATGATTCTTTCTCTGGTAACAAAACTTTTCCATCTTATCAGAATTCATGATTTGGAGACTTGAAATCATTTTAGGAACATTTATAATTTCATTAAATGTTTTACTTATTTCATTGCTTCTAACTAAAATATTTATTTTTTATTTTTTGCACGTTTTTGATAAATAGTTAAATTTTAGCATCAACTTCAGTCTAATTGGAATTAATTTTTAATGGTATTTGATTTTTTGGATAATACAATAATATCAATAAAATTTCTTAATTTACCACCATAAAAGAAAACATTTTAAAATGTAAGTATTCCAAGAGGCAGACTAGAGATGATATGATAAAGATGTGACAATTTAAACCAAAGTGAACATTTTTATGTAGGCAATTATTAAGAATATAAAAGAGTTAACAGAGTATATAATTAATAAATAATTACAAAGATATTATGTAGTAATTAGTTGGATGTAAAGTGTCATATATTACTTAATTTAAAATTTTTTTACTTCTATTTTGGATGTACTAATGTACTTGCAATTAAAAACAGAACAAAAATGAGAGTAGATATTTACTTAAAAAGTCTTTCTGAAAAATATTTAAAGAAATCAGTAATTTGTTTATATTTTTCCAAAATTTATAAATTTATCAAAGATAATGAATTATGATGATTTAGTAAAAAGAGATTGAGAGTTAGTAATATTCATTATGAGTTTAATACAGTCTTGGTGGTTATTCTTGAATTAACAATTGTATGTATGTTTTTTTGCTTTTTTTTTTAATGTCATGACATATCAAAGCCCTCATATTAGGTATTGCCTTTATTATTATTTTTATATATAATACACATAAATATACCTAATATATTCATAGATATATGCCTAGTATGTTATAAACTTCTTATATGAATTTTTGGTAACATTTGTGTTGGTGAAGTTCATTTTAAATATAAATGTTTTGATGGGATTGTCATTATCGAAATTTTTTTTTGGCAAATAATTTGTAGCCATTCAATAATCGCGACATATGTTTAAAGTATAGGTTAACTATAGTAATGTTATATATGTGAGTATTTATATGCATGAATGTAGGAATCCCTTTTTATTATTTATAAGAATTTATTATAGGAAGATACTTGTTAGAGTTACTATAACTTAGTGATTAAAGCTCTTGCTTATATATTAAGAATTACACGTGATACAGAGGAATATACCAATTTTTTTGCCATAATTGAGGACCACTTGTAACATAAAAGGGATTAGTTTAAAAAATGTGCATTTGGACACTCCAAAAGTGGGAAGTGTAATTTAGAAAATATTTATATTTAGCATAAATCTGGATTGCAGAGTTAGCATAATCCTACCTTAAAGAACGAATTTGATCTTGAACCATTTGATTTTAGCAAATGCTATTATTATTATTATCATTATCATTATCATTATCATCATCACCACCACTACCACCATCATCATATCTTATTCATTCTTAGGAAATGAATGGTATTCATTCAGACACAAATGTAACTTAATATATTATTAACAAATGTAATAGAAATCAGGTGAAAAACCTATGAAATAAAAATGAATACTGTATTATGCTTTGTTATTTTGTTATTATTGCCACTCTGGAAGGAAAAGAGTATATCATAAATAAAGATAAACCACTTGTTCTATTTAAAGTTACTGAAATTTTTTTTTTTGAATCTCATCATTTATCAGTACATGTTGGTCATGGCTTACTACTTGATTTTGATAACTTAATTATTTTTACCCTAAGAATATTTAAATGCTAATTATCACTTGCAAAAACATCAATAAGCTGCTAATAATTTAGAAATATTAAGTAAATTATTTATATTTAGTTGTTTCTTAGTATAAATTAGATTCAATAAAATATTCTCTTTGTTTCTACTTTATATTTTGATAAATAATCAAAATCTCATTAGTTAAATCCTGAGAACATGCAAATAAAGTATTGAGTGGGTGAGAATAAAGTTGGATATTCTTTTGTTCGTGTTCTGAGTTTAATTTATTTAGTTATAAGGTATCATCTCAAAAGCTAGCTCATTACTATATCAATTGCCAATAGAGTTTGATGCATAACTGAGGAAGCTTCTTGCTTTCTGTTTGCTTATTATTTAATTGAAAGCCACTTTTCATGTGATATGATCCAGATGCATAGAATTTAGAGGGCATTTGAGAAAATTTAAATTATCATTTAAAAAACCAAATTATTCATTTTTATTCTCTGAAATATATTATTGCAATTTGTTTGCTTCCCACATATATACTATTAGAATTTGGGTGTTATCGAACCAGAACATTTCACCATTTCGTAGCATTACAATTCTGTTTTACAATTCTTAGGATCAATAAAGCATCTCACCCATCCTAGTTTTGTATCTTTACGATTTTGCCATCCAAATATGAGGGGCATTTAAAGATAATTTTTTTTATATATATTATACAGTCTGTCAGTTATAAGTTAAGATACCTAAATCTGTAAAGCATAGCAGAAACATTCACTCACCCATCCTAAAATGTACCATTACAATATATAACATTACCTTTCTATTCTTAATGAACAATGCATTTCATATTGTTAATTAACTTGTTTATATTGTGTGAAACATAAAATGCAGCATTAAAGTATTTCTTATAGCAGCACTTCTCAAACTTTTTGATATAAGGGCACCCTTTAAAAAAAAAAAAAAAATTTCCCGTGCCCCATCGACTAACAATGTATTTGCAAAGAAATATATATATATTGTAACGGTCAAAATTCGTCTATCTCACACACTGCAGAATTTAATCCCTGGACATGGAACTCAACACTAGGAAGGGTTTCCTCCCAGAAATCCCAAGTCTAAACTCCATGCCTTCTACGTGATAACGCATCTGATGCTACTAATAGTATAACTTCCCACTGGTGCCGGTGATCAGGGAGAAAACAAAAGACTAAATTTAAAATAGTTCTAGGTTCAATTAACAATGACTTACAGATGTGCCCCAAGATAAGCCTAATATGATACGTAACTTAAATTGCACCCCGAATAAATAAAGAAAAGAAATAAATTTAAAGATAATATTTAATAATCAGATATTAGACAAAGTTTTAGCTATATAAATTTGATAGCTATAAACGAAAGCAAACGATATTTCTGATACCTCGTACTTGGGTTATAGTTTATATAACGTGTCGAAAATACAGCAACACGGTAGGCATGTGCGAACCACGTAAAGTCTTAAAAGAATTTTAATATTCTAAAGCTACTTAAAATTGAAATTTTAAATTTAAGCAGAGTCACTCGTGAACTGTTGAACTAAAATATAAGATCGAACTATACTGAACGGACAGAATTCACTGAAAGTAATTATTAAGGGAATGTATGGGAGTGCCAGCGATATGTAATGCCGAGGATGGGGTGCAGTATCTTGGTACACAACTTTACAAAATAAAATGAATAAATGGTCTTGGCTTTGGACAGGCATTTCGCTTTTCATTTGGGGCATCTCTAGTCCTTACACAGCTCAAGCCTGGCCCGCACCCAAAAGCTTCATAATTGTAGTGACGGATTTAACTATTGACGACATTGGAGAATAGTAAAGTTTCAGCACCCAAGCACGTTCGCTAACAACACTCAGCTAAATTTTAAAATATTCTTAGTAAAAGGGCAATTCATTAAAGAACAGAATAGCTCTCTCTCAAATTTAATATTTTATCAGCCAGCAGACTCTCAGCAAATCTTAGATAGATAAACAATTATTTTGATAAATTCATTACATGTAAGAAAATACATTTTAAAATCATATAATAAATGGGGAGGGGGAATGCGTGTTTGCGGTTTAATAAATTAATATGGCAACCAAGCATTACTCAATTTTCCCATGTAATTCTCATATACCTGAAGAGATTAATTAAAATATTTACATTACAATAAAGAATTAAATAAAACATTTATAGATAAATAAAGAAAATTAACCCAATCAGAAGTTCAGCATGCATTAAAAGACAATTTAATAAATACATAAATATGGAGTATGAGACAAAAGATTAGCTATAGCCTGAAAGTTTCACGAGATCTCGGGTTAACTTTATTACCTCATTCTGATGGATCAGTCTGTGGGCATTTCCAATTTTGCACTAGAGTTCTTGAGAAAATTTTAATTTTCTTTGGGTTTGTTGTTCAGCAGCAGCATTCAGCACGTAGACTTCAGGAGCAGCATTCTTTGGGCTGGTTCAGTTGGGGCTTGATGGTACGGTGACAGGACATTGGATGGTGAATGACAGATGGCCAAGGCACTGGTTCCTGAGGGAAAACAGCCTACTGCCCCTTTACCCCATCATTCTAAGGTTAACAATTTCAAAACTTGATTTACTAACAAACTAAGCAGGTAAGTCCGATGACGCGAATAAAACAAGTAATCAGAAAATATGAATAATGTCCAAATTTTCAGAATCACAGAAATATAATTTTGCTGTCACAATATGCATCAGACTAATAATTAAGTACAATAATCAATCAGCCCTATTTATATGCTCTCTCTGATTATACAAATCTAACTCTGCGGTGGTAAAATCCATTCATTAACATTATTAATTAAATTGGAAAACAAGGAATGCACTTTTAATTAAATCTGCTCGTTAATTCTGTTATCTTAGTCTTATCAAAAATCTACTAGTGAAACTGATGCCAACATGTTAAAATTAGCCACTATTGTTCTTTCCCTACCCTCACTGATTTAAAAAAGAAAATGGCATGATTTTGAAAAACTAAAGTAAAAATTTTTATTTACAACTTTTTTTTGAATTTAATGTCCAAAATCTATTTATTAGTGATATTATTTTATTAAATGCAAACAAATATAGCGAATATAATATCCCAAAATAAACGGACTCAAAACAAACTAACTTTAAACAACAAATATTTTCATAACCTTTTAAAATATCGCAGTATGTGTGTAGATGAGAATATGTGACCTACTTTATTGTACAAGCATATATACATAAAATATACTCGACGATTTTAGACATAAATTTAGGTGGGATTTCGGTAAATATACGCAGTACATACACAATACGATAAAATTAGGGTTTTAAATAAGGCATGAGGGTAGGTAAAAGGAATGCAAGGTGAAACTAAGATTTGTAAGGCATATCTTACTGTTTCAATATAGAGTGTTATGAAAATGGGGGTAATAAAAAAATTTATATTTGAGCAAAATCATAATATATGTTAATTACACTTATAATAAGGTAGCTACATTTTATTATTATTAGGCATACATATATTAATATTTTTATGCTTACATATATTGATATGAAAAAAAAAGGTGAACCAAAACTTATTAATAATATTTAATAACTTTTATTCATTTTTAATATCAATAATGTTTAATGAGATGGATGTGACTGGATACTGTTACAGAGACTAGCAACATCTGACTAAATATTTGAAATTGCAACTCATAATTTTTTTTTATAATATTCTGATACAGACTATGCTTATTCTCAATTAGCAAAAGTGATGAAAAAGCAGTTTCACATAAATAAGTTGAATCAAAAGAAATCAGAATATTTATCACTGTCTTAGAAATGGAAGGATACTCTTCTACTCTTGTCTGTGAATCCAAAATTCTGATATATCAGAATCAGGAAAATCTGTTTCAAGTAGTGTATGTGCTCTTGTTTCTACATTAATTGTTCCTGAGATGACCATAGTAGATGTTGAAATTCTAATAAAGAAGCAAATGGCAGTCTTATCCAATCATGTTCTTTGTTTTCATCTAATTTGGGAAAATAACTTTTTGAAAAAAATCATACTATTCTCAAGGTATTTATTTAGTTATGATATTTTCTATCTTCAGATAACAAAATATTATTTTCTTCAATAAATTCACGAAGAGATGGGAACATTTATATATTACAATTTTTAAAACTATGTGACCTTGCCGATAGTTTACTTTGGAAAGCTTGCACTTGTTTATTTAGGCATAATATATTCGTACTTTGTTTTTGCAGAGAGAGATTCAATCAGTCACTTTTTTGAAAAAATCCATCAAATAAAAAAATGTTGATTGCAAAACTGTTTTTTTTTTATGGTTTTTTTTTTCAATTAGAAAAATTCTCAATTCATCCTTTAACAATAAAACTCTTTTGAGAACTTTTCTGTGAGATCGCTATTTCACTTCTGTGTGATACAAAAATGTTTCTTAATTAGAATCAAATTCTTGGCATAAAATATGCAACAGTCTTGTCTTGGTAGCATTGTTTTTTTTTCTTGAATGTAATTTATTACATTTGAATCTTCTGTTAGTACTTTACTGAGAGCTTCTTCCATCTGTGACTTCACTGTGAATAAAGCAATAAATGTATATTGCATTTTTGCAAACTTTTTTGACCTCTGTTACAAATCCTGATATTCTGCCAGTCATAACTACAGGCAAATTCCAACACTTTCCAATCAAGTACATTTTCTATAAAAATTATTTACTTTTTTAAAATTATCTTTTTTCTTGGTTATACCAAGAAGATTTTTGCAAAATAGATCTTCATGACTTTGAAAATTATGCAGATATCTCACAAAAACCATTAAATTAGATATTGTTTGTATTGTTATTTGATTCATCGAACTGAATAGTAATAGAACTGCTTGTCTTATTAATGAGATTAAAATAGACTATATTATTGGCAATAGAATCTATCCTTTTAATTATATCATTGAACATGGGAATTTTTTTTAATGGTTCTGAAACTTCAGAACTGAATAGTTTCAAAATTTTTTATTGCTGCTAGTAATACAAGATCTTCTTAGAAGTATATTCTTATTAATCTCCTTTACTTTCTTTGCATTTCTTTATATATATTGCTTACAATAACTCCCCTCATATACACTTTAATGCAAATTTTTTAAAAATATAATTCCTTTATTTTCCTGACAGTTTTGACTGTCCTGCAGTCTTCATCAGAGTTACAATATTGAATGATATAAACATATAACCATTACTTCATATACATATAAAAATATACATACATATATGTGTATCAAAACTATATACATACATATCTTCAAGACGTACATACACATATACAAAATCCACATATATATATACATAAACACATACATAACCTACATATAAAAATACATATATATATATAAAATATATACAAAAAGACATATCAAATACACAATTTTTATATTATTATTTTTTTAAAAAACCTATTTTTAATTTTTTAAAAAACTAACCTTTATTATCAATTTTACTTTATTTCTACTTTTTATCCTTTATTTTTTCATCTTATCTATCATTTTATATTATTATCTTATATATTTTATCATTTTTTATTTTTTATTTTAATACCTATAAATTTAATTAACCATTTTATTATTTCTAATTTTATTGTTTATTAATAATTTTTATTTTATTCTCTTTAATAATTCCCATATTCATTTTAATTTACTGTTCTTAACCTCCTTTACCTTTTAAAATTAACTGCCTTTTTTCAAATTTCTTATTTTCTTTTTATATAGACTCCTTTAATACAAATCCCTCTATTTTCAATTTCCTTAACTTACATTTCTATTTGAAAATTTAATCTTACAAACCTTTATATATATTTACAAATTTTTACCTATACCCACATATTAAACCTTTTATATACTTATTTTATTATTATTAATCCTATAAACTAATGCTATTTTAAATTTTTATTTTGTATTTTTTATTCAAACCTCTACTCATACACCTATATAATCCATATACATATATGTACACACATCTTTTATTATTAATAATACTCCTATAAAATAATGGTCCCCCCCCCCCAATTCCTATTCAAATTTGGCTTTATCTTCTTAATTAATATTGCTTTTTTATTTTTCTATCCCTTTTATTAGTATATCCAATCATCTTTGTACTATCTTTCTCAAATATATGCCATGTTTCCATAGTATGCATATAAATTGGTGACTTTTTGTCATATCTGTGTTGAATTAACCTTGTATAAATTGAATTTTTCATCTCCTACATATTTAGTCCTTATCTTATTATTCCTACATGATCTACACTCTATTTGATATACCCCATTTATACATTTTCCTATTCCTTTAATATATTTATTATCTAATATATTATTACATTTTTTATTTTTTTATTTACTACCTTATATTTAATTACATTATTATATTTTTTTATTAATTTTTCTAATAATTTTATTAACACTCTTAATTATATTATTATATGTTTTAACACCTATATACTCCTTTGTTATGCTATCTTTCCTATATTTATCCAACCTGTTTTCTCTATTAACTTCTTTATATTTTTCTTCTGATAATTTTACATTCTTTTCTATTACTTTCTTTGGATATTCATTTTCTTTAAATTCTTTAACTATTAATTCTACCTCTTTTTTATACTCCTCTTCACTTGAACAATAATTAATAGCCCTACATACTCTTGAACTAATACTATTTATCTTATATTTACTATCTACATTAGAATTCTAATTCATTATATTACTATTCCCATTCATTTTTTATACACTGATGTTGCTATTCTACATCTTCCCTTGTTATATGTTTTTGTTAATAATATGTCTACTTATTATATTTTTCTCTTTCCATTGTAAATTTTAATATTCTTCTCTAATTTAGTAATGTAGAATAGAATGTAAAATTATCAGAAGAAAAATATAAAGAAGTTAATCGAGAAAAAGGGAAGGGTAAATATAGGAAAGATAGCATAAGAAAGGAGTATATAGGTGTTAAAACATAATAATATAGTTAAGAGTAGTAATAAAAGTTAAAAAAATTAATAAAAAATAATGTAATTAAATATAAGGTAGTAAATAAAAAAAGAAAAAATGTAATGAATATATTAGATAATAAATATTTTAAAAGAATAGAAAAATGTATAAATGGGGTATATCAAATAGAGTATAGATCATGTAGGAATAATAAGATAAGGACTAAATATGTAGAGGAGATGAAAAATTCAATTTATATAAGTTTAATTCAACATAGATATCACAAAAAGTCACCAGTTTATATATATACTATGAAAACAGGGCATATATTTGAGAAAGATAGTATAAAGATGACTGGATATACAAATAAATGAAGGGATATGAAAATAAAAGAAGCAGTATTAATTAAGAAGATAAAGGCAAATTTGAATAGGGATGGGGGGAGGGGTAAAACATTTTTATAGGAGTATTATTAGTAATAAAAGATAAGTATATATATATATGTATAGGGATTATATAGCTGCATGAGTAGAGGTTTGAAAAAAAAAATAAAAAATAAAAGTTTAAAATAGTATTAGTTTAAAAACAGGCAAAACTCACTATATATATTGCCACGCACAGCAAGCTAGAGTAATCAATGGATCCAGAAGGCTTGTGCATAAAATCCCCATCTAGTGCCTACTCATCCAATATCCCCAGACTAGTTTCTGGCTTATGGCCTTCGTCAGTGAGGAGCTTTGGATCTGAGAGCACTGCACCTAGATCTTAGGATCCAATGCAACCCTCCTAATAGGATAGTGGTGGCTATGGTTGTTAGAGAACCAAAGACACCAAAATGTATGGGTATGGAACTGGGTTCAGACCCATATGACTACATAAGCTAATGGGCTTGGATTGAAAACATTAAGGAGTTTTCAATTTAAGACTCATAGTTTTGTAGTTAAATGGAGATAAAAGGTGGTTGCTGAACGGTTGCATTCTTGCTGTGTGTGGAAACATATATAGTGAGTTTTGCCAGTTTTAACAACAGTTATACACAAGCGTAAGAGGAGGTGGTCATGTGGTGTTTATTGGCTTAGTATTAGTTTATAGGATTAATAATAATAAAATAAGTATATAAAAGGTTTAATATGTGGGTATGGGTAAAAACTTGTAAATATATATAAAGATTTGTAAGTTTAATTTTTCAAATAGAATTATAAGTTAAAGCTACTGGACATAGTCAAACTATAATGGAGTGGAACAGTAGCATATATGAATGCCTAGTTAAGGATATACAGAGTTTTAAAGAAAAGGGGACGAGAATAATGGTTATAGGAGATATAAATGGGCATATTGAAAAATTGATGATATAGATAAGAATGGACAGCTTTTGAAGAAATTTTGTCAGAGAGTGAATCTGAGCATTGGAAACTTATCAAATATTTATGAGGGACAATACACATGGTCTAGAAATAATATATTCCACACAATAGATTATATATTGGTAGAGAAAGAGGGAATGAATAAAGTACGGAAAATTAAGGTGTTTGATAATGAAGAGAGAGTATGTAATAGTGATCATAATTTCTTTGTAATCGAAATGGTTAGTAATGTGATGGAGAATAGAAATAAAAGTAGAAACAATAGTGAAAGATGTGGATGGAGAGTGAATGATAAGAATAAGTTGGAAGAGTATAAAATACAAGTTGAAGAAACCATGGAAGAGTTGGTTGGGGATGAGTATAAGGACTGGTGTGATGAAATAGAAAAAGTGGCAAATAGGGTTTTAGGTGAGAATATTCAGAAGAATAAAAGTAATAAAAAAATGAGAGTTAGTAAAAGTGTAAAAGAGAGGAAAAAAGCATGCAGAGAATATAAGTGTGCTATTAAGAACAAAGAAAGTGAAAAAGATATTAATGCTAAATGGGAAAAGTACTTAGAAAAGAAGAAGTTAGCTAAAATAGATAATTATAGAGAGAGAATGAAATTGAATAGTAAATTGTTGGAGGATATTAATAAAAGTGGAAGAGATGGGAGTAAAAAATTTTGGAATTACATTAAAAGGAGAAATGTAGGGGGAGAGATAGTATTACTAGATGATACTAGATGAGGAGGAATAGAGTGTAGCTCTAGAGAAGAATTAGAGAGAATCTTGAATAGGTATGTAATGGATATAGAAAAGATGTTAGATGTGAAGGACAGGGGATAGAAAATATGAAAGCATATAGTAATGGGAATATTAGGTTTACAGAAAATGAACTGAATGAGGCAGGGAAGAAATTGAAAATTGAAAGTCAAGAGGTTTAGATGGATGGGCAGGAGAGATGGTAATGAATTTAGGGTAAAAGTAAAGCTATTATCATGTTTTAAAAAGATGACTCAGAAGAGAGTTTTTCTGGTTAGTTGGAGTAATATAAGAGTAAGATTATTTAAAGGAAAGGGTAAGGATCATAGAAAGTTAAACAATTATATACTGATAGCGGTAACATCAGTTTTATATAAAGTTTTTTCATATATGGTGGCTGGAAGAGTTGCAAAATGGATGGAAGAAAATAGTGTAGTGGGGAAAATGCAAGGAGGTTTTAGGTCAGATAGGCGTATTGGAGATAGTTTATTTGTAGTTACACAACATGGATATGAGTAGGAATTCAGGTAGACAGTTATATATGAGTTTTATAGATATAGAGAAGGCATATGATAGAGTAAATAGAAATAGATTATGGGTAAGTTTAGCAAATTTGGGAATGGATGAAGCCTTAGTGGATATTATTAAGAGATTATATGAAAATAATTATTATACATATCAATTAGGGAGATAGAATCAGTTAAAGTTAAAAATGGGGTGGGACTAAGGCAAGGATGCCCTATGTCACTTATTTTGTTTTTGTTGTATTTGAGTCAAATGGAGAGAGCAATAGAAAGACTAGGAAGTGGGATAGAGATACCGTTAATAGGTGGCAAGAGGGTATATACTTTGTCGGGATTTTTTTTTTGCAGATGATGTCTTTTTGTGTGCAGAAAGAAGAGAAGATATGGAAGTTATGCTGAGGACATGCGCAAGGGTGGGTAAAGAGATGGGGATTAAATTTAGTGAAGAAAAATCAAATATAATGATGGTTAATACTGGGGAAAGAGAAGATGAAGAATTTTTATTGGGGGATATAAAGTTAAGTGTGGTGGATAGATATAGTTATTTGGGAATCATCTTAAGTAATCAGAAAAATTGCTTGGATGAATGGGAGAAAAAATTGATAAATGAAGCAAAGAAAAGAAAGGGATTGATAAAGAAAGTAACTATTTTCATATAATAAATATGATGTCACTACAATTGTATGTAAGGGAGTGGCAATAGCAGGGTTAACATATGCATATGGAAATGATGCATTGTGTGTTAGTAAAGGGGTATTAGATTATTTGGAAAAAGTACAAAGGGAAGTAGGAAGACATGCATTAGATGCAGATGTGTGGACAGCAAAGGAGGCAATTCAAGGAGAAATGGGATGGTCAAATTTTTATATGAGAGATGCAAAAAGCAAAATGAAAATGTTTGGTAGATTGCAGTTTATGGACAATAAAAGAATAGCCAAAATAGTATTTAATTGGGTTATGAGTAAAGGGCAGGCAACAAGATGGGTGAGAAAGGTAATGCAGTATGCAGAAGATTTGGATAAAGAATTTATATCAGTATATTTGTACAAAAGGTGGGATGATTGTGTTAGGAGGATTGTTGAGTGTTATAGTGGTAAGGAATGGGATAGAAGAATAGATGCATTAATAAAGAATAGGGAGTTGGAGAGATGGAGAACTAGTATGGAGAGTAAAAAGAGTTTAAATATATATAGAAGTAAATGGAACATTGCGTGCGAGTTAATTTATGATAATAGTAAGGAAAGTAGTTTATTGTTTAAGGCTCGAACAGGATCTTTAGCAACAAGAGAATATACATATAAATGGAAAAATGTGGGTGATTTAGTCTGCAAGTTGTGTAAGGAAGGCATAGAAAATATTAGGCATCTGTTAATTCAATGTAAATGCTTGGAAGCAGAAAGGGTACAAATAATGAAGTTACGGAAGAATAAATATGGAACAAAGTGATTATACAGAAAGTGGGTTTTTGGTTTTTATGCTGGACTTGGGAAAAGATAAGGATTTAGATATGAAGGCCATGGAGTTGACAAAGATTATGTTGTGGAAATGGGATGGACCAGAATATGGGAAAATTTAGGGTGGGGAATGGAAAGGGAAGGTAAAAATGGTTAACAGGTTTCTCTGAGCATAGTTGCTGAGAGATTCCTGACTCTATATAAGAAGTCACAGTGCATCACATCACATAAAAAGAAGATAAGAAATTTGGAAATAGTCAGTTATTTTAAAAGGTAGAGGAGGTTAAAAACAGTAAATTAAAATGAATAGGGGAATTATTAAAGAGAATAAAATAAAAATGATTAATAAAAAATAAGATTATAAGTAATAAAATGGTTAAATTTAAATTTATAGGTATTAAAATAAAAAATAAAAGATGATAAAATATATTAGATAATAATGTAAAATGATAGATTAGAAGAAAAGATAAATGATAAAAAATAGAAATAAAGTAAAATTGATAAAGAAATAATAAAGGTTAGTTTTAAAAAAAAATGATAATATAAAAATTGGGGATTTGATATGTCTTTTTGAATATATATGTATTTTTATGTGTAGGTTATATATGTGTGTATGAATATATATATATATATGGATTTTGTATATGTGTATATTGTACCGGTCAAAATAGTATGCTCACTTAACAAGATTCAAATCTTAAGCAAAAGTACCTCTAATCCGATCATGCTTGAGATACACAGGTCTGGAGCAATCCTGAATTCTAACCTATTTGCCTATTCTTCGAATCTCTGACCCAATGAACAACAATTCTGATGACACAGTAAAATTATTTTAAATCCGTGCCCATAAGCAAAGCGGTAGAGCATAAGATCAGACTGATGGTGATGATCGAGATTGGAGTAGCCCAGGAATTACATTTGTTATAGTTATTTATTGATGCTAAGCTCTTAGCTAAAGAAAATAGTTCTAAATATTAACTAGAAAATAATACTTCAAAAACGACAAACCAGGATATACATGAAACAGATATTTTTAATAAATCTTACACAAACGCATATGTATACTACAAAAGATTAAAAAACGCATGTATATTTTACCAACCAGTTTCACGCTTGGGACAATATCATTTGTTTACAAGACTTGGGACTTTGCTGTATAAAATCCCCTCTATCACTCATTTAATAAATATAATTGTACAGATACAATTTCATATTATTTTGACAAATAAATATAAATGTACGGTCTCAATCATTTATTTACAATCTTAAAATCATTACATATGTTTGATAGGCATTGTTAGGACATAGCGTCTTTAGGATAAGTATACATAAAAAACAAACAATGCGCAATATTTACAAGAATAAATTATACCAATTGATTTACGTCTCTGGGAATCGATAACGCTTTTTTTAAACGAAAGCGGTTTTAAGATCAACCTACTGAACGTATTTTACGAAATGAATCATTATCTTTAACACATCATTGCGACTTACTAAGATTAGACGGATGGCGATCAAATTAAAGAGCAGAGTAACGGTACTAGCATACGTTAAAGAAATCCGGCCTTCATGGCGATTGTGGATATTTTATCATTTTAAAGCATATTTGAAAAACGAACTTAGAGTTGATATGTCCGCGCATTCTGGTGGAGCGATATCGAAAGAGGGTCTGGGTTTGAGAGCCCAAAATCTGGATGCACGGCATTCTGCAGCACATAATATCATAACCCTCCTAAACTTTACGTTCCACAGAGAGTCTCTGATTACGAACGATTTCGAAAAGTAGGACAGGAGCTTCAAGCTTTCGATGTCTCCAATAACAAAACGATCAAGAAATGGAAAAGATAAAATATCAGAATAAAGGAAAAGGTATGCCAGCAACGTTTATATAATTTTATAATATTATTTAAAGTTTGGAAATGGTCTAACCTCTTGCGCAATAATCTATTTTTCAATTCTGAGTCATTTAACTAATCATAATGAATAACAACATTTATATTTAAAGAATCGATTCCCAAATACGTATTAACTGGTAGAATTCGCCCTTCAGGCACCAGCAAAAAAAAAAAAGAATTGGATTAATTATGTGAAGGTTCACGATTTTTTTTAAAATAGAAATTTAAAGACAAATTCAAAGCAGCCAATTTAGCAAAATTCATCCACAGTAAAAGTTTTTAATTTACTTTAAGAATAATGAATTTAGAATGAAACCAAACTCGCGAGCAATTTCTATTTAATATAAAGAAAACTTTATTGATAAGTTTTAAATAAAGCCCACCCTTTTTCCAAGTAAAACAATTATTTTCCCCCTTACTCGCGAATTTAGCGATTTTGGCATATTAAAGAAAATAGATTATATTTATACTTTAAACAAAATACATAACATCTTAATGGAATCGCCCATATTTATATATATACAATTTAATTAAGCGTGAAAGGTAAGTTAAAATACATGATATTAATAAAAGATTACTGAGAGAGAGTTTAAAAGCAAAATTTAGCAGAAGCTTATAATATATAAATTAAGATATGAAGGTTGAACTATAGATTACAAATTACAAAAGTATTGACTTATGAAGGCAGTTCTACGTTAAAAGGTTACCTAGGAAAAAAACAGCATAGCGGCATCATTAGCAATCAGCAGTCAGAAGTAATCATGTTGTATGGTCAGCTAGATGGAACCTGGCAGTGGCAGGCAGACAGTTCTTCGAGAAAAGAAGGAAAAAAGGTGCTTCTTTTCTACTCACAATTCATAGCACCGAACTTCTCTTGACTTCTTAAAATGTTACGGTCTTGAAACCCTTCAAAGTAACTGACTGAAAAAGAATTCAACTCAACTGACTCAAATCTCAACTCCAAAAAAAAAAAAAAACTCTTTTGTTCTATGGGCCTTTTTTTATCCACCTTAATCCCACCAAGAATGCAATCTCAGTTGCCCACAGCTATCTCTTAATTAAAAAAAACATGTTTGATTAGTAAAATATTTAATTAACAAACTAAAACAGATAAGGCTGGAAATACCATTTTGGCTATTTTTAGAGATTTGAAAACAACTAAAAGAGAATTTTAATTAAGATTTATAATTTTAATTAATGAAAACAATCTGACTATAGATAAAGATAATTTCAGTATTTCAAGCCCTCCCCATCTTTCTTTGTCATTACATTCCACTAGTTTAATTAAATACACATATATAAAAAGATATTTACAATTATATAAAGAAAACATCTAATATTCAGCAATAAATAAAATTATTGCTTCGTTCATATATATATACGCATCACTCACCTTACTGTTTTACTTTGCTAAATATCTTAATGTTTTTGGATCATTATGCATACAGTGTGTGGGTGAATGGCATATATTTACAGTGGGGTCTGCATTGCAGGCCCCATAGGAGGTTAGTGTAGATGGTTAAGCATGAAGCTCAATGATGATTAGACATTGACTGCTTCAATATATATGTGTTGATGATATGTATGTATATATTTTGATATACATATATATGTATATAACAATTATTATACAATTACAAATATCCAGTAACGCCCTCTGTTTAAAATTCTATATCTCAATAATAGCAAACCGTAAAATGATATCTCAATAATAGCAAACCGTAAAATGATACCATTTTACGGTTTGCTATTATTGAGATATAGAATTTTAAACAGAGGGCATTACTGGATATACCATTTTATGTTTTGCTATTATTGAGATATAGAATTTTAAACAGAGGGCATTACTGGATATTTGTAATTGTATAATGGTTGGTATATTTTCTATAATTATTTCAGTTAGTGTTAACAGTAACTTTCTTTTTATATATATATGTATGTATATTTTTATATGTATATGAAATAGTGTTTATATATCATTCAATATTGTAGCTCTGACGAAGACTGCAGGACATTCGAAACTCAGGAAAATATAGGAATTATTTTTAAAAATTTTTTTGCATTTGTATATTGTAAGCAATATATATTGTAACGTTTTTCCGTCTGACTAGGTCTCACATATAAAATGCGTGAGTTGATCAAGTTATGCAAAAAGAAGAATGTTGTATTTCTATTTCTAAGAACATAACTATATTTCCTGATCAACTCTACCTAGTAATTGTTACGATTTACGCTATCGACGAAATCAGTTTTTAATTTATTTGAAAGGTGCCAGGATTCTATAAGAATCCACTGAAATCATCAAATATATCGCAACTCGTAAATTAAAAAGAAAAAATGTTTTTAAAGAGACGGTATTAGATTTTACCGTGAACTAGAATTATTTTTTTAAATATCATTATTCCTGGAACTTATTCATAACATATTGGCAAAGGTAAATGATATTTTTAAATATCACTAAACTAATATTAATAAATTTAATAATTAATAACTATTATTAATAACGTACAAATGAAAAATTGATATTAGAAATATATATTTTTTTATTCTAACAAATTAAAATATTTAACGTTAAATTGTTAATTAAATAAACTGGAGAGAACAAACGCTAATCTAGATATGAATCCATTAACAAAAAAAATGACAGTTAAACAATTAAAGTTCTTGGGTAAATAAGAGTCTCTTGATCAAACAAAATGAAAGTCTATATCGGGGTTCTATTATAAGCTTATTTTTTTAGAATGGTTTGTCGACAATTTAGTCACAATCTGGAATAATAATGAGTCATAGCTTACTGGTAAGTTTAGCAAGAAGGTTGTAGATTACTATGCATAGTTTTTTCTGAGTTAGAATGAGCTCGGCCATTGGTTATAAGTTGATCTTGTGGTCTATTCTCCTAGTCGGTCACGAAGGCTTTTCTGGTATCCATCTTCAGGCACGATATTCACAAAGCATTGGTTCATTCCATAGAGTGATCCTGGATATATTCTTTTGTTATCCAGGACCAACTATAGAGAAACAGATGATACATGACCCTGATCAAACTGGCCTCTTCCTTTTTATACTCGAGGTCCAGTTTTCAGTTTTCTGCGCATATCTTTTGTTTGTCAAAATATACGTTGATAATCTTGTACATTTTTTATAAAATTTCAATTACAAAGTTCTCTTTTATCAAGTCTTTCGGCCATCTTTAATTAGCTAAAATATTTTTTAGCTTATCTAGATTAGTGATTTGTGTCTTTTGTTCTCTCCAATTTTTACTTTTATTTTTAATTACGTAAAAAAATATGAAAGACAATTTTAACTTTCACTGTACGTTTTTAAAAAAATAAATTATACTAATAAAAAAAAAATCTAAGTTTACTTTTTTTTATAGCTTTTACCAAATGCCAATATATTTGTACCATATATAAATAAATGGTACAATGTGTATAGAAGGTCTTCACAAATTGCATGAGGTTTTTTTTTTGTTTTAGCTACCAAATAAGCAATTTCAAAGAAAGCTTTCAGTAATTTGTCATTTAATTTAGTTTGTTTTGAAACAAATGCTGATTGTCATTTAAATTCTTCAGCCTTTCTTTGGAAAAAGTCAACTGTTTTATTTTTTGGACATAGCATAAACAGTTTCCAAGTGTCGAGTAAGTTTGCCCATATAACCATTTGATAATTGTTTTTGGAAAATTATGCACAATGGTTTGTTCGGATCATTATTCCATTGAATAAAACCATACTATATATATATGCAGCATCATATTTTCATTTGATATTTTTTTGTTGCTTACATCCAGCTTCAGAAATCATGGAATGTGATTGTTCCAATATGAATAATCCAGATGTTTTTGATTGGTCAACATTATCATTCTCTGCAATATCATTTGAACTTTTTATGATTATCCTCATCCATTTTAATGGTTAATATGGTAAACCTCAATTAGCTTAAACTCTTATTGGCTGAATCACTGAATTTCACTGCAGTTTTCTTGCTATGTACGTGTACCTCCCACGAACATGCAAGAGGCACATGATAGGCGGAGCATGAATTGTATGTCTCGACACTACTGATCAGTCACTAGATGTTATTGAGCCAAGTATTCACACATATTCTCACACAAAAATCGCAGGTACTTATATATTAGTCTGGTGATAACTTTCTAACCATGCAATCTTGTAAAATGTCTGTATGGAGTCTTCTGACAAACTTAATTAATCACTTTTGATAAATAATGATAACACTTTGACAAACAACTTTCTCCCGATTAAAATATTCTTGAATATTCACTAAACAAGTGAATTTATTTCCTTTTTAGAAAATTGTAAATGTGTTTAATTTGATCGTTATCTACAAATTTGTTTTTTGCCAGCAACTTTCATTATGACTGACCTCTTTTTTTTTTTTTTGAGACCCACCATAAAAATTTTTGTGATCTTGGGAGCCACGGCTCACACTTTGAGAAGCATGCCCTTGTAGTATTTTATACTGTTATTTTTATTACAAACAGTGATTTTTTTTTTAGAGTTCTTATTTTTATTATTACAAAGCTTAAATTTTTAGTAACATTAGAGGTAGCATTTTATATCAGATTTCTAGCATTTCATGAATATATCTGAATAATTCATTTTCATAATGTGAACTTACACAAGTATTCATTACATTGTAGAAAACTTCTTAAATTAGACATGGAACTTTTGATTTAAAATGAATGTATTCTCATTCATTCAATGGATTAATTAGTAATTATAATTCAATAAATCAGTTAATCTTTCAATATATAAAACCAAATATTTAATTGAACTATTTTGCATCTCTAATCATAGATCATTTTAGACTTTTAATAGAAATAAACTTTTCAAATCACATTAAATATCTTCTTCTTTTCTATACACAAATGTGTCATCCACATTCCTGGTATAAAACCTAACATGATTTTAGAAAAAATGACATAATATTCTCTTCATAGATCAACTAACCAAACTTGGATATTTGTACCTCTATAAATAGCCCCACGACCAATCTTTACTCATTTTATAATACTTCTAATCATAGCTAGCTATAATATTTTCATTTATGAATAAAATACAACCAATAATAAAGGTTATTTGTACATTAATGTCTTTTCAGTATGCACTTTATTTATTATATCAGTAGATTCAATCCTAATTATAAATTTGTACATTTTAAAAACATTTAAAGAGGTAATACTGTGATCTTGAAATAGCACACTCTCCAGATTGTGTTAGCCTATGAAATGGTAATTATATGATGTTTTGTTGATCATGAAATATTTTAATGTCTTATTTTATCAATAAACTAATGAGGAATCAACAGTATAATGTCCAAAACTTGAATACTCTTAGAATAAATTGTCCCCATATTTTGCTATTTTATATATATAAACGAATGACCAAAATCAACAATCTCCATGGAAAATATTGTTTGATAAAATAAAAGATGTTAAAAGATTTTAAAATTACAGTGTTAAATCTTTATATGCTTTTAAATAGGATTAAATCTATTATAATGAAGCACTTATTGAAAAAGACATTAATGTACAAATGATTGTTTTTTATTCATAAGTAAAAATGTTGATAATTATGATTATAGGCAAAAATTCATTCATTTATAAAATGGCTAGTTTAAAAGTTTTCTACATCATAATAAATATTTGTAGATGTATTTACATGACAAAAACTAAAATATTTTATCAAATGCTACAAGCCAGATAGAAATGTTATCTCTGATATTATTAAAGATTTAAGCATTGTAATAATAAAAATAAGAATTCTATAAAAATGGTGTTATTACATTTCAATGCTTGTAATAATATAAAATGCATATATGAAGAATACTTGAATATTGCATTTTATGTTCTATCCACCATAAACAGATTAATTAAGAATATGAATGACATTGTTGAATAAGAGCAGACAAATAATGTTATATATAGGGTTAAATGTCACTGACAGATTTTCATATATTAGTGAATATTTAGTGCATAATAAATCAAAGTTAAACAATATAGGATCACAATCTGTTTCTAGAACATACATTAGAACATGATTATTCTTTTATATTTGATTTTAATAATGTTGAAATTCAGATAGAATAACATAATTATAAGAAATCCAAAATAAGAGCCAATATTCATTCAAAAAAAAAAAAAAGAGTTTAATTTATTGAATGGACAGAGAAAATTTCATTAGTTTTGGAATTTGTGATTTTTGTCTTTTTTTAAATTCGATTGAAAGTGATTGTGCATATGCAGTTGAAATTCATTACCAAGTAAAATTTGTATGAATAATATTATTTTATATATAATTTTTTTAATATTATGTAAATTTACATCTATATTATTTTTTAGTTTCTTTTATTTAATCATTATAATTTATGTTTGACACATTTGTATCATCAAAATTAATATCACAAATTAAAACCATTAACTTCCATTAATGAAAACTTAAAATGAAAGATGGACGTAAATATGGTCTCTAATCTGAATACTTCAATTTTTCAAGTGTGCTCGACTCTGTATTTCATCTTTAACAAGAGAAATCAAATGTTTTGTATGTATATAAAGAAATATCTCCCATTATTTTAAGAAGTAAAGATTTTGTATCAATTAACTATTAGAACAGTATTCACCAGATAGTTCTAGCCAGGTAGGAATTCTAACTTTTTTTTAACATTCTTGCAATAATGAATTTAATTATTATATATACAAAGCACTTACAATGTAACAAATCATTATTTATAGAGCAAAATATGAACTAATATCACAAATTGAGATTGCTAAGCTCCTGTTAAATATTATCAAAATAAGAATGTTGGTCATTGTTTTGTAATTGTGTTTCTTTCTTGACCAGAATTAGAATATTTGAGCTTAATAAATAATAGCTTATCTAAGACATGTTTGTAAAGTCTTCCATATTTTAAAATAAAGAAATCTGTTTATTACAGAATTGTAATTGATGAGATTTAAAATTCAGTCCATTGTAAGAAAAGAGGAATCTTTTGAGATTGTTTTGTCTTTCCACATTTCATTTAAATTTTTCAGTAATTGATTGAAATGGGTTCTTAAATTACTTGATATATTATTTCATATTTAATTCCATAGATGATATTTTATTACATCTTAAAGTACCAAAAACTTATATTATTAAAGTTATTTGCATTCTTCATCATTAATACCTATTTTGTAACTGATGCCCTTATTCCAAAGTTTGTTTATTTTAGCTGATGTATTTACACTGCTTCAAAGACTAACATTTTTTTTTTTTTATAATGGCTATGTAAGGGAGTCTCATCATAAAGTGATTTATTGTTTCAATTTTTTTATAATTAAAATTTTTTTTATCCAGGCAAAATTATGGAGACCTTTTGGGAGTGGCAAAATTTATTTTTCGTATTGTATGAGATAAGAATTCTGACAGCTCAGAATGAAGGTTTCCATCATTACTCAGCAACTTGCTGCACATATTGTTCATTTAACTTATCTATAGAGTTAAATTTAATAAATATATGTATTGCTCTTGAAGTTTGTTTCTAAGATTAAATCTGATGCAGCTTGATTTATTATAACTTTTGAGACCAATGTATCAAACATTATCTTTGGGCACAATCTTTTCCCCATAGTATGTCTTCTGCACAGTATTAGATTTTAATGATGTGGGATAGATACATTCACAGCTTTTTCTGTTCTATGTTAAGATGATAAGTATTATTTTTCATCTTAAATTTCAAGATTATGTATAGATGAAAGAAGTTTGAAATTTTTGGATAGAATCTCATCAGTATTAAGAACAAATATAAGATATTTTATTTATAAAAGTGTTCACTGTGGATTAGTTTAATGTTATAATGATAGACTCTAAAACCTAAACATTCTTCTATCAATTCTCATTTGAGGAAAGTAAATATACAGAAAAGTTTTTCCAGTTAAACGGAACCGTGGTACTTTAACACTTTTTGTAAGCTTGAAGTTATTTGACTTCCTGAGCAAATGATTATATGACTATATATATTGTAAGGATTGGATGATTCAATCCTCAAGTTTGATTATGATATCGATTAAAAAAAATAGGATGAAAGACAGCAGAGATTTTAATATTTGTAAAGTTCTAAGTTATTTATTATTAAAGAATAGTAAACATCTTAATCAGTGGGAATATATATTTATTTACATAATTATTTATTTAATGTGCCTTGAAATATCTTTTAAAACACAGTAGAAAACATTTAAATCTCTATTATTTTCACTAATTTATTTGTATTCGTATTTTTTCTTGTTTTTTCACACTTCCAAGGTCAAGGTTTATTTATTTATTGAGATAAATACAAACTAGATAAAGGAATTATATGAAAATTACATTAAAAATAATGTTAGTAACACGAAAGGTTATACATTAGTACACAATAGCCAAATATGTTTAAAAATACATATATACAAGCAACAAAGATTACAAATTATAAAATTATCATAGAAAAGCCTTTTTCGGCAAATTATGTTTTTTGCCCTTTTCAATATGTCTCCACGATTTAAAGCACATACAGCGATATCTATATCAATACATGAGAGAAGACAGATAAATAAATGGATATCTGATTTGATCTATTATGTGATTTTTTTCTCAATTCTACTACAAAATTACTGTTATATATATTGAATGGATATATATCCACATATATTAATTAATTAACTATCCATTCTTTATCCATTAATCACTTATGGGTCAACATATTTACACATTTAACAGAGCTCAGAAAAACAGCAACACGTCCTCTGTATTCTTGGAGCATGCTAAACAATCTGGACACAACTTCACACCCGCCAATCCTATAATATTGTGCTCAGAATCAAATGATCACAAAAGAAAAATAAAGGAGGCATTTTACATCAATGGAAACGTCCATGCCATTAATAGAAAGGATACTTGCTTCGAGATCTCGAAGAAATGGGCTACGTAATACTAGCTTATTTGAATATTTGTATTTGCATATTTTATTATACATTTTATGAAGGCTATGAATATGAGGCATGGATCCTCGAAAACGTTAGGCCGATAAACTTTAATACTAATTAATATCTTCTCTAATTAACAATTATATATTTTGCATATAGTGAGAAGTAAAGCTATATTTATTTAACTTAATGGATGTTTTGTATATATTCATACAGTTGTTTTTATTATACATGATATAGTTTGTTTCATATATTTTACGTCTATTAACATTTTTAATATACTCAAGAACACTTATATTATCAATACAATTTATTTTATGTCCGTACTGCAAATAATGAACATATAACGCAGATCTATCATCTTTCCTAGCAATAGCATCATTGTGTTCTTTAGCTCTTTCTCCCAATTGCTTTGACGTCTGGCCATAGTAAACCATGTTACAAAAATTACATCTAATTTTATAAACCATTCCTCTCTTATATTTTATATCATCTTTCATCCTACAATTAGTTATCAATTTATCTAAATTTTTGCTATTAGCCCATCCCACATTAATGTTTTTATCTATATAATTTTTACTTTTTTTATTTAATATATTATATACACTAGGCAAATATGAAATTTTTATCCACTTCTTTTGTTTATTAGTCCTACATCTATTATTATTCGTGCTATTTACCCCATATTGTGAAAATATATTGTCAATACTATGCGCTGCATATCCATATCCCATATATGTTTGTTTAAATTTATCCTTCTGTAACATAGCAATATTTCTATCTGTATTAAATCTATCATTCTTATATTTAAAATTCTTAATTACACTCATCTTTTGTATCCATGGTTGTTTTGAATTAATTTATATAATTTTCCTTAATTTATAATTTTTAATAAAATGCTTAATTATAATTTTGATTTAAAATAATTTCAATGTCTACATTATTATTAAATTGTTTATATAATTTATATATTGCCCTCTTATTACCAATTATCAAACTATCATCTACATATCTAAAATAATGTAGTACTTCTTTTTTAATTATACTGCCTTTTATAATATTGATTTCCATGTCATTAATGAACATAGATGCCATAAGCCCACTGATCGCGCATCCCATTACTCATCCCTTATTTATACTCCAATATTCATTATTATATTTAAAATATAAACTATTATTTATTAGGTTCAATGCTTCATTTATAATACTAATTATGCTATCATCATTGATATATAGAGATAAAGGGTTTATGACGATACTAATACTTTTAATTCTAGGGATACTAGGATACATCGATTCTATGTCCATCACAAAGATACTGTGGTTTCTATTTATGTTCATCATATTTAATTTATCAATAAATAGCCTCTGTATTTTTTATACAATATTGTCCATAACCAATAATATCAGCTATCCATTTGTTTAAATGTTTACAAAATTTATGTAAAATGAAATTGCTAAAATTAAACAATAATCTTAAAGGGTTATCTTCCTTATGCGTTTTGACCTTACAAAATATATATGGGTTCTCATATGAATTAGGATATAAAGAATAATACTGATTATCACTCATAATGTTATTAAGCTTCATCTTTTTTAACAAAAATAAATAAATAAATATGTAAAATATATATAACAGAGAAATTTTGTAGTAGAATTGAGAAAAAAATCACATAATAGATCGTGTCAGATATCCATTTGTTTATCTGTCTTCTCTCATGTATTGATATAGATGTCACTGTATGTGCTTTAAATCGTGGAGACATATTGAAAAGGGCAAAAAACATAATTTGCCGAAAAAGGCTTTTCTATGATAATTTTATAATTTGTAATCTTTGTTGCTTGTATATATGTATTTTTTGAAAAGAAAAGAAGTGATTTTTAATTATAGAATTATATGGCTATATGTACTGTATATTTTTGAAAAGAAAAAAGGATTGAGTCGTGATTAGAAACAGAAGTAAATGCATATTTGACTATTGTATACTTGAATTGCAACATAAAAAAAGAATTGGTTTTAATTTTGATTCTTTTTCTATATAGTAAGGTTATACATGTGAATTTATTTATTTGCAAAAATAAAAGTGAAAAAAGAGTTTGGTGATTTATGTATATGTATTTATTTTCCTTTTGTATTTAAATTGTTTATATTTCTTTTTGATTGTCTGTGTTATAATTTGTTTAAAAATGACTGTGAAATGTTTGAAGAAAAAGTAAAAAAAAAATCAGCATGCATGTGAATTAACAATAGAGTTGAACTGACTCTAGAGATCAATGATATAATAAAGGCAAGGATATACGAAGATAATTTTTTTTATTATTACTTTTTCCTCATATGAAAGACTAGCAAAAGTTTTACTCTTGCTAATTTACCTTACCTTAAAATAAAATAATTCCATTTGGATCAAAAGATACACGAGTAGAGAAAACCAACTAGTCAAGGTCTTAATCCCTCTTGGCCTATATCCACTCATTTTCATCAAATAAAGGATCATTAACAGGCATGTATCTGTAAAAGAAAAATTGTATTAAGCAACTAACTGTTCTTGCCCAGAGAAAGGAAAAAGATACTAAGATGGGAGAAGCATTTTGAAATAATTCTAATCACTTTTATCTCTCCATCTCGACCTGTTGTGCAGAAATAATATTTCAAAACCAGCTCAAACTGTTCAAAAAAATCACACGTTCATGAATGGAAGGCTTCATTAGTATGTTAAGACAAGGTTAAATGGAGACTTTTCAAATAACTTGTCTTATTAATAAAAAAAAAGAATATATACTAGGGGGATCAAGTATAATTAATGTTTAAAATTGAAGTATATACACGTTTGTTATTGTCATTTTTTAAAAATGAAAGATCAGAGCTTAACAGGTATTATTGTTTTTTTTTTTTTAAATTATAACACACACACATATAGTTAACATAGCAATGTATATAATCTAATCTAAATACATTAGATAAATTTTTATCATTCTTTATGTTAACAGGAAGACAAATGTGCAAAAAAAAATTGTGACATGTTTATTATTACAGAAGTATATAAATATTTGATTTATGTATGACTTGCAGTCATTCAGTAATCATAAGATACATTTAAAGAATAGGGTCATTTATTTTATATATGAGTATATAAATGCATAATCATAGGGACCCTTTTCGTGTTTATAAGCACTTATTATAAAAAGATATCCGTTAGAGCTACTATAATGTCATGATAAAATACCTATTAGATTTTATGAAGTTAAACTTGATGTAAACTAATATAACAATGTTTTTACCATATTTAAAGATTATTCATTAAAGGATTATTTTAAGAGTTTATTCATATGTGAGTATCACAGCAAAGGGAAATATAGTTCAGGAGAACATAGATATATCTAGTATAGTTTGAAGAGAATTTTGATATTTTTTTTTAATTGAAAAGTTAGTTTGATTCTACCCAAAGAACGAATAGATGTTAGTAATAATAATGATGATGATGCTTTTGCAGCTGCTGCTTTATGTAGTCTTAGGGCATAAATGATCTTCATTTAAACATAAATGCAATCTAAACAATTATATCATTATCAATTGTCACTCAACATGGGTTTCATACAAATCAGTTTAGAAACCTAAGAAATAGAGGAGATGTTCTTGCTTTGTTATTTTATGTTATTGTTGCCATTTTAAAAAGAAAGATAAAATACATATCATAAAGAAAAGATGAACCAATTGTTTTATGTGCAATTCATAGTGCAATATTTGATTTTGATAATATAATTATTTTGTCCTGAAAATATTGAAATGCTACAAATTAAACTTGTACAAATTTCAATAAACAGCTATAGTATCTAATATTAATGCTTTAAGATACAAAATAAATTCTTTATATTTACTTGGTTTGTAAATATAGTTTAAATTCAGTAAGTATTTTCTTTGTTTCTATTTTATATATTTGGCAAGTGATCAAGTTTCATTAGTAAATTTTAATGCTAAACATGAAAATCAGCAATTAAAGTATAGATCTAGAAATAATAAAAACTGGACATATTTTTTAAATTATTATTAGGAACTTGATTTTTCTAGTTGTGAGATGTCATTTTAAAGGCTAGCATATTCCCATATTAATTACTATTAGAGTTTGACACATAACTGGTAAAATTTCTTGTTCTCCATTTAGCTAGTCTTCAATTTAAAACTCACTTATATGATTATGATCTAGGTGTAGGGGCATTTGAATACGGGAATTTTCATATAAAATATTTAAAAAAAAAAATCAATTTATCCATTCTCTCTTATTCCCACATACGTATCGTTACAATTTGGCTCCCAAATCTGCAGGGCATAACAAAGCCTCTCATCATCATCATACATGGAGTTACAATTTGGATACTGCAATTCATGGAGCATTATCAAACCAGAACCATTCTCTCACCCATCCTAGTTGCATATTGTTACAATATATATAATAACCCAAAGTTCATGTATGTGAAACTTGTAAATCTACAGCTTTATTTATAATGGTGTAAAAAAATAACAGTGGTAACAAAATAATAATGTAAATAGATAGTATGGCATTACTATGAAGCAGAAATATTTGTCTAACATTAATAGAATGCCATGCTTATTACTTTATACCTGTTGTAGCATGTTAATATGTGGCATATCATACATTTTAGTAGATCACTTTATATCATAAAGACATTCAAAAATATTAATTTAAAATTTACACTTAGATAATTATTTTAAAAATATGTAATATTAGGAAATGTTTAATTAATCCCTGCCACCTTTATAAAAATTTTTAATATTAAGTAAAAATTAAATTTGAATATATAAACATTTTTAGATAAAATTTCTAATTGAAAATTCAATAATATTGATTTTCTTATTCCTGTCTCTATAACTAAATGAAAAACAATATTTAGGTTTTAAAAAATGAGTTGGTTTTCTTCTTTAAAATCAAGATATTTTAAAATAAATTTTAAGTAATTTCTGAATTGAGGGGAGAAAAAAAATCCACGACTTATGGAAGTCCATCTATTATTTATTAAAAAAGTTAGGATTAATAAGTAATATGATCCAGCCATTTTTAATTTCTTCAAATTTTTTATGACTTTGAAACAGATGGAGATTTATTGGGGAAAGGGGGGGAGGATCTGAAATAGTAAAAATATTGTTTTAAGTTTTTTTCCTGTGATCCAGTGGAATTATTAATAATTTATCAGTTAACATTAAGTTTTGATAATATAGATTTGATAATCTGCACTACTTACAGATATATGAGTATGCTTATGTGATATATATGTTTTAAGTTTTTAAACTAATCCTGAGGTTTAGTTGGTCCTCTATATATTAATAGCTTAAGTGTGTGTGACATACTAGAAGCACTGATTTGACATTCTATTGATGAGTATTGTGCAAAAGAGAAATTCCTATGTAGAGTGTACATAATACATACACACATATATTTGTAGTTATATGTGGAGTTATTCCATCATTTTATTGAATTATTGTTTTTAGAAAAATTCAAATTTCATTTATATTTTTTCAAGTACATTTAATTTTTAGTAACAACAACACAGGTTAATATAGTATATAATATTTTAAGTGATATATATATATTTTCTTATTAAGATGAACTTGAGTTGATGATCTAACTCTAGCCAATAGAAATTTAATATACTTATTTTTGATAAAGTACCACTTGCTTTATATTTTTATTTGTGTCATTACTAATCAGTATATGTATTAAGAAAAATATAAATAAAGTTTGAATTGTTCTAAAAGCAACAGTTCAACTAAGTAATGAAAATAATCTAATATACAATTATAAGTAAAATGCCTTCATCAAAAATCTTTAAGGACAAAACTGAAGATGTATGTATATAGTTACATGATATATAAAAATTTATAATGTTTGAAAATATTTCTTATGATTGCCAGCCAATGCGGTATATGTTTCATACACTTTGTTGAGTGATCATTGGTATAATAAATATTTTTTATATTTTTTTATAATAACTTCAATCATACACATACAAACATATAAATTTATATTTGTGAAAATACAACCTGCCAATTATTTATTAAGATATATGAATAAACATTGTTATTTAATAAAATGCTGTTTTCAAATATTGAGTCAGACATACAATGTTCACAATAGTACAGTACTAATTTTAGTTCTAATTGTCTCTACATACAGTAATATTTTTTCCTATTCAAATTTTATGAAACTAAAACTGAATAGAATAATTGATATACTTTACTTCTGCTGTGATTAAATAATTATATAGAACAAAAGTATTGCAGTATCTAATAAATAAAAAGTAAGAACACATTACTATATAATTTATTGGGATTGTTTTCTCACTTGGTTACATTAGTAATATCAGCATGCAGTAATTTCCTAATCTTAAGTTCATACTTAATGACTATCTTAAATATACATTTACCAAATTATAACTAACATTACCAATCTTACTCATTATTATTATTTATTATTAATAGTTCTAATTTTCTCTTTGCCTAACTTGTGATAACTGAATCTTAAATTTCTGTATTAATCTTTTGATCCTTGTAATGATATCTTACAAACATGTTATAGGGAATAGTCTAGCAATAAGTATGCTGCTCTTCTAAAGGCTTTGATTTCACAGATTTTTTTGTTAGGCTAAATCAATTTTCTTGGTTGCATCTTTTCAATACACATACTTTACTGTTCTTTTTTTTTTTATTAATTAGAAACATATGTTGAGACAGAATTGGTCTTGTGGCACACAACATAGCAATGTGTGTGTTTGCATATATATAAAGTTTGAAAGTAAGAGTAGAAATGAACACAGACAAAATTTATTGTATATATTTATTCAAAATGTATAGACCCGATTGGCTAAAATAATGGTCAAGTAATAATTTTGACATTTTAAAAGTAAGATAATATATTTAAAATCAAAAATATAAAAATCTCTCTTTAGAGCAAATAGTGTTGTCTTTATCTGAGAAATATAAAATATTTTTGGAAAACATATTTTGTTTCTTTTCTTTATAATGCATCTTGATTATAATTAATCCTGTAATCTGTTTTTACTTAAAAGAATCAAGAAATTTTTTTAATTAATTGGTTTTAATTAATGTTAATCAAAAAAAAAAGAATGATGTAATTAAATTATTATCCGGATGAGGTGGAAGTTATTAATCAGATGGGAAAAAAAAAAAATTAATTATTTTCAAATTCCACTATAGACTATAAATAGCAGATTTAAATAAACTAATTATTATTCAGTTATTAGATTACAGAGTATGCAGTTGTAGTGAGTGTGGAAAGCCAGCTCCAAAAAACAATGAACCAGTTTCCATGTTGGTTGATTGAATTTTTCTTTTCCTTTTTTTCTAAGTGCCATTGTTTTTATTTTGGCTGTACAGTATTTATTTGTAATCTACATCTCTTTTTGTCTTCATTTGGCATGTCTAATATTGACTTCAGTATTTTTCTTTTTCAATGATGATTATACTATCTTAATGTCTTAAATTATTTATTCTTATCCTATTGCATTTTTTCTTTGATCTTATCCATTACTTTTTTCAAATCTGCAATGAATTTGTTTTATGAAATTACTTAATAAAATATTTTCTTTCCTTAATTTGAATATAATAGTAATGGAAAACTATTGAGGAAAGTTTAAAATTTTAATAAAAATAATATCTAAGCATTGCTTTCGACCAGGTTGGTCATAATCATAGAACTACAATAAAATATAAAAATAAATATATACATTAAAATTAAATATTTACGTGATAATGCAATGCACAAGTCTGTCTTGTTTATTGTGTTGATATTATTTGATATAAACATGCCGCTTTTTATTTTCTTTTTAATCATTATGTTCAGTACAAAACATTAATATTAATAGGATCAAAATTATGTCCAGATTTAATTTAATGTTCCGAAACTATAGATTTAACATTAGAATCTGTTTTCGCATGTTTATATAAATATTTATGTTGTGCTAATCTTGTAGCACAATTGGCATGAGATTCTTCATAATAAATTGCATTGTATTTTGGTTTATTACATTTAATTTTATAAACTATTTTTAGAGATTGGTTTGGAGATAATTTATCTTTAGTTTTGTTTAAAATTTAAGATTAGGAAGTGTTGTAAAACTGATAATAATCGTTTCAACAAATTGTTTTTATTCTTTTAGATATATTAGATATATAAGGAAGGCTGATCCATGCGTTATTATTATTATTATTATTAAAGTTTTTAGTATTTAAAGATGAATAATTTTTTTTAAGAGTTTTGTTTAATAAATTATAATTATAACCTGATTTAATTAAAGCTTTTATACAATTTTAAAATTATATGAATATAATTTTAAAAGAGAAATTGATTAATTCATCCTTTCAATATTAAGACATTATCAAAACAAAGCAATTGATAAATTTGATTATAAAAAGATTTATCCAACTGCAGCTATTCCTTTTAGAATTTTTGCAAGTACAAAAATGAATAAAGAAAATCAAGCTCTTTCAATTGATTTTGGAGGTACATAATAGCTGCATGGTTTAGTAGAACAAGTTAGTTTTGAAAAATTTGCTATAAAATCTTCATTTGAATGTGCACAGATATTAAATTCACAACTGTATAATCCTAACAATAAACTTGCTTTATTAGATATAATAGACCTTTATCTGTATTTTTATATTGGACTATTTCCATCATCTAATATGTGTGTTGAATGTCTTTAGAAAAGTTTAATTTTTAGTTAAATATTCCAAATGCATTCAACTGTTAGTAATATCACAGCAAACAGGTTAGTATATGCACCAACTGTTAGTAATATCACAGCAAACAAATGTTAATAATATCACAGCAAACAGGTTAGTTTATGCACTAACTGTTAGTAATATCACAGCAAACAGGTTAGTATGCGCACAACGTTTCGAGAGGTATTTTTCTCCCCTCTTCTTCAGGTGTTGCTGGCCTGACCAGTGACAGTACTAGCATGGGATTCGAACCTGGGTCCTTAGATTCTTGTTTATTGAAATTTAAGGTAACGCTCTAACCAACTGAGCCATCCTGCCAAAGGCAACAGTATGTAGTAATTTCATATACTTATCTATGAGGTTCCTCCTGATTTCTCCACTTTTTCCTTAGAGCAAAGTTGATTAGTGATTTCCATACATTATGTATAGTCACACTAGGTTGGCTTATGGGATTTTTTGCCATTGTCATGTGAGCAGCTTCTTTAAATTTTCTTCTTTGTACCTTTTCTTCTTTATCCAATATTTTTGTATTTTCCCAATTGAACGTATGTTCATTGGTCCATACATGGTCTGCTACCTTAGACACATCTGTTTTCTCTCTTCTAATCATCAGTTTATGTTCTTGCAAGCGCTTTTGAATGGGACGGCTGGTCTCACCAATATATGTTCTTCCAAATTCACATGGTATTTCATAGATGCAGTTTTTTCTTTGCAGCAATGAACATACGTATTGACCAATGAACATACGTTCAATTGGGAAAATACAAAAATATTGGATAAAGAAGAAAAGGTACAAAGAAGAAAATTTAAAGAAGCTGCTCACATGACAATGGCAAAAAATCCCATAAGCCAACCTAGTGTGACTATACATAATGTATGGAAATCACTAATCAACTTTGCTCTGAGGAAAAAGTGGAGAAATCAGGAGGAACCTCATAGATAAGTATATGAAATTAGTACATACTGTTGCCTTTGACAGGATGGCTCAGTTGGTTAGAGCGTTGCCTTAAATTTCAATAAACAAGAATCTAAGGACCCAGGTTCGAATCCCATGCTAGTACTGTCACTGGTCAGGCCAGCAACACCTGAAGAAGAGGGGAGAAAAATACCTCTCGAAACGTTGTGCGTATACTAACCTGTTTGCTGTGATATTACTAACAGTTAGTGCATATACTAACCTGTTTGCTGTGATATTATTAACATTTGTTTGCTGTGATATTACTAACAGTTGGTGCATATACTAATCTGTTTGCTGTGATATTACTAACAGTTGAATGCATTTGGAATATTTAACTAAAAATTAAACTTTTCTAAAGACATTCAACACACATATTAGATGATGGAAATAGTCCAATATAAAAATACAGCTAGAACACCATCATCACAAACTTTCAGAAAAACACAATAGACCTTTATGATTCAATTTCATGAAAATTATTTATTAATATTAATATTTTAATTAATTTAAATTTTAATAAGTGCAAAAGAAATTTTATTATTGATGTTCTTAAATGGATGGATAATGGTATTACAGCCCTTTTTAACAGTGAATTTTATACAATGGAACATGGATAGCATATGGACTATCTTTAAATAGAATTATTTGTAGTATAGTTTTAAATAAATTTGAGTTAGAAGTCATTCCAAGAAAGTTCACTACAGCAACATCATCTTTATATATAAAATATGTAGATGATGTTCTTATATATGCTGAAGAGAAAACAATTATTGATATAAAAGATGAATTCTCTTATCTTCTTTGGTTTGGTTTATGGAAGCTGAAGATAATTATAAAGTTTTTAATATGTATATTCAACATACAAATTCGCAAATTAATTATAAAATGGTTATAAAACCTATCAATATTCATGGTGTCGTTGACTCTCATTCTTTTATTCTAGTTCTCATAAATTAGCTGGATTTAAATGTTTTTTGCATAGAAACTTTAAATTATGTAAATTTGAAGCAGACAGAAGAAACAACATTGAAATTCATATGAATGATTTAATTAAATCAGGTTATAATTTTTTAAACAAAAATCTTAATTTTTTTTATTAATCTTTGAATACTAAAAACTTTAATAATAATAATGCATGGATCAGCCTTCCATATATACCTAATATATCTAAAAGGATAAAAACAATGTTCCAAATTATTATAATATCAGTTTTAGAACACCTCCTAATCTTAATCAAATTTTAAACAATACTAAAGATAAATTATCTACAAACCAATTTCTACAAATATTGTATAAAATTAAATGTAATGAACCCAAATATAATGCTATTTATTTTGGAGAATCTTCTGCCAGTTGTGCTACAAGATTAGCACAACATAAATATTTATATAAACATACTAAACCAGTCTCTAATGTTAAATCTATATTTTTGGAATATGAAATTAAATCTGGATATAATTTTGATCCTATTAATATTGATGTTTGTATTGAGGTAATGATCGAAAAAAGAAATATAGAAGCATGGTTTATAATAAATAATATCAACAGAATAAACAAGAAAGGCTCATGCATTGCATTATCACACAAATGGCATATTTAATTTTAATGTATATATTAATTTTTATTTATATATTTTATTGTTCTATGATTATGACCAACCTGATCGAAAGCAATGCTTGGATATTATTTTTATTAAAATTTTAATTTTTCCTGAATAGTTTTCATTATTATTATTATATGAAATTATGTTTTGTGTCTTTTTCAATTTCCAACTAGCTTCCCATTTTTTTTTTTACATATTGTCATAGCTATTTTTGAATTATCATAGATATACAGTAGAGAATTAAATAGTTTATCTATGTCATATGGATTCAAGTAGTCCTCAAGTCATTTTTTTTGTTCAATGCTTTCAAAAACGTTTTGATTATCAACAAAACACTGTCATAAGTTTTTCTGTCTTTCTCTGAAATGACCCAGAGGTATACTATCTTGTAAATCCATTTAGAAAAATGTATTTCTATATGTGGATTAATCTTTGATTTAAGGTGATTAAATTTTGTCTAAAATGCTAATTAGAACATCACTTTTGGTATTTTTTACATTCTGTGCTATTTTACTTTTTATAGATTGGCACTAACAATAATTTTAAAGGGTGTATGTTTCATAAGATCAACATCATATATATATATATATTTACAGACAATATATATAATTAAGAAAAAAATCCCAAGTAATTCTAATAGGAAATCAAAGTCAAAAAAGAAAGTAATAGTATTTTAAAGTTTAGCAAATTGTATCCAGACTGTAATGAAATAATTAGAAATATGTTATTAGACTTGTTGCAAAGTATATATATCATCTGTTGATGCTATTACTATATTTATTTATTGTGGTAAATTCTGTGGATACAACAGCTTTTGCTTTTTCATTTTACATATTTTTTTATATGATCTTGGGCTTATGAGATACCATATACAATCTAGAGCAAGAGTATGATATATCTGGGCATAATAATGTTTACAAATCAGTTTTAAAGTTTTGTCCTAATTGCCAATATGGCAGGCCATGTTACAGTCTTCAATTTTTTTTAGAGCACATGCAGTTGTATTTTTTTTTTTTTACAGTGATGTTACATGTAGTTGGAATTATGAATTATACATATAATAAATGAAGAAACATTTTGAAATTTTTTTAGCTATTTTTTATTAAAAAAATTATGCTCTAAAAAAAGAACTCATTGTGATTTACAAATTCTTGTGAATCTTTTTTCCTTCAAATATTTAATATCTAAAATCAGACAACTTTATTGTTTCACATTTAGACCATTGCTTAAGAATGATGAAATTCTAGTTATGAGATGGATTACAATAAGTTAACTGAAAATATGTAATGTTTATGTATCACAAATATTTTTTTAAATCTAAACAAATGTAAAAAGATAATCAGTAAGGTGCTATGGGGTGTTTTTAGATACTTGGGGGGAAGGTACGGAACAGTCTCCAAACATTACTAAAGGTACTAAGTTGTAAATTGCGCTTTACGCAAAAAAGGGAAGCTTATTATTAGCAAAGAATTATACTGCTAAGTGCTTTCAGAGAACTTAAGTCTCCATATTCATAGCCTACCTTAAGCAAAGTTTAGCAGTAATTTATGGAAAATTTAATTTTAAGCCTACCTTTGAAAAAGACATTGTTTTTCAGATTTTGGTTAAACAGCAGTCAAAAAGAAATTGATTGTTTCTTTTCAATAAATTTGGTGTATAGTTTTGAATTAAGGTGTTGTTTTGCAGATTTCAATGAAACAACAATCAGAAAGGAATAGTGATATTTTTTTTCCCACTGCTAACTTTTTAAAAAGTAACTATTATTTGTTCATTATAAAAAGTATTTTTAAACTATTTGAAGAATTATTTTAAAGAATAATACATACATATAAAGTAATTATTTTGATTTCATTTGTTTGCAAAAAATCTACATATCCTCGTTATTTATTTTTCTTTAGATTCCTTTATAGGCAAGAAAAACCATTTTGCTGCTTTAAAATTGTCAATAATTTTTTGCCATCTCTCCATTGTAGTATTTTTTGATTAAAACACATACAAAAAATATTATTTTTACTTCATTTTGGTCAAGAGAGAAATTGTTTGTTTTCTTTGGTTTTATTTTTATTTTTGTTCTTGAACAAAAAATTTTTCCATATCAATTTTTGATACTCGATAACTTTGTAAATGCATGAAGTGGATACTTTACCTGAAAACAATGCTAAACCTTAAAAAGAAAACTTGTAGAAGCAAACAAAATTTAGCAGAAACTTGACCTTATCAAAAACTGATGGTGATAAATCTCCAAAAAAAAAAAAAAAAAAAAGAAATTCTATTTTAATCTAACTTGATCTGAAAGTGGTGATTAATCCAAAAAAGAGAACACTGCTCTTCATTTTGCTATCTATATTCAACCATACAAAAAATGAAACATTTCTTCTTTAAAATTATCTTAAGTGTGTATGTGTTTAATCAAAATGTGAAAATAATATCTTCCTTCAAAAGTAGGCATCAAATAATATCATGTTCTGTGAACGTGTTTTCTAAATAATACTACAGGCAGTTTAAAAAAAACTTTACACAATTTTAATGAAATAGAGACTATTTTTAAAATGTTAGCATGAATGTCAATATTTTTCTCTGAGGTTGCTTCACTGAAATCTGCAAAACAATAACTTAATTTAAAATTATGCATCAAATTTACGGAAAAAAAGAGATTGTTGTTTAACTAAAATCTGCAAAATATCTTTCAAAAGTAGGTATCAAATTTTTTGCTTAGCATCTTCAATATTGTCCAGAGACTGGTGCCTCCACAAATATTTAAATTGTTCCAGAATGCTTACTAAATAATTATCTGTAAAAATAATTGGATGTGCATATTTCAAATAATTATTTTAAGTTTTGTAAGTAGAATTTTGAATTTATAATAAATTTACTTAAACACATTTTAGATTTACCTTAAAAATCACAATTCTTTGTTCACTTAAAATTAAGATGAGGTACCTTTCCCCAGAAACTTGCCATTTATGATATCTTGATATAAAGGCTATCTAATTTAGAAAAATAAAATATAAAATAATAAGATGTAGCAAAAAGTAAATAAAAGCAAAATAAAAAAAAAGAGAATTTACTGTAATTTAAGTTTCTAATATTTTTCTATGCATTATTAATCAATATTAATTTAGTGACTTTAAATATTTTCATGAAATTTTTAGCTTATACATTATAAGTATTCAAAAAGAATATAACTCCAGGCATTGTTAATTAACAGTGTTCGTTTGTAGTTTTCTGAATACAATTAAGTTGCACAGACTAATGAATAGTATTCAAGATATTTTTTAAGAAAATTTACAATAGTCTGTTTTAATTATTTTTCATGAAGTTAATGATGAAATAATTTTGTCATCTATTTTGAAGGGCAAATATAAATTTCAAAAAGTATAGAATATTAATTTAAATATATATATATATATCATTAAACAAATTAGATTCTTGGCAGGGTCTATCAATTTTTTAATACTGTAGATTTTGTATAGTTAAGATAGAATATTTAAAGACATTATATGAAGACTGAATAAAATAATGGAAGCATATGCCTTAGTAGTCTATATTTTTAAAAATGTGTGGAATGCATAAAGAAAATTATTACTTTTAAATTAGTAGATAGAAGCTCAAAGAGATAAGGAAAATTGACAGGAATTAGATATCAATTTCAATAACATATGAAAAAAAATATATTTGAGATTTGAAAAAAAGCTGAATCAATATATTCAAATCTGTTGAACTCTAATTTGTTAATATTGATAATTTCATGATAATGAATGTTCATTAAAGATGTCGGACACATTATTGTAGAATTCAGTACCTATTGCATACCTCATGGTCTAACAAAATAATTGTCATGTTCTTCATTAATAGAACATTTATGGCTGAGCTGCCATTTTAATACCGTTGGTTTCTGAAGGAAATGTGCAAGTGATGGTCTTACAAATATGAAAACTGGATAATAAATAATCGAAAGTATTTCATATGATGAAATGAATTATTGTTTTTTCAATCACAGAAGATTTATGTCTGGTGATTACTAAAAGAAATTATCAAGTAGACATCATGATTTTGGCAACAATATCAAAGTTTACTCCTTACTCTTTGAGAATGCATCATTAGTGAAGTCTTTGAATATTTTGGATACCATTAATCCCGTGATGCAAACATTCTAACAACACTATTACTTTTAAGATAACAAGACATTCAGATATTGGTTTGAGAAATAAGAAAATTGATATTAAACATTTATTTACTACATATGTACAATCACAGATTTAACTGTTTTGATCCACTGTGAGTTATTCTTGAATGAATGAGGATTCACTCTTGCCACATATATTTTTGAGTTTGTTGGATTTTTCTACATTGGCATTGGTTACATATTTTTATAGATATTGTTTAGATGTTATACAATTCCTTCCTACTTCAAATGTAAACAGTTCTTGGATGCTACTTAATAGAAATAAAAATAGCTCAGGTATTTTTTTAATTTTGTTCAGACTATTTAAAATATTACAGTTGGAAAATAATATATATTCTCTTACTTTTTAAAAATATGTAAATAAAAAATTAAGATCATTAGTTTCATAATCTTTTTTTTTTTGTAAGCATTATTTTTCTATTAGAATATACAGAATTTGTACTCAGTTGTTGGTTTATGATTAGGATACCTATAAGGAGAGCAAAAGTTCCTAATTCAGTTCACAACTGAAATGTATGGAAAAAATGAGTTTCAATTAAAATATTCATAACTATATAGAGTTCAAGACTCAAATATCTTTCTCTTGCTAAATATTTTCAGGTTATATCTAAGAGAAAGCAAGAACTGTAATATGTTCACTAATTTATTTTATGAATAAAGGAAACAATTTAATTTATACCCAAATGAAATGACTTCTTTAGATTGAACTTACATTAGATGGAAATAAACTATAAACAAAATGCTTTCTAGTAGAAGAAAGTCATTATCTAGATAATCATGAAAATCATTTAGCATTGCTGTATAATATTCATTGATTATTTTGTGCATACATAGACAATGTTATAGTTTAATAAAGTGAGATCATTTCTATCTAAATATTTTGACTATGTGTAATGATTTATTGATTGTATGCAGAGACTCTCACTCATTTATCATGACTATGATTTGAGTTGGAATCAATTGAAGTGAGAAATAATTTTCAGGGGATTTCTAAACAATTTTTTTTTTTTTAAATAGCGAAATTGTATATCATGCAATTATCAGTTTGTGAAATTATATATTTAGTTACTTTTAGATGGAGAGTAACAGTTCCACATTAATTTGGTTTGGTCTAATAAGTGACAATATACATTATAATTAAAAATGGGGTGAGGGAGAGGTACTTTTATAGTTTCTGAACCTTTATCTCTGAACTAAATTTAATTATTGATGAATACAAAAATGCTTTACAATAATGGATCCCATTTAATGGCTTTTTGCTGCTTTAGATCATGCATGCATATACTTTTTAGCAATATTCACTAATGACATTAAGTATCAATTTTTATATCTATTGCCTAGATTATACAGTTATTAAATAGTATTTAAATATTTTTAATGTTAAATACTTTTAATATTTTTGTGCAAATTAAATAATTTTTATAACTAGTTGTTATGATAAAAAGAAAAATTGTTAACAAAGCAAGTGTTGGTTGTTCACTGTCTGTTTGAAAGTAATGCATATTAATTTGAACAGATTATTGAAATGAATAAATGTGAAATTTTATTTGAAACAAATTTATAAAATTTACATTTTCTTAATTTCACCATTACAATTTTAGAAGTAATTTTCTTTATATTTATCTAATTCAGTGTGTAAATTATTTTCAATAACTATTAATCAGAATTTATGATTCTTATAAATATTTGTGTGTGTATATATATATTTAATTTATTATTGATAATAGTATATCATTTCATTCACTGACAAATATTATTAACAAGACTATAAATTGATTAATAAAAGTCAAAAGTTGTTAAGCTCATAAATTAGTGGACATAATTTAATTTGTTTATTATTTATAAAATTTGCAGCTAAAAACGTTTTGGAAATGTCATTTGCCTTATACATATTCATTCTGTTCTAGTCATAAACATTTTAATTGTTAAATGATTAAACTAAATGAACAAGGCAAGTCAATGTAGACATAAATTATAAGCCAGGACTGGCTTGGCAAATAAAACTATTGTGAATGATAAGTTTTTTTGTTTAAAAAAGTGCTACTCTATGAACAATATGATAATTAAGAAACACAATAACTTTATAATTGAGGATGAAAAAATATATTGAATAAATTGGAGAAAGGCTGTATGAAATATGGAATGAAGATTAATATTGAGAAGTCCAAGTGTTTATGGATAGGGAGGAATACAAAATGACTGCAAGTTGAAATTCATGATAATATAATTCAACAGGTAAATAAATTTAGATATTTAGAAAGGGGGGATGGAAGAAGGGAAGATGAAGTTAAAAGAAGACTAGCATTGGCGAAGGAGACATTTACTAAGAGAAAGTAAATATTTTGGGGATCTTTGAAGAGAAAATTAAAGAAAAGATTAATTAAATGCAATGTGTGGAATGTATTATTATATAATTGTGAAATATGAACAATGAATAAAAAAATTAGGAACAGATTGGAAGCTTTTGAGATATCATGGAGATGAATGGAAAAAATTAGTTAAATGAATAAAATAACAAATGAAGTTTTGAAAAAAATAAATGAAAAAAGATTGAGAAAATTAGAGATATGTAGAGAAACTGGATTGGATATATATTAAAAAGAAAGAATAGTTTAATGAAAGATGTTTTGGAGGGAAAGGTGAGTGGAAATAAGAAGAAAGAATGAAAAAGATTGACCTTGTTGGATAATGTAGTGAAGAGAATGGAATGGGGAAATGGATGAATTTCTGATGTGACTATTCTTTAGATCTATCATCTATAGGACAGTATTATTGATTGAATGGCTTTACTGGGGAAATGAACAATTGTTAATGATATGCTTTAATCTTTAAACCAGCAATGATTGTCTTAAAGCCAACTCATTATCAAGAATTTCAAAGCTATCCAGGATAGATTCTTTAGATTTAAATAATATGAAATAGTCTTTATAATATTGTAATTCAAAATGAATTTGCTAGCGCCATAAGTTATTTTATCCTAATATTAAAAAAAAAAATTGGTATTTGAGTATTAGTCCTGCAATGTAGAAGAGATAGGAGACTTCATATCTGCAATAAATGTGTAATCTTGTGATGATATCAAATCGAAAGAAAAGAAACCTTGCGATGTATATTGAAAAACATGTGAAAAGGTGATTTAGATTTTTCAAAACTTGTTTTGATTATTATTATTTTGCGTTATTTATATTTTTCAGTGATTTTTTTTTTCAAAATATGCCTTGATTGTTATTATTTTACTTTACTTATAGTTGTCAGTTGCAAAAACATTGTCTTTTTTAAAACATGCTTGGAAAACATCTGCTTTTTTTTTGAAAATGTACTTTGATTATCTTTTGCGTTCAGTTCATTTGATTTTTGATCTTCGTTTTATTGTTTTGTTTGGTATATTTACCAAAAAATATAGGTTGATGAATATTTTTCTACAATTTTTTCCACTTGCATGAAAAGCGGTAATTAATAAAAGTCTTATAATTTATATTTCTTTACTCTTCTGAATTATTTGATTTGTTTTGTTTACTTTTTTGTTTTGTTGTGTATATTTACAAAAAAGGTATAGGCTTATTAATATTTATCTAAACTTTTTTCCGCCTACAATGGTAATGAAATTCTTATAATTACTTTATCGTTGAGAATTCTTTGTTCTGTTTTGTGAATTTATATAAAAAAGTATAAGTTGATGAATATTTTTCTCCAATTTTTTTCTCCAGCATGAAAAGCGCTAATAAAAGTTTTATAATTTATATTTCTTTATTATTCTGAATTATTGGTTTTGTTTTGTTTAGTTTTTTTTTTTTTTAACAAAAAATTCTGTTTTTTAGTATTTTTCTGGAAAAGATCTCGACACACTTTGCAATCATGTGTTCATTGGGGGTGGGGGGGATTTCCACTTCGGGTGTCCATTTTTTTTGATAACATGAAATTTGAATTATTTTAAATGCGATTAATTCCAGTTATTTATTACAGTTTAAGTAGCGTATGTGCATATTTTATCTGTTTTTGTAAATATTATTTACAAAAAATTATAATTTAATGATTGTTTTATGCATATGTAAAGTAATATTTGGGAGTTGATTCAATATATTTTCACTGGGGGTGAGAAAATGTAATTTTTATGATCTAAAATTTATGGGTTGCAATGTTGTTTTTAATTACACATGTATTTTCTTCAATTTGGTTGTTTGAACACGATCAATTCCTCTTATTTATTACAGTGGTATGTGTATATTTTATCTGTTTTTGTGAGTAAATATTATTTAAAAAAATTATTGATTCACTATATTTTCACCAGGGGCTGAGAAAATATAGTCTTTAAGATATAAAATTTATGGTTTAAAATGTTGTTTGAGTATTACTCCTGTATCATACACATGCTTACATTTTTTAGTGTGTGTTAATTTTAGTCCTGCAATGCGGTATTAGACTTGCTGTAAGTTTTCATATTCGTGTCAACCTGCCAATAACTTTGTAAATCTTGCGAAAATATCATGTACAAAATCATCTATGTATAAATTATCTTTTCACAAAAAATCTGGCCAAAAATATCGTGTATATCATCCGTGTACATGTTCTTTTGGTCAGATCACAAGATTTACAAAGTTATCAGCGGATTGATATGAATGTGAAAAGGCCAGCCCGTCTAATACCGCATTGCAGGACTAATACTTAAGTACCAAAATATTTAAAAAATAATAATATAGATATTATGTTATTATCTTTTTTAAATTTTGAATTTCTTTTTGAATATTTATGTTAATAAATATTGTAATTATTCCATATTCTACTGTTAATGTGAAACATTGTTTATTGCATTTTTATAACACTACAACTTATAAATTTACTGCTTGAATTGTAATCTCTAATTAGATGTTGATTAGCTATTACTTTCTTCTGTTTATTTAAAAATATATTTTGTATTGTTGATTGCTCATGATGAATGTGGAATGCTCATGTTTAGAAATATTTTTAGTTATAATTTACATAAATAGAAATTAGATTCTAATAGTTTTAACCAGTCTTAAATAAACTATGATAATTCTTAAGTCAGATTCCCAAGGAATCATTTAAATTAACGTGAAAAGAAAGTGTGCTTTTGATATAAGTTTATTTAAATTATTCTTTGAGAATCTGACTTGTAAATTATCATCGTAATGTTTTCAGACTTAGTTTTCCCCATAGAAATTAAATATATATTTTTTATAAACTTGCTAGCAAAAGAATAAAGAATATTAAGTTAAAAACATTAAATTATAATTCTTTCTTTATAAGAAATCTATAAAAATTGATAGAAAGTGGAACTAAGCTTATTTCTAAATACGAACTCCCATCCCTTTATTTGTGAAAGCTGAAGAAAATTTATTTTTTACTCTTTAATTCAATTATGTGAATAAAAACATTAAATTTTTTTTTTTACATTTTTTGTTTTCTACTATTTAGTTTTATATTTGTAATACTGAATTACCAATATCAGTTTTCAATGAATCATTCAGTTTTAAATTGTAAGGAGGGCCATTAGGTACTGCTAACATTAATGTTAGATATAAAATTAAAAATTGTCATTATTTTTTTTTTTTTTTTTGCTAAAATTGTTTGTAAACTCAAAAAAAAAAAAATGTATTGACATTAGGAATACACATATATGCAAAGTTTCATCTAGATCAGAAATTGGGAATGATGAAAGTTAAATTATAAGATTTGATCCAGATCTACAAATTAAAAAAAAAACAGAATCAGTTAAATAAAAGTGTATAACAAAAGTAATGTTAGTAAATTTATGTAAATTGAAAAAGTACAAGTGGACAGTTATATGTAATTTCCTGATGTAAATTAATTTTTGTGATAGTCAACATTTAATTTTATTCTGAAAATATCATGACTTGGTGTAATCAAAGAGATTAAGAATTTGAAGTAGTTATGGAGAATTATTATAAAGAATATGACATTAGTCATTGTCTAGTTTGTTGCAATGATAGAATGGCAGACTTTAAAGTTCAAAGTCCAGCTCACATTTTTCAGTGCTTTAACGTCTTTTGAACTCCTTAAACTGATTAATATTATTACCAATGCAGTGTTTGTCTTATTATATTGGGTGTAAAATGCATTCTGGCCTTACCTATAGTGTTTTTTTGAAAAATATTACAATATAGCCTTGTTACCTGCAGAGACTGTCATCTATCCTTTTTAAAATAGATGTTAATATAATGAAAAAATTAGTTGTAGGGTAAGGATAGAATATTAATTTATAAAATCAGTGCTATTTTGAAAAGATTTTTACTATTGTGTATTCAAAGAAAGACATTTAATCTTTATATCCTATTAATGGGTTTAAAATATAAATTGTTTATGATAAAGATAGTTCAGAAGTCACAAACTTAATAATTGACCACTCTATTTTGAGTATCACATTCACGAATAAGAGGACAAAAAATATGTAATTCAATTCCAAGAATAGAAATAGACTGCAGAAATTGAAATCTGAGAAATGAAAGGCAATGTGCTTATAAAACAGTTAGATAAAACTGGAAAATATACAGGTTTATTAGAAAAAGAAAGAGCCCTATCTTTTGAGTTTAATATATATGAAAGTAGCCACTTCTTAAATCGGGATATTTATCAATAGCATTCAACAGAAAAATTGTTTTTTAGGAGAAATAACTTGTTTAAATATTTTTGTAATACTAGTATTTACAGCTCCATAATTATTAAGCCAGTTTTTTCATTCATATTTATTTACTGTAAGTTACTCTCAGATATCATATGAATAAATAAATAAATAGATCCATGTGATATATGAATAATGTAATAAATAGCTGTTTTTTCTTTGAAAAATTTATTTGAAATATTTTATTGCCAAAATAATTTGCAGCTATTATTTAATTTACAATATTGTTATTAAAAATGGCTTGCAATTATTATTTAATATATATCATTATTATTAATATAGTAATTTATTTAATGTTTAAATCAGTGTCTACAATCGAGTGTGCAATTTGCTGGAAAGTGCATTTGTTGACTCTGGAAAGTTGGTGTTTGAGACTAAACAATAGCAAAACATCAGTGGTAATTTGGTATTATTTTCATTTAATTTCCAATACTTAATAAGCAGTAATATTTATATCACATTATAATAATTAATATTTACTTTCATTTATAAATGAGTATGGGCAGTCTCACTTCAGAAAAGAACAATAATAAAGATAAAATGTAAAAAGCTAGAAAACAAAGAAAATAAAATATTGATGTAGAATAACTGTTTGGATAATTGAAGGATGTGAATATAGGTAATGCAGATCCAATAGATATCATTTGAGAGACACCGAATTAATCCTGTTCTAAGTTAAGTGATTGAATAGAATAAAATAAAAGAAAATGAGAGAGAATTAATATTAGATTTAATTATAAATAGTAGCAATAATTATTAGTGAACTATATTAAGAAGATGAATTGTTATGTTAGCAGCAATTGGTAATGAATTAAGAAGATGAATTTATTATCATCATCTACCTAACCCATCCTTTCAATGATGTGCAATATTGTGGATGAACTGCTTCCAGACTTTTTCTCTACTTTTCTGCATGCATCCAATATCAAAAGACTTGTTCATTTTATGGTGTTTCTCATCTTTAACAGTCTTGGTTATTCTTTTCTTGAATCATTCACAATTCTTCTCATGAAATTTTTTTCCAGTATGACTTGCCTGTCTCCCCATTTGTCCATTGTAGTTTTAATATATTACCTCCAACTGTTTTTGTGTATATACCTTCTCCAAAACACATTCATAGTTTTCTTAGCCATCCTAGGCACTCCAAAGCATCCTTTAATAATACTTTATATTAAAACCATCTGTCTTTGTCCTCTTTTGTTTCATCAAAGATTTATGCCTCACATCTCTTATAATATAACTTATGCTGAAGTCTTTAATAATCTATATTTATTTCCCAACTTATATCACTGCCTTTGCTTATAGATATCAATTTTATAAATGCCTTTGATGCCAATAATAGTCCTGCATATATTTCTGTATGATATGATATTCTCCATCTTAATTTAATCTGAAGTCTAGATAGGTAAATTGAAGAAGCTATTCTGGATACACTTTCTGATATCTTACTGTTTTCTCAGCTAATCAAATTATTTATATTTCTTGCATTTAATCTTATTCTATACTCTTCTCCATTAATCATTTGCATATTGAAAATTGTATATTCATCTTCCTTCTTTATAGAATTTCCCCTGAAAATCATTCAAAGTCTTCTCATTGCTACCTCTGTTTCAATATTGAATAAATATAGTGACAACTTTGTCTTATCTATTTTCTCAGTTAAAATCAATCCTAGTTTCTGCTACTTTCATTTATAGATTTTGTCCTGATATAAAGAAAATAACAGCTGTACTGAATATGGTGAGTATCATTATTCAACAATGCTATCCAAAGCTTGTCATAATAAATTATAAAAACCATACTAAACCTCTTTAAACTTGGATAAATGTTTTCTCAGAGTATGAAGCAGTAATAGTATTGTTTTTAATTTATTACATTAACTTATGAAATCAGGAATTCTCTCATAATCTATAAAATATAGAATAAGTATTGAAATTTCTAGTATTCTTAAAGAAAATGTTTAGTTTGATTATCAAATCTCATATTCTTTTTTGTTTTACTCCTATGTCAACTCATGTTTTATCTTTACTTATATTCTAACCAACAATATTTAATAATGTATCTATAAGTTCCTCCATTTCACCTGGTTACAATCTTCCATTATATTTCTTGTTATGACACTTACTACTTCATTTCTTAATGATGGTAATTTATATTCTGAAATCATTGTTTTATCTTTGTGCATCTTCATAAAACTCTCATCACCAATTAGCTATCTTTTCTGAATCTGTCAATAGCCACCAGCTTTATCTCTTGCTATAACTAAACTTTATATAAATTTTAATGTAAATTTTTTCATGATCTGAAATATTTTCTTAGCATTACAAAATCTTCCCTCCTTTTCAAATTATATATATAAGTTATTTATATGCTGTTGTTGCTTCTTGTTTTTCTCTGTATCTTCTCTATCAACTCCAGTTTTTAATTATTTTTTTTATTGTCCGTCACTCTTTTTATCAAACAATCAGTCATTCTTTTTCATTCTTTTCTTTTGATCCCCTCCTCCCTTCATCATATTGCTTTTTGACTGTTCCGGTTGTCTTTCTTTGTCACGAAACTCGGGCATTCAAATTGATTTATTAATCTGAAAACATCTATTCTGATTTATTTCTAACTATATTGCTACATGTGGATGTTCAAAAGGCTTTTGGTCAGTCTGAAGAATATTTTAAAATTATGGGAGACTTTAATGCTAGAATTGGTAAACAAATGAAAGATAAAGTGCTGTAGGTAAACTTGATTATGGTAATAGAAATGAGAGGACGTGGAGTTTGCAGAAAAAGAAAAACTTTATATTATGAAATCTTTTTTTGAGAAAAATGTTAAAAGCAAATGGACATGGAAGCAGCCAATGAAAGTGCAGCAGAATTAGATTATATTTTGACTAACAGAAAATACGTCATTCAAGATTGTAGTGTTCTTAATAAATTCAACACAGGAAGTGATCATTGATTAATAAGATATAAGATACATCTTAATGCAAAACTAAAGAAACAAAAGTTATTAAGAAAAACAATATTTACAGTTGATATTACTAATCTTCAGAAACTTTCTAATGAGTTAAATTAGAACTTGCAAATCAGTTTCAAGTATTAGTAGATTTTGAACATGATTCAGATTTGAATGAAATTAATAAGAAAATAACTGATACACTTTTAAAAACTGCAACAAAAATAGCTGGTAGAAAAAAAGCAGCAATTGACAATTAAAATTTCTATTGAGACTAGAGAATTTATGAAGAAAAGAAGAATATGAAGATATATAAAAACGATGCATTAAGAAGGATTGAATACCTCTAATTTTGTAAACTGGTGTGAAAAAGAGTTCATAATGATATAAAAAAGCATAATTGTGAACTAGCGAGGAAAGCTGTAGAAGAGAATAAAAGTCTCAAAAGTGTATAATAACATTTTGGTATGGAACTATTACTAAAAAGAAAAATGACATCATGAAATGTGTAGAAGAGTTCTATCAAGAATTATATAATAATAAAGAACAAGTACCTCCTACATCTACTATATCTTCTGAATTGCCCAGGATTTTAAATGACAAAGTGACATGCAATTAAATTTATGAAGAAAGAAAAAGCTCCAGGTAATGATGGAATTATAATCAATATATTAAAAGAAGCAGGTGAAGAAATAGATATTTTTTGGCAATGTTGTATACCAAGTGTCTAAATTATAAGGATATACCAGATGTTATAAAAAAGGTTTGTGATGATGGTGTTTTAATTGTATTTATCTTTTGAACTATTTTCATCATCTAATATGAGTATTGAATGTCTTTACCTTTATTTAAATATTCCAAATACATTCAACTGTTAGTAATAGAACACAGGTTAGTACCAGATGATTGAAGAATGCAGTATTAATAATAATATTTAAAAAGGGTGATAAAGAAGATATTAGAAATTATAGACCTATCAGCGTTTTATTAGTTTTATACAAAATTTTTTCAAAGATAATTACAACTCGTCTACAGCAAACATTGGATTTCAACCAACCAAGAGAACAAGCTGGATTTAAAAGTAGTTTTAGTACAGTAGATCATATCCAATTATTGAGAAAAGTTATAGAAATGATCAATGAATATGAGTTGCCATGATGCTTTGAATTTGTAGATTATGAAAAGGCATTTGATTTTATAAGCATTTCTTCAGTGATTAAAGCATTGGATCATCAAGGTATAGACTCAGGATATTGTCATATTCTGAAGAATATGTATAAAAATGCAACAGCAACAATTAGATTACACAATGATATTAGGAAAGTTAACATTGAGAAGGGTGTAAGACAGGGTGACTCCATATCTCCAAAACTTTTTACAGCAGTGTTGCAAGAAGTATTTTGTGGATTAAAGTGGGAAGCTAAAGGAGTTAAAGTAAATAGTAACTATTTAAGTCATTTAGATTTTGCAGATGATGTAATTGTTTTTGCAAATAATACTTTAGAGCTTCAGGAAAGTAGGACTAAAGATAAATATTAAAAAGACAAGTAATGTTGAATGGATTTTCTCAAAGGATGAAAATAAAGATTGATTATGATGAGTTAGAAGTTAACAACTGCAAATAACTTGGACAGATTATTACTACAGATGGAAACATGATAGATGTAATTAATCATAGAATTAAACTTGTTTGGAGTGCTTTTGGTTGAACTAAATATTAAAAGGAAATATGCCTATATGTTTGAAAAGGAAGGTTTTTAATAAATATGTTTACCAGTTCTTACTTATGAATCTGAGACTTGGACATTTAATAGAAAAGCAATTCAGAGACTCCAGATCATTCAAAGAAGTATGGAGAGATACAGATCGAAAATGCAATATATGGGTAAGAGAACAAACAGGTGTTACTGACATTGTTGTAAGAATTAAAAGACTGAAGTGGAGTTGGGCTGAATATATTGCTAGAGGAGATGATAATAGATGGACAATTGAAATTTTAAACTGGATTCTAAGAGTTTGTAAAAGACTCAGAAAGTGATTACATGTAAGCTGGATGGATGAAATGAAGAGAGGCTAGAGATTGGAGATGGATTGAACTTGGAGAGACCATCCTGAAGTGGATTGACAATGGTTGACATTGATGATATTGCTACATTAGTTTGTTTTTTCTTGATATTTAATTTCAGCTTGGACAATTGAAATTTTAAACTGGATTCTAAGAGTTTGTAGAAGACCCAGAAAGTGATTACATGTAAGCTGGATGGATGAAATGAGAAAGTATTCAGGGGTGATGTGGAGAAGAGAGGCTAGAGATCGGAGATGGGTTGAACTTGGAGAGACCATCCTGCAGTGGATTGACAATGGTTGACATTGATGATATTGCTACATTAGTTTGTTTTTTCTTGATATTTAATTTCAGCTTTATGTTTGCATGTATAAGCTTATAATCTGCATTCTGTATTTGCATTTCTTAATATTCTCTTTTCCATTTTCTTCAACTATGATATAGTCATTTGTCTTCTAGTAATAGCTTCTGGTGATATTGATAAGTATTTTATATTATGGAAATTTGTATATATGATGGATTAAATCAATTGTATTTTAAAATTTTACCAGACTGCCAGGTTTATGGGACCTTATCTCTACTATCCACAGTCCATATTTCCTAGTCACTCCATTTCAATTCATCTAACTTTAGCATTTGTATCATATTGCTATTATTTTTTCACATTTGATGAACTGTTATAATGTTTCATAGAACTGCTGTTGTTTGTCATTATATTGCTGTTGTCATTGATGCGTAATATTATATGATTATCAGATCTATTGGTAGAGTTCTCATGGGTACCATTAGGATTTTTCATTTTCAACTTATATTTTGACATCCCTATACATCCCAAGATAAAGTATAGCAAATTAAAAATACATATAGTCTACAAGAAATTTATTATCTTTCTAATTTTGCTGTTACCTATTATGAAGCATAAATATATTCAATGTTAAGAAATTTTTCTTTAAATCTGCAAATCTGTTTTGTTTTTTTAACATTTTGTATATTTTAAAAATATGTCTGTAGATTAATTTTTGATGACATTTATTTTTAATCAAATATAATTTTGACTGCAGCTCATCTGTTAAAGTTTTTTTTCAATTGTTATTTTTATTAAGTATTTGAAATTGTAAGATTTATTTTAACAATTCCAATATATTATTAATTGATTAACTGAAATATTCAGCAATGGAGAATGAATTAGTTTTGATAATCATACATTTTTTGAAAAAACAATGTACACTTTTACCTCACTTGTAGTTTAAGATGTATTATAAAAGTCAAAGTATTATATGGAAAATTCTAATTTAACTTAAATAATATATCAATTTAGATAGATGAAAATACAGATATGTTAAAATCAAACAAAACTTTTATCAAATTATTTAATATTAAATTGTAAAATATTTATAAATGGTAAAAAAATTATTATTAATTCATCAATGAATATTGTCATTCTAATTCTAGAAGATAGAAAGAGGAAAGAAAAAAATATTTTCAAAATCGGTTTTTAACATGGTTATACAAACAGTCTCACATTGTTTCATATGTCAGGTGCTGATGTTTTAGTTTGATTTATTTGACATCTTGCTGTGCTGTCTTTTATTTTCACTTTGCAACAGACTTTTCTTTTTCAAAGATTGCAATATCTTATCTATTTATAGCAGACCTTTGTATTCTATCAGCATATATATTCTCTTAATTAAAGCAATTAGTGTTGCAACTCTTTGGATTGTTTTTCATGTAATCTTAATTTTAAAAATTATTAAGCTAGCTACTATTTTTTTTTTAGATGAGGGAATGACTTCAAATTTTTTTCCATTCATGACAAATTCTTTTCTTTCTCAATAAATTTTTGAATAAATAATTTGAAATAAAAACATTAAGTATCAGAAGAGTAGTGATTAGAATGCTTGTCTTTTCTATTATTATTTTATTATACTTGGATAGGGTAGAGAATTAAATAAATAGAAATCTTTTAATATGCAAATGTGTTGTTAAAATGCTAATATGTTGATAAAATTTTTTTTTCTAAATACAGTATGTAGATATTAGTAAGTAATCAAAACATGAGTATCATGCTTTAATATGAATAATTATATGAAATTTTCTTAAGGTATTTGAAATAAGTTGAAGAAATAAATGTTATTGGAAATAAGAAATTATACAATAAGATTAAACTTAATATAATATAGTTATTTTAATTATTACCCCCTTTCATTTACTTTTAGCTATTAATCTTGTGCATCATTGTTCACAAGATTCCTTGAGATATATTAAGATTAATGTGCATACATTTATATGTGCATGTGGAAATCTAATGATAGACAACTGCACCAGTCTGTCTTAATTTGCAACTGTGGTTGATATATGTGATATATCAGTTGCTTAATGTCAAGATTTATTCTTGGTTACATATAATTCCTTTTTTGTGACTTATTGGCTTTGTAGTAAATAATTATATTATTTGAGAATATACTGGTGTAGACAAATTCAAAAGTGTATTTCTATCTCATTTTTTATTTTAATAAACCTTTTTTTAACTGTTTGATCATCTATCTGAGATTAAAGGTTTTATATAATAATTTATTGCCATCAGAGCTGCTAGGGTTTATTACTTTATTCTTTTGTTTTTATGGTTAATTTAAACTGCTATATATAAGATTTTTTATAGGAATTTCACAATATTTATATATTCCAAACAATTGACTTTATCTATTTTTTTTACAGCCTCCTTATCTCTAATTTTTAGATATAAATTGTATGATTTGTCTATCTGTTATGAATAGTTTTTTTATAATAAGCAGAAGGGTTTAACTTAAGTTTTGTTATTAAATATAATTGCACTAGTTTATAAACTTAACCCACTTTCAATTGCATTTGAAGGCTAACTGTAATCATGTTTTATGATTTATTGTATCAGAAAAATGTCCAATTATACTCTAGACTTTATCAATGGTAATATTTAAATATATATTATATAAGTGAAGGTATATAATTTTAATGCGCAAATACGCGCACAACAACCGAGCTTCATCAGGATTAAATAAAAATATATTATAAACTCAAAATAATTATAATATCTAAAGAATAATGCCCGAGCGCTTTCAAGAGAACTTAGCTCTCATAATCATGGGCAACAAAGAATAAGCATAGCGTGTTGGTATATGCTAAAATATGCTGATATATGTAAATTAGTTGAAAATAAATGCGTCAGCTCTAAATGATCCACTTCTTAGAGATTTTGTAACACGCATCTTTCCTATTCATAGCCTTATCATCAATAGCGATAAAACATGCTTCTTTAACTTTTCTCTTAATGTCATTTCTCTCCCTGCAAACTATTCTTGCATTTTTAGGTTCACATGCATGACCAGCTGATTTCTGATGTATAGCAAATATTGAGTTGCAATTTGGGCCTGCTTGGGCCTTATTGTAAGAATATTTGTGGTGGGATAGTCTTGTAGAAAGAGTTGCTTTCGTTTCCCCATAGTATGAAGCCATGCAGTTATTTTCTGGACATGAAATATTATATACGGCCTGAGAGGTATTGTTGGGTGTTATAATGTCTTTGGTGTTATTAATAATTCTATTTGTATTAGGGGGTGTATGAAAGCTTAGTTGAAATTCTTTATTAAACACTGAGTAAAATTTTCGATGGGTAGTTGCAATATATGGTAACAAAATTCTATTTTTCTGCTGCTTAATAACATTGCTGTTTAATTTACTATAAAATTGTCTAATCTTCCTATCAATTGTGTTTTATCGCTATTGATGATAAGGCTATGAATAGGAAAGATGCGTGTTACAAAATCTCTAAGAAGTGGATCATTTAGAGCTGACGCATTTATTTTCAACTAATTTACATATATCAGCATATTTTAGCATATACCAACACGCTATGCTTATTCTTTGTTGCCCATGATTATGAGAGCTAAGTTCTCTTGAAAACGCTCGGGCATTATTCTTTAGATATTATAATTATTTTGAGTTTATAATATATTTTTATTTAATCCTGATGAAGCTCGGTTGTTGTGCGCGTATTTGCGCATTAAAATTATATACATGTATAATAAGCACCTGAGTTTAATAATTTCTTTTTATAAGTGAAGGTATTAAATAATAATCAAGAAAAATTATTGGTATTAATTTATTTTTAAGTAAAATGTATTTAACTAATACATGAGATATATTAATGTTTAAATGGATGATTGTTTGGTTAACATTCAAATGAATAGTAGAGATTAGAGTAATAAAAGTACCTTTAAATTACAAAAATATAGTATTATGATTTATGCCATAAAAAAAGTTATATTTAAGATTGACAATTAATAATACAAAAATTTAGAATAATATTGATGCAGGATTATACTAAATACAATGAATGCAAAAGCAGAAAAAAAAGCATGGCTAGGATATATTTTAGTTTCATTGTAGTCAATAAATATTGCTAATAATTATTAGGCTATATAAAGCCACAGTCAAACTTTTTGAGATATTAGTTAACTTTTAAAAATATTGTTATTTAAAAATTAACTAGATAATAAAAAGAAAATTTACAGTATTAACCAATCTTGGTCTTTAAAATTGCATAAAACACATATATCCCCTATTTGGATAGCTATATATTCATTTTTAATAAGAATCAATGCTCTTAAATTTTTGAATTGAGTTGGTATAATCAGTTTCTATTATTTTCTTCAGTGATAGTTGATTTATATTACATATAGTGCCAGAGTTTGTATTCACTCATTTAGAAAATAAGAATATATACAATGGAGTTAGTATTTTAAGAAGGAAGACTCATTGGATTAATTTGTTTTTAGATAATATAGATAATTTTAACAAAGGAAATAATCTATGATGGAAATAAATAAACTAAAGCTTTGTCAACAGATGATAAGAGGGGGGAAAACAGAGGGTTTTAAAAATTATTATAAGTTAATTAAGCTATGTCAGGATTGTGAGAATCACAGTATTTAACCTAGAATAATGTTTTTATTTTTATAAGACAGCATCTTGAACTTTGTTAAAAGGAAACCTAAATGATTAAAGTGTTTAAAAAAAGAAAATAAATTTGATGAAAATGTCTAGGAGTACCAGTGATATTAAAAAAGATCAGCTGAAAATGAATATTTACTAAGAAAACTAAGATAATATTGAATAATTGGCCTGCTGTCCCCTCTGCACCAATCCAAGACCATCAGGATGCTGAACAAGGCTAACACCCCTGAGTGGATTTTCTCAGAAGTGTACATCCATAAGGTACGGCTTCTGACATTACCACTGCTCCTGGCCTGGTCAACCTTGATTGGCATTTAAGTGGCTAATTAATACTTTTACCTCCCGCATCAAAGGTCCCATAAGACTACGCAAGGAGTTGGACATGTTGGGCAGAGAGGTCACGCAAACTCTAGGCAACGGGAGCGAGTGTCAGGGAGATTCTAAGTCTCAAAAGCCAATATAGAGAAAGACAGAAGGTGCTGGGTCAATACATCACAATCAAGAGAGCCAAGATACATCTGTTTGCACAGCACAACTGGACACAAAGTTATCTGAGATGGGTGATTGTTGCCAAAAAAAGAGCTACACCTTTTATGGTCCTGATAGACAACTATAGTTTTCTAGGCGATGCAATGCTAAGTAAAATTCATAGTCATTTCAAGCCCAAGTTGTAGAGCCAGCCCTACAACATGGGAAATATCTGGTGGGAGGAGGAGATGAGAGACCTTGGAATTACAGTGGATCACATCACTCAGCGGACTGCTGGCCTATCCCAAAAACACCCATTCGGGCCTGCATGGGATTCCGTGGTTTGTCCTTGTCCACCTGGGCAGGTTCACAGTGCCTGTGGTACTAGGAATGATCAATATGTTGGCAGGGGAATTCCAGCCTATCCCAGAGGAGATGAGTGACTATGTAATTATGGCGGAACACATCACTCAATGACTGCTGGCCTATCCCAAAAACACCCATCCGGGCTTGCATGGGATTCCGAGATATGCCCAAGTTGCTGAGCCAGCCCTACAACATGGGAAATATCTGTTGGGAGGAGACGAGTGACCATGGAATTACAGCGGATCACATCATTCAGCGACTGCTGGCCTATCCCAAAAACATCCATCCAGGCCTGCATGGGATTCCGAGGTTTGCCCTTGTCCACCTGGGCAGTTTCACATCACCTGTGGTACTAGGAATGATCAATATGTTGGCAGGGGAATTCCAGTCTATCCCTGACCTCTGTCCGATTGCTCTGGTACCATTCCTAAAAAAACAAATTCTTCTGGTCTTACAAACTTATATCTAATATCTATGACACCTCTCATAAAAATTGTAGAATCAATAGTTAAGGATAGAATTCAACAGCAGCTGCTTACAAAGATCTCTAGGTACCAATTCACCCGTAAGGGCCAATCCACAGGGGATGCAACCAAGAAGTTCATGATACTGGTGGAATACATCAGGGAGAAGAGGAAATTGCAACCCATTGTTGTCCTGTTGGATTTTGCCACAGCCTTTGACTCTGTGGTGCCTCGCCAGCTATTTTCTGTGCGCAAACACTATGGGATCCTCTTGGTATATGTCAAGATCATCGCGAACTTGATGCTCAACAGAATCATTCACATAACTTTGGATGGCTCTCTTGCCCTGGGGTTTTAATCTTACATCTCCATACCCCATGGGTCACTGCTTAGCACCCTGTGTTTCATCATGGACATTAACCCCTTCCTGAAAGAGGTAGAGGACAAGTTGTTTGGCACATATGTTCCGGCACTGGGGGAGGTGATACATCATACATTATATATAGATGATGTGACCATCATCCTTCCACCTGCAAAGTTTTTTCCCAGCTTTACCAACTGCTAAATGAATATGCTGCTAAATACTGTGAAAGTTAATCTTGCGAACACTGCAATATGGCGGATCAGCAAAGGAAATAATGTAACATCTAAATTCACTGGGAAGCCTCAAATTTTCCAAGGGTTCTCGTTGGTGCTGTCAAGGTCCGCAAAGAGGCGGCAGATACAAAATATGCTTATAGAGAAAACTAAAAAAGTTATTAGCAGCTTGTCCTTGATCTCCCTGTCACTTCCAGGCAAAGTGACACTGCTTAATATGTTAATTTTTCCTTGTATCGTATACTACCTTCTGATCATCAGGCTGACCAAGACCTTTCAGAACACCATTAACACAACTTGTACCCAGCTGCTGTGGAAGGAAACACCAAACAAAATAGTCTGCATTAGTCTTCGCAAAATGCAGAAATATAAGGATCTGAATGGTCTTGAGTTGCATGCGGTTCAAGTACTTTACATGCCAAGGATGATAGCCGTACTGAAGATGAGACAGATGCGGAACATCAGATTGCCTGCCCAGTAGAACCTACTGACATCCCACTGCCTATAAAAAGCAAATGGATAGTAGAAATGGAGGTCCATGTGGCAGGGTTCATACCGGGTACATATCAGTTATTTAGCAACAAGAACTATTGGTTCATGTTCAAATACATGTACCCCAACCAGCAAAAAACCCCAGGAAGACTAGATATATCCATAAGGGCACTTGTCAGGAAAGGTAGATCTTGGACCATGGAGCCCAGATTAATGAATTTTATTATCAAATATGATTTAAATGCGCTTCTGATGAGATAGTTCACGGTGGACTACAGAGGTTCAAAAACATTGCTCCAACATGTTCCCTCTCTGGCAAAGATAAGGAGACAATGGACCACATATTCTTTTACTACATGATATTCGCGGATCTTGAAAGAAGGCTGATTGCTAGTGTCTGGTCAGGATGTGCCTGAATACTGGATATGTGTAAAGCAATGAGGAGTGGCACCTTCACCACAATCCAGATGGCTGTCATAATACTGTTCACCCAATGTCTCACCAGGTGTCACTTCATATTCCAACCCAGCATGAAAGGTTCATGAGAAGTGTTCAGGGAACTCGTGTAGTTTTAAAAACTAGTGATCATCTACTGGCCCTGGCTAAACTGTTCTCTGATACCTGGGAGCAGATGGCACTGGATCATATACCAAATGCGGCTACAAAATTCTCTTCAAACTATAGAGGTGGATGCTGAAGCAGTATCTTGCTTTGATAATTGGGGTGACCATGAATGGTGGCCTGAATGCGTCACTGTGTCTGATATAATTGCGGAAATCAGTGGGCCCTTTACATTTGCAGATTCATGTCTGTAGGGGACGAGAACACTCCCACAATGGAAATAGTGACATGATGTGTCTGACAAATCGTCCTTAATCACTCAATAGCCAAAGTGTCTTAAATAAATTTGTTTAGCTGCACAATAATTGACGACGTGGACTCCCATGGAATCTAGTGAATTACATTAAGGTCTGCCAGCACAGGTAAATGCTCAGGACGTATAGGACCTGGTCCCTTGTATGGGCAGAGCACACCTGCAGATCCTTGATTTCGAGTAACACTATGTATCATAGTTCATGTAAACTTCCGAAATAAATTTATTTTTTAATAATAAAAAAAAGAAAGAATAATTGTGATGATAGAAGAATACAAATTATAAACGGTGAAAGAAAAAAATAAAATTAGAAGAAAAATAGAAATTGATAGATGATCTAAAAAAGCATGATAATTATGGAATTTAATATAAAGAGCAAGAAATAAGGAAGTTTTGGAAAAGGTGGTATGGAATGGTATTTGTCTATGGCCAGATGGCTATAGTATGTATATTGATCTGTGGTTGTCATAAATATTGTATCTAAATTAAATCTTTTAACATATTCTTAATGATTAATTGCAAGCAACATCTGGTAATACTAATTACATTTTTATTCAAAACTAAATTTATATTCTTTTGAATTTTTAATTAACACATTTTTTAAAATTTTATTATTGTTGTTATGTCTTACATTGGTATTCAAAAGAGTTTTTTTTTTAAAATTTTATTTATAAATTTTAATTTATTTAAATAAAGTAGTAATAGTCCATTTATTTAAACATGTTTGAATTATTATTTATTAAATATATAACTACCATGTCCTTTTTTTAAAATTTTTTATTTTAGAATAAGTTACTATATTTTAATAAGAGCAATGTTTACATTTGTTTAAAAAATATAAATAAAATTGCTTGTGACTTTTTAAAAATGATTTTTGAAATTTATTAAGTAGTATATTAAAAGTCAAATGGTTTATTGCTTGGGAGTTTATAAGAAATTCAGTACTGTTTAATGACACAGTTACTATATCATTGCATCAAATCATGCAGAACAAAATTGATAATTGAATGGTGTACTGCTCAGGAGTTCCTAAGAAGTTTATATATAAGAGTTCACTTGTTTTAAGCTGATTTTTTTTTTTTTTCAATTGGGAATCAATATAGAAACTTGTTCAACAATCTAGCATTGTCACCTGAGCCAAGTGATCTGGCTTAGCAATTGTCTCCATGGTAATAAAAGCTGGTTTTAGAACATAAGATTTCTAATTTAATTTGCAACCAATGAAAGTAAAAAAAAAAATCTCAGTATAACAAAATTAATTTTATGAATTTTAATATTTTTTTGTTTGTTGATTTACATCTTTGTTTACATTTTTTATTGAATTATGTGTAATTGAAATTGTGTATATTGATGCAGCATAGTGCATAATTTCACTGCAGTTAGATTTGGATATTTTTTTCACTGTATGATGGTTTGCAACATTTTAAAAATGAAAGAAGTAGATTTTAAACTAAGAAATCAAGCAAAACCACTAATGTACCACAATTAAATCTGACCTAATAAATTATTATCTTTTAATTTTGCTAAGAAATTGAAAAAAAAAAAAGAAAATTGTTTATTATAAAATTTTTTAATATAGTTTTTGCATTTGTGATTTCATTTTTAATATTGGAAAAGCTAATTTTTTTTTCTTTTTGGTAGGATACATAGGAGGAAAAGTAAAAGCAAAAAATATGGTGTTATTACAACACCTGGAGAAATGGAGATGACTCCATTAGACCAAGATGATGATGATGAAGATATGACAGTATTTGAAATAAATAGTCATCATCGAAGATAATAAGGTAAGAATGTTTTTAATTTATTTTGTTAGAGCATTACTGTGTTACTTTTTATTACAGAAACAAAGTTATATTATCTAATTATGAAATTCATAATATAATGTAAGTAATCTGTACAATTTTTTTTCCATTGTTGTTTTAATAATACTCATAAAAAAAAAAAAATTGTAAGGGACTTTATTGTTTTTTTAAAAATTGATTCTAAGGTTCTACTTATTTTATTATTTTTACTACAGTATATAATATAATGTAATAGGAATAGATGTGGTGTGAATATGCATGTGTATACATTATATATATGTAAGATTATTTATAAAGAATGTTAATATTTTAGATACTTGTAACCTTTGTTATTGATTGATTAAAGAAATACTTGTAAAAAGATTTTTTACATTTCCTCAATCTATCCTTTTAAACATCACATATATAACCAATAATTAATTTTGATTTTAATCTCTTTCATTTTTTAGTTCAGTTTGGCCATACTTTCTCCAAATGGATCTCTTGTTATTTCTTTTACTGTACAACTGGCACATAGAAAATGCATTTTTCATATGAATAAAATTCTTTTAAGCTTGCAATTGTTAAAATTTGACATCTTAAAAATCTAATATTTTTTATGTATACACCTTTACCCCTCTTAGCGATTGGCTAGATATTTCACAATAGCAATCATCATCAATTTGTACCCATTACTTCGATTTACAATCGATTATTCACTGTAGCGATCGGGAAAAAAAAAATTGGCAACTATCTTGAATTTTTGCGTCACTGATGACATCAGAGAATAGATATTTTAAATTCATTTTACCCAAAAGCAAAAGTACATTACTGTAATTGTATAGCACATACAATATTTTATTCATAAAACATAATGTTAGTGCTGCATTCAGTATTTTGAATATAGAACGCATAAACTTAAAATATATATAATTACTGAATCTATAATACTGTATACATATAATTGTTGAATGTCTAGAAAAATTAAACTTTATTTAAATATAATGTACAGTACTTGGAATATTTAAATAAAGTTTAATTTTTCTAGACATTCAACACTTATATTAGATGATGAAAACTGTACAACTAAAATACTATCATCACAAACTTTCAGGAAAACACTAAATACTAATATTAAATTGCGTGTGTGTGTTCCTTAATTACATACACCCAAGTGGTTTCAAATCAAAAGAAAAACATTTTTTTTAAAAAAAGATTGCATTTAAAATAAGTGTTAATAAATAATCTTTCTACATGAACGGGGGGGGGGAGGGGCACTATTACATTACTAAAAATATACAGTAAGAAAAATAAACTTAGCGTATGTTTTAAAAAATTAGAAAAGCTAGATTTTTTTTTTCTAAAGTTGACTGATTTACGATACGCATTAAACCTTTCGTTACTCTGGAGTACAGTAACAAGTCTTTATGTTCAATTAAATAATTTATAATTAAACATTGTTTTTTAATTTGAATAATTTCACATAAATAATAAACACAAATGTACAGTAATATGTACTGGTAATACAAATTTAAAAAAATGCACTTCAGTATGGATTTTTTTTTTATTACGATGAAAAACTTCTGCGGAAGAATATAAACTCTTAAATTCAAATTTAGTTTCACTTTCTCTTTCTTTTTGCTGTACTGTATTTTTTAAACAATGAAAATATGCATTTTTTTTCCTAGTGATATAAAACTTTTCTTTTTAGATACCATATTTAGTCATCATTGCCATGAAAAAAATCAAGAAAATCTTTGAGCTTGGAAACCAATGTGAATATTTTACATCGACTGGAACTGACCAATTTTTTTCTCATAGACCCCCATTATAAATACGTATTCTGTATACGATATTCTTGCTTAACGATGAGTTTTGGAGGACCAATTGCCATTGCTAAGCAAGATAAAGGTGTATTGCAATTACACATACAGTAGATATCAAAATATAAGATAATAGGGGAATCATATTGTAATATGTGTTTTTAATAGACATTTATATATGGTTAAATCAAATAAAATATCCATTAGAGATTAATTATTGTAATAATAAAAATAGCATTAAAGTATTAATGGTGATAATAAATATTACTAATAATCATTGTGAAACATAGAAGTACTTTCAATAATTTACATAACCATTTTCATTTGGAAATCTTTCACTTTCGCCAAATTTAAAAATTTACAGTTGAACATAGTAGTTACAACTGAAAGTAATTCTTTGTTTTATAATAGCTCTTAGTAATATTTATTATCATCTTTAATACTTTATTTTATTATTATTATTGTATATGGATTAATACATATTTGTTAAATCATGTTAGAACACACACACACACATATAAGCATATGTACATCTTGTACATATAAAAAAAATAAGAATTAAAAAAATGTAGGAAATGAAATTTCATTCTTATTAATTTATTTATTTTTATATCTTATTTTTTATATATGGATTAGAAACCATAGATATGAAGATTGATAGTGTGAGGAGAATACTGCATATACATGTGAATAACAATTTTTGCACAATCTATATTTCTTTCTTTTATCAGGTTATTATATTTATATCAAAATGAATCTTAAAAACCAAAACAAAATAGCAATGTAATGGTTTATATATACATTTAATGAAAATTTTTAGTCTTTTAAAAAAAGAAAACAAAATTTTTATTACTTAGTAACTAAACTTTATTAAAAGATGATTTAAGTGTAATTTAAGTTAAAAGAAAATTGTTAATATTTAACAAGCAAAGCAATTCTTTGTATTCTTTCCTAAATTAGTAAATAAAGAAGTTTTTGTCTTTTATGTATTAATAACTATTAAAGCTAGATGTAATTTGGAAAGAAAAAAGAAACAATTTATTTGGGATTACAAAAGTTCATAGAAAACTGGCATGATTTAAGAGTATAAAATAATAAAAGTAGTTTGAAAGAGTTGAATGGTTTTTTTTAAAATCATTGTTGACATCAGTGTTTGTAGATGTTGTAATTGAAGATTTAGAGAAAGTTCTAAAACCTTTACCTGGATCTATTTGTGATTGCTTTATATTTTGATCTGTAGTAAATCTAATACCTGTCATTGAATAATATCAGACCATTTGTTAAATTGATAATTTTTACCAGTGGAGTTTATGCTCGAATCTTAAAATCTCCTATTTCTAAATTTTATTATGAATACTTTACCCTTTATTCTCATTTGCAGAAATATAAAAATTAACTTAATAAAGAGAAATACATTTACAAAATAATCACAATCAAAAATTTGTACTATCTGTTGTTTAATGAACTAATGATTATTATTAGGCTATTTTAAATAATTATGAGATTTAAAATCAATTTTTTTGAAATTATAGATCATATTCATTTTGAAAATTTTTTTGAGCCTTATCAGGGATTGTTTGACTTCTGTTTTAGGATCTAAATCTTCTGTGGATAAATTAGATTTTGAATCTCCATCAACCAATGATGTTTTGACCGTTTTGGAATTGTCAATCCTTTGTGATATATATGCTTTCTTTTTTATTGTTGTCAATTTCCATCCCCTTGAATTTAAGTCCACACTTCTTGGAAGAGTCTATCTGGTTTTCATTTGATCAGTATATTGGTAATCTCTGCCAATGGTATGCAATTGGAATTGGAATCTTTTATTAATAGAAGTATTTTTATTTATGATGCTATTATTGTTTTCTGAGTCCATTATCATTGGATTCATGTTGCTTAGCATTTTAATTTCCATTTGTAGTTACGTTTCTTTTGATTTGGGGCATTATTGTGTTTATACTACAATCAAATGCTGTCACTCTCCTGTTTGTTCAATGGCATGTAGACAAATCAATAAATATTATCAAAGTTATATATAATTAAGTTCTTTGAAAGATAAAATAATAAAAGTAAATATTATTGTATAGATTTAAACCAATTTCAGGAGAAAATTTTTTTCATCCTCTTCTACCTCCCTCTCCTCCAAACACAAAATCTAAATCAAATATTAATGCCATCATGTTTAAAAATCAAAAACCTATTTAAAAATAATTACATTTTATAAATTTTAGGGAATAATATTTTCACCATATCTGTGATTTCAATTAATTACCATTCAAAAAAGTAGTAAATAAAATGTAAAAAATGGAGAAATTTATTATCACCCCCTCCCCTTCCATTTTAATTTTCTTGTCATAGTGCATATGCAGTATATACACACCTGGAATAATTACTAATCAATCACTAATTAAATGTGTGTCTCGAAATGACTGGCTAAAAATAATTTAGAAACAAAAATAATTACTAAAACAATAAAGGAATAAAATTAAAAAAAATCTGATTACGCAGGAATTCCCATAATTAATCTGATTGTCAATAATTAACCAACAATCGAATTCAAAAAAGAATAATGAAATAAAATGAATAAGAAATTACTCCAGAAAACAAAGGAAAAAAAAAGAACGCTTTTTTTTTTTTTTTATCTAGGGGGGTTTTGGCAGTTTTGTTGTCTTGAATAGAAAATCAGTCATACTGCAAGTAGCAGAGGTAGAGAGAGTTTCTTATTTTGCAGACCCAGGATCTTAGAAATAATTCTTGTACGCCAAGGCGAGAAGACTGCAAGAGAATTAGCCTGAGTGACAAAATTAACCTTGGAGATACTTATGAACATTGCGAGTAAGCAAGAGACTAACATATATAAGAAAAATATTAATAATCTCTTTTCAGCAAATGTATATGCATTATAGATAGGCAAAGTAATAATAGTTGTTTGCAGTTATATGTATATGTATCACCAGAACAATTGTTTATGTCCATTAAATTTCCTCGTAAGTTGAAACCATTGGATTATTGCTATTAAAAACGAATTAAGAGTAATTCTTGAGAAAATTGCCGTTCATATCTGTCAAGATAAAACTAAAATCAAGATACAACAACACCTATACATATTTGTATTTTAAAAACACCTAATAGGATTTATTTACTATTATCTGTGAGTTTCTGATATATAGAACAAGGTGTGGCATATACTGATTGGTATACATGTTAAAGATAGGAAATAATATTTCTATGTTTTTAAAACTATTGTAGATATACTTACAATTAAAATGAAATTACATTCTAATAGAGAATTATTTTTATTATTTAATTATACATAAAAAATTGTAGAAAGTATTGTTAGAGAAAATCTCTAACTATTTACAATTATAGGGATTGGGAGCAATTTTGTCTCCGTTATATTATCAATTGTTAACTGACTGTGAAGTATAGATTTGAGTTTGTTGTATTAAGAGCAGCAATTCATTCTACTTATTTTATTTCAAAGCTTTTCATAATAAATCTGAGTGATCAAGAGATATTAGATGGTAGTGCTAAATGCAAACCCACAAACCAGTCTCTGGCCAGATCATTAATAAAGGTCAGTCGCCAGAGATTAGTCTGGATATCTCTTGCAGTCACTAACTTCTGATGATCCATTGATTGCTCAATTTTATACTAAATGACCCAAAACTTATTTAAATAGAATACATTGTTATTCCTAATGTAGATTCTGAAAGTGATCACTGAAAGTCATGTAAAACTTTATTGTGAATTATTAACAAGCAAACATCACCCTATGTGTGAAGAAAAAAAAGAAAAAGTTCATTTCAAATTTATTTTCAAAGAAACTTTATTAGTGAATTATATGGTTACAAACTGTGAAGTTCAGATGAGAGCTTGTGTCAGCAGGAGCTTCTTACTTGGGAAGTAGATCTATCAGTGTTGATGCTTTTGTCAAGTCTAGATGAAGAGAAAATGTTTTTTTATGGTTCCGCAGAGATAGCGTGGGAGAATTGGGAACTTCACTGGGAATCTTGAAAAGATTTCATGTATTCTCATAGATAAACTTAGTAGAGAGAATTTTGTCTTTACTTTGGATTTTTCTGAGGGTTTCAAAGAAAATTGCAAGGGCATTCAGTTGTGGGATGTGGAATATCATTTTGCATCGGGTGATCCATATGGAATATGTAATGAAGGTCGAGATTCTTATGATGGGAAAATCTCTCTCATTAAAGCAATCTTTAATGTAGAGGATTTTATAATAATCAATTGCTGAATTTTGGGCTATGATTTGCTTCACTGGTCCGAAGCCTGTGCAGGTTAATATAATGTGCTCAAAGGTCTCATCCTGTCTGTGGCAGATTGGGCAGGAAGGATCTATGTTGTTCAGGAATCTTTTCTGATGTAAGAACCAGTTGGTGGGCATAGCATCAAGATTCACTTTTATTAAATAGACCAGGAATTTGGGCTCTAATAGTAAAAAACTTGAATAATGTTGTGATCTTCTGATTAGATATGCCTAGTTTTGTTTTCATTTGGAAGGGTTGAGGGTTTATTAGAGAGTGCGCAGTCCATATTGCAATCTTGGTTTTAAAAGCATCTGGGTTATTGTTATTGAATTAGAAGAGGTAATAATCTGATCGATCCAAGAAGTTTTATTTGGAGGTGGCGTATCAGTAGATGAAATGGGACTAGTTATAAGAAAATTGTCATATTTTTGTGCAAGGCTGAAAAACATTGAATGCGCCTTTTGGAAAGAGATTGCTTGAATGGAATGAAGAGACATTCCATTAAGTTTTCTATGAAGCTGCAAATTTATTTTAAAAAATAAGTAAAAAGTTAGTTTAATTAAAGATTTAAACATAAATAAATTAATAATAGAAAGCAGTTACTGGCTTAATCAATTAAAAATGGACTTCAGATAACAACTGTAATAATTAGATTAATTAAGAACAAAGCTAATCTTCTCCCTGCAGAGAGAAATTTATTGTAAAATTTAAATAGAAAAATACAATAGTTACTCCAAAAATAAACATAAAAATCCACTAATTAAGTAGATTAACCTAAAACGAGAACATAATTTTTTTAGAGGCACTTTGATTTTGAAAACTGATTGCTATAGAAGAGGTGGCTATCCAATCCAGGTGTTATCTAGCCTGAAGAGCAAAACCATAGATCTAGGAACTTTTTTGCAGGTCATATAATATTTTTATTATAATTTTATGTGGCATAAATTTTGATATCTTATTTATATTATTGTAATATTATAAAATATATTTTATAAGAGTATTTATAAATTTGTTTGCTAATAAAAATAGTAAATATTATTTTGATTCTAGGTACTATTTAATTTATAAAAATTAGTTGTTAAGAGTTATGGTAATACAAATTAGATGTATAAGCTGTCATATGAAATTAAAATTTTCAAATGGGAAATTTGTCTAACACTTTAATCTTTGAGGTGAGATGAAAGACAAATGTCACAGTAGAACTTGGAATGAGAGAATATTTTATAGAGAAAGGAAATAGAAATTTAAGGCACTTGAAAACTTGAAAATGTCGGGATAGGCAAATGTAGGTGAGTTTAACATTAACGATGGTAATGTGGATAGCCAAATTATTTAGAATAATTAAAAAATTTCTTTTTTCTAAATGATATTAAGAAAAAAAAAATTAACAGTTTTATTATGTTGAGTTGTACTAACATCACAAATTTAACAAAAATTAAGCAATCCAAACAAGTCGGATGAATTTACTTAACTATGCTAAAGTGATCAGAAAATTAAGTAGTTCTTTTAATCCCAATTTTCCTGCTGCTAGACTACATTTTAGGTTTCAAGAAAAGAAGAGAAATTTGATTATGATTTGCTTTGTAAAACCTTATGATTTTAAAGATTTCATAAATGAGGCTGTTCTTGATCAGTTTATTTGGGTTATGTCTGAAGATAAGTTCTATCTACAACTATTGGCAAAAAATGACTTGATCTACAAAGAAGCAATTCAGGAGGAATAACTTATGATTTAGGGTTAGATCAAGCAAGAAATTTCCAGGAACTAAAACAAATCAATAAGGCAGAAAAAATTCAGAAAGTAAAAAATGAATTATTTTCAGATAGTGCTGAAAAAAAAAATATAAAGATATTTATTGGTTTCTGCTGCAGTAAAGGATTCATTGGTGAACAAATGCAAATAGAAAAATGAGTGATACAATATATGCAATCATAGAGGCCATTTGGGAAAAATATATAGAATAAAAATGAAAAAAATAAAACAAAGCAGTAACAGTTAAAATTGAAAGCTATTATTTCTAAAACACAATGAAATATATAAACAAAAGAATATTGACCCTTCAATTGCTAATTCCAATATTTATATATCTTCAGAAAAAAATTAAAATGGAAATCAATAATGGATCAAGCATTTCTATAATATCAAATAACAATTGGTGAAAAATTGCAGGAAAAATTAAATTTAAACCATGTATGTATCAACCTAGAGTAATTGCAAAGATGTGAATGGAACAAAAAATGACTGGATTCATTAAAGTTTTCCATAAAATTAAATAATAGAAATACAATGGTAAAATTATATATAATTGAGTAAAATATTAATCTGATAGTAAGATGTGATTGATTTAATCCCCTAGGGATAGATGTTAACATAATAAAAAATATCAAAACTGAAGAAATAAAATTAATATTTTTGAATTTATTTTCATTAGAATTGAGTAAATGAATATCTCTCCAGTGAAATTAAAAATGGCTGATAATGCTGTGCCAACTATCCACAAATCTAGAAGAGTTATCCGAGAAAAAAGTTGAAGATATGCTCTGGGATTTGGTAGCAAAGTAATACTAAATCCTACAGAAAAATCTGAGTGAGCAGCACTTATAATAGCTATAGTAAAACCAGATGGAAAGATTCAAATCTATGGTGACTACCATATGGCAGTAACTAAAAATATGAAAAAAGATGCATATCCAACCTCTAATTTTCAGCAAGTACTAACTCAACTTCAAAATTGTAATTATTTTGCTAAGCTAGATCTGAAGCTAGTTTTCCACCAGATCCCTCTAAACAAAGAATCAGCAAAAGTTATTCAAGTTGCCTACCTTTCAGAGTTACAGTAACTCCAATTATTAAACAATTCAAAACAAAACAACACTCTCCATATAGTAGTGCCATCTTGTGCTAACAAGAGCAATCAATGGATGCCAGAAGGCTTGTGCATAAAATCCCTATCTAGTGATTTTTAGTGGTTTAACTCCAATTATGTTCTAAGCTAAGATCGATACACTTTTGAGAGAAATAATTGGAATAATTCCATACTATGATGATATATTGATCATTGCAACATCATAAGAATAACACAAATGATGGATTAAAAGAATGTGCAAAAAATTAAACAATTTTGATGCTAAATTAAGTGCAGGCAAATGCATATGGAAAACATGAATTAGTATTCCTAGGTCATATTGTGTCAGAGAAAGGGACAAGTTCATCTGAAAAAATGAAGGCAATGAAAAATACCTCCATTCCTAAATCAAAGAATAACAAACAATTTTTAGATCTTATAAAATTTTTTTGAAGAATTTTTTTTAAAAAAGGACATCTGTAGCAACATCCCTATATGATTATTAAGGAAAAATCAGAAATGGAACTGAAGTGCAAGAAAAAGCTTTTCATAATATAAAAGGATTACTCACAACCAGTCAGCTACTTAGTTATTACTATGAGAAGCTTAAAATAACTTTGGTAACAGATGCACCAGAATATGCTATCTGCTCAAATCATAATCTATACATTTAATGAAGGTGGGAGGCATATGCATCAAGATCTTTGTCAAAAGTGGAAGAAAATGCTATAATATTTGGTGTGATGAAATTTTACCAGTATGAATAAGTCTCTAGTAAGTATATTTTCAAAAGCAAAACCAGTACCTGATTATCTCAACTACTGTATTACATAGTGGCATAACATTCTGTTGGTCTATGAATATGAATTAAATTACATGAAGGGGAAACAAATAACTCATGATGATGCTTTATCATGTATCTCATATAAAGGTGAACTGCATAATAAAATCTATTGGATGGTCAAAAAGAAATGAGGGTTACAAAAATGTAATGAAATGGTTAAACAGAGACTGGCATGGTAATTATCTTAGTATATTCTATCATTAATATTTTGGAATGCAAGAGATAATGCATTTGATGGATTGTAGGATACTCATGCAATCCCAAGGAAGAGATAAAATACTAATATTAATACACAAAGACATCTCATATTGTTAGACCTAATGTTTTGTTTGATTGCCAAAATTGAATGCAAATATTGAAAATGCATGAGATATACAAACAAAATAACATCATGCCAAGAAAAGGCCCAATGCTGTAAGACTATGGAAGGAATCCAAGTAGAATCTGCAAGTCCGTTTAAAGAACATGTAAAATTGGTAACAGTAGAAGCATTTTTGAAATGGCTTGATTTCTGGTTAGTGAAAAACATTAGTTCAGAATAAGCCATAAAAGGGTTCTGTAAAATATTCTCTTATCATGGAATTCCAGAATTGAACTGTTTTCACTTCAGAAAAATTTGAGGAGATACTGAAGGAATATTATGTGTTACACGTACTAGTACCATCTTATCATCTTGAGTCAAATGGAGTATTTGAAAATGCTGCCAGTAATTAAAAATAGTAGTTAACAAAGCTAATAATACTGATGTACACGAAGCTTAGAATTTGCCACTATTTTATCAACATTCAACACCCCCAGTCTCCAATGGAAAGATTCCAAGAGAATTATTAATAGGAAGAAGAATTAGAACTAAATTGACCCTTTTCCTATTAAATACTAAAAACCAAAGCAGTACAGGAAACTAAATATAAAATTAATGATAAGATTTAGGTACAGGACAGTTTAAGAACAAGCTTGGATAAGAGAAAAATAGAAGTTATGATTTCCAATACCATTGTAAAAGAAAAGAGAGAAAATGGTGGTAAATATGAACACTATTTAAATCAAATTGTCAAAATGAAGTTCCAGAATCAGAAGACTACAAAAATCCAAGAAGAAGGAATCACTGAACTAATACTGGTGATCTTGCAAAAGAAAAGAGAAGAAACAGAGTAAGCAGATATATTTAGCTTAGAAAACCAGAGAAACAAAGGAAGAAAAACAAAAGTATTTGGAAGATTTTGTCTGCTGTTAAGATTAGTATAGAAAAAAAAATCAATACTTCTTAAGTACAGTGAGGTAATGCTATATTTGAAGACAAAAGAAAAAAGGAAGATCAATTTAAATTCTTTTTGAAAACTAACTATAAAGTTAATATTATTACCGCTGTTTGAATAACAATAAAAATAAATAGATCACTTTAAATTCTTTTTGAAAAATAATTAAAAAGTTAATTTAATTAAAGATTCAAACATACATTAATGATAGAAAGAGATTTACTGTTTTGATCTTTCATCAGGATTACATTTGTATTGTTCTCCCTAGTGACACTTTTTGCAAGTATTCAACATTTGATTTTAATATTAAACTATTACTCTATATTAGAATTTAAAAAATTGGAATTTATTTGTTAGAAATATAAGTTTACAAGCAGAAAACATTCTAAAAAAATATATTTAAACTTTGCAAATATTGGAAAAAAAAAGGATATAATGAAAACAAAATTTTTTTGTCATTCGACGGTGGAGAGGAAAGCAGCTAAGTGAGTGATTCCATAAACTCAATGAAAGTTTTATTGACTGAAATTTATTTTTAAATTGGGAACAAATAAATGTGAAGCCTGATAAATCTATAGAATTATGTTTTGAAATTTAAAATTGCATTTATAATTTTTAGAACATCTCAAAAGATCCTATCACAGTGTCAGTAAAAGTATTAGCGATCAGTTTCACAAGGCATGACCATTGTATCAACTATGGTGGTTTTTGGTACTGTTTTGTTCAAATTTATTAATTTCCATTTTAAAAATATATATGTATAAAATAAAAGTGTAATTATACTTTTTTTATGTAATAATTATTTTACAATTATTGTGTAAAAATAATCATGAACAAACTGGAAAAAAATCAACTTTTTTCTATTCCAAAAATCTTCTCTATATAATCTCACAACTCACTTGAAATCTTGGAATAATAGGCTAGAACCATCAAGCACATGTTGGCTGGACTTAGTTCCTTTCACTTTTGTCTATTGGAAAATACTAATATCTTCAATTTTTTTTAAATTAACAAGTCAGTATCATTAGTTTTTGATTTTATTGTTTTAAAAAAAAGAAAAAAAAAACTACCGAAATATCTCTAAACATAGCCATTAGGTGTGTGAAGGAAAGTGAATGTTAAACCACTTTTTTCAAGCAAAAATCTTTTCAATAACCACTTAATCAATTTACTAAAAATAGACTTTGGGTAAAGATTATAATCAGTAAATTAATTAAGAAAAAAGATAATTTCCTCTCTACAGAGAAAGATTAAGTATAAATAATAATTAAATTGAAAAATACAAGTTACTCAAAAAATAAAAAAACACATTAATTTAATAGGCTAACATAAAAACAAGATTTTTTTAGAGGTATTTTGATTCTGAAGAATAATTTCTATAAAAGAAGGAATCCAAGTACCATCTAGTCTGAAGAGCAAATCTGTAGACTAGGGATTTTTTGCAGATCATATTTGTTTGATCTTTATTATAATTTTATGTAGCATAGGTTTTTATATCCTTTGTATATTATTATAAAATATATTTTATAAGAATATTTGTAAATTTGGTTACTAATAATTAAAATAGTAAATATTATTTTAATTTGAATTGCCTACTTAATTAATGTCATTTTATAATGTAACTATTACAAAGCAGTATCAGATATCTCTCATTTGAAAAGTATTATTTTATGTTATTTTTAAAGTTTCAGATTTGATTTTTTTAAATTATAAGCATTATTTATAATAAATATTATAATATTTATATAAAAGAAATTACCATAAATTGCAAAAATGGAGCTTCTAACAAGGTTTAGTTGGTTGCTTTCTTTTAGGGGAAAAACAATCTATTATAATACTAATGAATTAAATACTGCTTTTAAAAGGGATTAGTTGGTTGCTTCCTTTTAGAGGAAAAATGATCATTTTATTTCATTATAATAATAGTGAAATAAAATTGATTTTTATTATTGTAAGCATTTCTTATTAAAAAATATAATATTTATATACATAAAAAATATCATAGATCACACACAAAAAAATAAAAAATTAAGTTACTTACTTTTAGAGTTTAGATTACAAGCATATAATATATTGCTAAACTCATAAAAGGTGCATAAAGCTGCACCATGTGATGTAAATTCAAACTAATTAGATTTTTGTAAAATACAAACATGTCTAGAAAGGTACTGAGATGAAAATATGTTCAATTAAAAAAATTAAAGCTTATGAAAATTTGTAGTGTTATCACATACTGAGTGTAGCTGTTGAAGATTAAGTTTAATTATTAAGAGTCATGATAAAAATTTCTAAGCAGAAAATTTGTTTAACACTTTATCCTTTGAGATGAGGCAAAAGAAACATCATATGACTTTATTGGTAATAATTCATAATGATTTGTTTTCATGATGACATATATTAGTTGAAAAAATATTTTTTTACAATAGCATTTAGATACATTCAAAGATCAGCCTTTCAAGCTGATTGTGCATGCGTCTTCTGCGAGTGTTAAATAATAAATGAATACTTCACTCCACAATACAGGATATAAAGATATAGTATTTATGCAGGAATAAAAGGAATCCTCTTATTCCTACAACTCAAATTCTTTTATATGAGGAAATCTGAAGTACTGTTGAATGAAGCGTGAGAGTAGAATTCTCACTTTAAATTACTTTATACGATGTTGTAATGAATGATGTTGGTGAAATTGTCTAGAATTTACTAAACGTCACTCTAAGTGAAACTTAATTATAAGTAAATAAGCATTTATTTTTATATAACGCTATGCATACAATTGTATACATTCAAAGATCAGCCTTTCAAGCTAATTGTGCATGCGTCTTCTGCGAGTGTTAAATAATAAATGAATACTTCACTCCACAATACAAGATATAGTATTTATGCAGGAATAAAAGGAATCCTCTTATTCCTACAACTCAAATTCTTTTATATGAGCAAATCTGAAGTATTGTTGAATGAAGCGTGAGAGTAGAATTCTCACTTTAAATTACTATATACGATGTTGTAATGAATGATGTTGGTGAAATTGTCTAGAATTTACTAAACGTCACTCTAAGTGAAACTTAATTATAAGTAAATAAGCATTTATTTTTATATAATGCTATGCATACAATTGTATACATTCAAAGATCAGCCTTTCAAGCTAATTGTGCATGCGTCTTCTGCGAGTGTTAAATAATAAATGAATACTCCACTCCACAATACAAGATATAGTATTTATGCAGGAATAAAAGGAATCCTCTTATTCCTACAACTCAAATTCTTTTATATGAGCAAAACTTGAAACATAATTCTCACTTTAATTCTTCATTTTATATCTGATCCACCCCTACTTTTAACTTTTTTATATATGCTTCGACTCAATCACTTCAGCCGCTCGCGTAATATCTCCCCCACAGATTCAAGGACCCCCCCAAACTTTATGCAAGTCGACTGTTGAATGAAGCGTATATAGTAATTTAAAGTGAGAATTCTACTCTCACGCTTCATTCAACAGTACTTCAGATTTGCTCATATAAAAGAATTTGAGTTGTAGGAATAAGAGGATTCCTTTTATTTCTGCATAAATACTATATCTTGTATTGTGGAGTGAAGTATTCATTTATTATTTAACACTCGCAGAAGACACATGCACAATTAGCTTGAAAGGCTGATCTTTGAATGTATATAATTGTATGCATAGCGTTATATAAAAATAAATAGCATTTAGAATTGAGGAATAGTCATTTTTTTTTTTATTATAATAGCTTATCTTTTATTGCAAATCTCACATCTTATTGAGAAATAGGTTGTCCAACAAGAATTTATAATAATTTACAAACAGTTGGCAAAAATAAAACAATACTCTATAACTCATTTAAATTTTTTTACTAATTAAAGTTAGTTAATATCCCCAGGATAATGTCTGTGTTTAGTCTGCCTAATTTTTTTCATCTATGTGATTTAGCACAAGTGATGTTTTCTAGAGCTGAAGATTCCTGGATGATGCTCAACCAATTACTTCTGGTAATGGAATGGTATTCCTGAGAAACCAATCAATTCATTATTTTTATTAAAGCTATATTCATTGTAATTTATGTATAAACTATAAAATTGATTTTATAAATAAAGGTTTGATTATATTTGATATGTCTGGTGCTCATTCTGTTTTTTGTTCTATGCTTTTTAAAAATTTTTCTTTTTTTTAAGGTCGATATTTATAGCATTATATTTCTTTAATATTATTTTATTAATTTATAAATGGCCAGTAAAGATAATTATTATTTATTATAAATATACTATGAAAAATCTAATATTTCATTTGAGAATTAGTTTTTAATTAATTCAAAATGATGAGTCAAGTTATTAATTTTTTTAAAGAAAATATTTTCTGTAATATACCTTTTTGGAAATATTGTTTAATTTTTCACAAAAGGGTGATTTATTAAGATTTCGCAGCAAATGTTTTAAATAAATGTGTGTGATGACAGTAAAGATAGTAAATAACTGTTCTATAAAAATAATGATTCTGACGATCAGGATTATGATAAAGTAAATATTGTTTCACCTTTCTCTCGCTCTCTTTTTTTTCATAAATATAATAAACACAAGTAATATATCATTAGCAGACAATTGTAAAAGAGTATGGCTATTTTAACTCCAAAACAAATAAACAAAGATTGAGTGTAAAGCAGAAAATAAAAAGAAAATCAAGAAAGGAAAAAAAGATTGAAGTTGTAATTGTTGTGATTAAAAAATAAAGCTGGAAATATGTATAAAAATACACAATTCCATTGCCATTGTTAAAGCAGAACTCACTATATCTGATATACAAAATAAAAATCTTTCATTTAATTACATACTATTTTCTTTACTCTTATGAAAATATTTCAGTTGTATTTTGACAATTATCTTGTTAGTCAATAAATCTTCTTTTCAAAGATATATTGAAGGATTTAAAATGATGACAAGTGCAATTAGAATGTGTTACAATAATAATAAGACTATATAATAAAAAAATAATAATTTAATTTGTTATTCCAAACTTTTACAGTGTTGTTATAAAAAATTTTAGATAATTTTTCAACATTTTTAAACTTTATATTGTCTAATAAATAAGTAATGAAAATTGTGAAAAGGAATAAAATTCTTAGGTTTTATAGATTTCAATTTATATGCCACATATTAATAAACACACATTATTGTTTATTTCTACTAATATCTTTTAAGATTGGCATTATCATTACTATTTGCACTTTCAGATCAGCTGGATTGCATGATAAGGAAGAAACAGAACTGACAGCTTTGATCTAAACTGTAAGAAAATTTACTGAGAATCGAATCTGGAGAATTTGCTAGTTATTATAAAAAATATTGACTTGTCTCTTTCCCACAACTTATCCAACATAAAAATCTCCATAACATTTAGTACATCTTATTACTGTGCTTTTTATCCAGTTTATTCAAAGTAAATATAATATCATTGAAATCTTTTATTTAAAAGCATATAAAAAATAAATTTATAAATATGTATGATTAATATTAAATTAAGGTATAGTTTTTAAATAAAATATTTAAAATTTTATGTTGATTTTACAATAAATACTCATATCAAATAATAAGTTGTTTAAATTCAACCACTAATAGCAACAAATTACAAAACTACCAATTTAAAACAATATGATAAGAATATCTTTTCATTCTAGTGCAAGTGTTAAGTATGTATACTTATTATATTAATAATTTAAAATATTCATTAAACCAACCCTTTCCCTAATAAGTATACATGAATAAACACTTGTTGTATATAAAGTAAATAAATATAACAAAAAAAAATATTAATTCAAGATTGTATTGATGGTGAAACTAACTAATTAATCAAATAAACTAAAATATTTTAAATAACTATTAAATTTGATTCCTATAATAACGTTTTATTTTTCCGGAAGAACCCCTTTTTTAACATGTATAAGTTAAAATAGAAAAGACAATTCATATAGAAATTGTTAATCATTGATACAGAATAACCATACAAAAACATTGTTAATCAACAAAAGAAAAATGAACAACATAAATTCTGTAATGTCAAAACACATGTGGAATAATAATAAATAAACATCTTACCTCCATCCCATATTTTAGTAAGAAGTTTAACTAACTAATATCATGTCATTATGAAGAAGGATTATCTACATTTTATTAAAAGAAAATTCTTTAAACTAATGAATTTCTTTCCATATTTTTTCAAATTTAGTTACAAAGAAATCTCCCAAGCTATATAGATTTCGATTTCCAAATATGGAAGTAAAAATAAAATAAAATATTGTACCGCTATTCAACAGCGTTACATGCTTCATAATTTTTTTAAAGAAAAAGAAGTTAAATTTTAAGTGGTTTAAAGTTTTTTTTTTTTTTTAAAACAAAAATTAAAAAAATACTGCATCATAGTTTTTTTTTTTAGAATAAAACTTCTTAGTGGGGGGAGGGGGATGTATATGATAGAACTAAAGAAAGGTTAAAAATTTTTCGCTCTCTCTTTTTAAAGAAAAGAGCTTTTATAAAGTAAAAACTAAAATATGTAAAATTTAAAATAAAATTAGTCTGTAAAAATTTGTTTGTTAAAAAAAAAAACAAAAACTTCCATTAGTTTATAAGATTTTGATTAATAATAGAATCAAATTATTTATTAAAAAAACTGTAAATTATTTTATCGAGATGAATCTGAGCAAGGGATTAAGATAACCAGAAATGGAAAATTAATTAAAAGACTTTCAAGTTAAGATCTAAATTAAAAAATAATGATAAGAAATTAAAATAATAGGAGAGAAAAGTATATATAAAGTCACTCTCTATTATTAGTCAGTCTGGTTTGTGATATAGTCTGGTTTGTGATATAGTATAGTCTGGTTTTATGATATACAGTCGGGGCCGCAATTTGCTACATTGCTCATCTGTTTGGATTATTATTATTCAGTTCAGACAAAATGCAGAATCCAAATAACCAAAGATCCAGATATTCAGAATGCAGTAGTAAGCCGGTCACTTACTGCTGCGGTCAATATTAATGGAGAAGCCGCATAAGCCATGGAGGTGTCTGACAGGGCTCCATGCCCCAAACCTCCGCAAGTCAACTATTCCATCTGGAACAAGTACTGGAAACTGATACCAAAATCATAAAATAGATGCTACCACTATTTCTCTATCTCTTCCCCAATGCTGAGTCGCAGGATGGAAATAAACCATGAAGCCATAGATGGAGAATCAAAAAGGTCATCCAGTTGGAAAATGCACACAATGAAACCCTAAGTAAAGAAACGTAAAATATATTCTGATCACTATCTAAACTTTTTATATTTAAATGAATGAACTTTAATTAATGAACTATCATAATTTAGCCTGAGTAATTACTTAAATGTTTTTTATATGTAAATTTCAATATTATTGTGTTATATTATATACACATGTGTTTAAAATAAATATTAATGTTTGCTATAATTATTATTTTGTCTATTTTCTCTTTCTCTCTTGTCACTGCATCACCAGTCAATTATTGTATAAGTTAGTTTATGTGTTAAGTAAATATGCTGGACCCTGAGACAGGGTATGAGCTAATCATGGGATATTTCAAGTGCTGGATTATGGGCCTACTGATCAGGCATGTTAATTACTTCGTATAATTAGCTGGCACCAAAAAAATAAAATGCTTTGGATGGTAGGGGTTTGAATCTAGCAGTCGAGGTGGGTTACGGTCTGGAAATGTGATCATGTTATGCTTTGCATAGCTTGGTCTGACTGTGGGTATCATTGATAGTTTTGCTATTGATGGTATTCTCCCCTCTGCTTGAAGGGCCGGTCCATTCATTTAATGTTGAAAACATAAAATTTAAAATTATGATAAATAAGATTAAAACCTAGTTTAACAGCCGCTATTAAATGGATCTGATTCAATATATACAATAATACACAATTCTATTGACAAAAAAAAAATCACGTAACAAATTAATATTTCTTCATGGTGAGCGATGTGAGATTTATGAGTTAGGCAATTGATGTCTCTGACAGATAATCCATAATTATTTTAGTCAAGTTCCTATGATAGATCATGCATTCCTCATGAAGATTCCTCAAGGACATGTATATTATTGTTCTTCCTTTCATATTCATTCTAAATTTCAGACGTGGTTAGCAGGCTTTACACATTTAAACATTGATCCATTGCATTTATTTTGGTAAGGGCTGATGAATACTTAGGCCCTACAACACTATTAAGTTAGCCAGTAAACATAGTTTTTCATCAAAGTAATAATTTCAAGTTTCTTAATTCAAAATTTGTTATTGAATGATTTTTATGTGAGTGAAATTATTCCATCAACATGTAAATAATATATTAACATTGAAATCTGTTTTTTTTATTTGAATTTAAAAAACAGCATGGTATTTTCTTTTTTTATATCAAATATTTATCTAAATCTGCTCTTTTAGTGTACTTAATTGCTTGAACTTGTTAAGAATGTTTTTATTTAATTAAGAATTATGGTTTCTTGTAATGAGCTATATCACAATTCAGCCAATATTTTGAAAATGTTCGAATAAACTATCCATTTTCTTAATATTGAAGCATTCGATTATGTTTTATTTGGAAAGAAGCAAAAATAAGACTGAAAAGAATTAAGTTCGTTTTTATTATTGTCCTTGGCTTTAATGGTTTTATGTGCTTGCATTTTATTTCTTTTTTACATCTTTATATATATGCCCATTGTTACATGTATTATCTTGTTTATAAACAAATAAAAATTATGTAATAGAATTATGTTCTCTTTTATACCTTCATATTTGGAAATCTAATGAATGGTTTGACATTGGGTTGTTGCATATTTTTTATTTAGAGTCTTTTAAAATGAAGTCAAATATACAAATATTACATTTATTGTAGTACATACATATACATATTAGTAGGATGTTTAATTAATATTTTATTTTGATTGGGGTTTTCATCTTTCTAAAGATAAGCAAAATCAGTTTGTTTTGATCCTTTCTTTGCAAGCAAGCAATGCTTGCAGGCGGTTGTCATGGGTTCGCTTCCTGGCAGATGCTTTGACATATGGAAAGAAGAAGAAAAAGAAAATACATTTGTTGTGTCTATATATATGTGTGTGTGGGTTCATTTATTTTATAATTGTATATGTTTAATTGGTTATTAACTAAAAAAAAAAAAGAGCTGGATTTTGTAGTGAATGGTAAGATTAGATTGTAAAGATATCCTTACAATATATGTATAATATAATTGTTATCGTGGGGCCATATTTATTGTGGCTTAGATTATATCATCTGCCTTAGGCAGAGAATTTAATACATTCATGTATACATTTTTGCAATTTTACACACATATAATTGAGTGATTAAAACCTTTATCTTACTATGAGTTCATTATTTATTCCTAAGAGGGATTTGGCTTTAACTATATTAAACTCAATTACATGAAATTTTTTTTTTATATCTGTTTGAAAAACATTTAGTATTATTGATAAAAAATTGTATTTTTTTTTTTTTATACTTTATATTAAAAACTATTAACTGAATCTTAGATATAAAGTCATTCAGCTCTAATCATTGAGAAACTTTATCTTAGAAAAGCTTTTGTGACCTTAATATATTATATTATTCATACATTTTTCAAAAAGGTTGATTTTTTTTAGCTGCTAAATCACAGAATCATTTGCAGACATTTTGTAACTTTTTTTTTAACGAGTGTTTTTTTTGCTGTGCTCATGTTGATATTTTTTTAAAATATATATTTACTATTTAGAAAATTATAAAGTAGTGTCTTATTGTATTTTAATAATACTTTTATATTTCTAAAATAATTTTAATGTGTTTTTTTTAAAAAAATCATATTTAATATTTTCTTTAGATTATATGGTAAAGGTTTAAAATTGAAAGTCAAAAAGTTTCTTTTATAAGGATAAAAAAGTTAATAAACTAAAAGCACTGATGATGATCATTTATCTGCCTATTTTTTCATTATTAAACAGCTGATACTATAGCCAAAATACTTCACAGTTGACAAATTTAGATCAACATCATACATCTTTCTTTGAGCACTCATATGCTTCCAAAAGAAGTTTTCTTCAGTCTTCTCTAGAACTATCTATTGTAAGCCTAAGTAATCAATTGACACAAAATGACATAACAATATAATATCTATTCCTATTGATCAGTTTCTGGTTTTTGAATGAGGATTTTGGATTCAAAACCAGAACTAATCCACTTGTGCATCTAACAGCCTCTTTAGCTTCTGTATACTAGTTAAGCTAATAGTCTGAAGTTCAAAAAAACTCTACAATTTTTATAAGGGAGCAGGGCTTAGATTTGAAACCTTAAAAGTTTTTTTTAAAAATTATTTATTAGTTTGGATACTACGGAGGAATAAAATATTGCTATTAGGTATCTGCATAACCACATTAGTTCCAACTTTGAATCTTAAATCTTTATTAATAAAGGTAAAGTTTAAAACTTGTTTGGGAATAGGATAATATCTAGTGTCCATGAGTATCAAACTTAAATAAAAGACTAGACTAGGCTGAAAGGAATTGCTGTTGGATGTTTAGATAATTAATTTTTGCATTTGCATGCATAAAATAAAATGTTTTTTTTTTAAACTGTTAATAGTATTAGTTACTGTTGTATTGATATTAATTCTTGTTGCCTATGTGAATAATATTTAAGCTTCTTTTCATTCTTATCAACATAGCATTCAATAATTGTTTTTATCAGTGCATTTCGAAATTTATTATTTAATGTGATTGCAATCAATTATCCTAGATAGTAATTAATAAGATATTAAAAAACAAACAAAACAAATAGAATAAAGCAAGGCAAAGTAAATAAAAATAAGAAAAAATTATAAACACTCATTGTGAAAATTGTTTAAAGGAGGGCAAGTTATGATAGAATTCAGTATTTAAGTTCTGATCAAAAGCAGATTGGTTTAAATAGGCAATAAAGTATGACAGTCCTTGAATATCATCAATGATAGTTTAATATTGCTTTAATATAATTTAATTAGTATTTTAATTTTAGAGTTGCATAATCACTGAGATGCATAAGACTTTAATATATATATAATTTAGAAGAAAATTTTTTATTTTTATAGTGCTATGTTTTATAAATTGTAATACATTAAAGATCAGCCTTTTCAAGCTATTGTGCATGCGCTTTTTACGAGTGTTAATAATAAATGAATACTTTCATTCCCAACACAAGATATAGTATTTATGAAAGAATAAAATGAATCCACTTATTCTTTCCAACCCAAATGTTTATATATGGGCAAATCTTAAGTACTGGAAATGAAAGCGTGAGGATAGACCACTCACTTTAAATTATTGTTTACGATGTCTGAATGAATGATGTCGACAAAATTATCTAGAATTTACTAAATGTATTACAATTTATAAAACATAGTGTTATAAAAATAAATGCTTATTTACATATGTTTAAGTTTCATTTGAAAGTGATGTTTAGTAAATTCTAGATAATTTCGTCAACGTCATTCATTCAGACATTGTAAACAGTAATTTAAAGTGAGTGGTCTATCCTCACGCTTTCATTTCCAGTACTTAAGATTTGGTCATATGTAAGCATTTGGGTTGGAGAGAATAAGTGGATTCATTTTATTCTTTCATAAATACTATATCTTGTGTTGGGAATGAAAGTATTCATTTATTATTAACACTCGTAAAAAGCGCATGCGCAATAGCTTGAAAAGGCTGATCTTTAAGAAAAACTTTTGTGAACCCATGAGATACCTATTTCAGTATTCTCTGAAAATGATGATGTAGTATTCTTCAGAGAAAGAATATATAAGTCTTTTATAGACTTTTAAAAACATATTTCACTTTAAATAAAAAAAAATGCTTAAAAATATTTTAAGGTGGTACTGAAATGTAAAACAGAACTAAACAATTTGGGAATTAATTTATACAAATATATATTGGAATAAAAAGCTGCCTGTTTTGTCATTCTTTGATAATTATCTACAAATTAATAAAAGGAGACTAATATTGTAATTAAGTGTAAACATCTTTATTTATATATTGCTACTATATTAACTTTTTGTCAAAAAGTTGCTTGTATAATTTTTTACTTCTAACTTGAAATCTTACTTTTTTTTCTTTTTCTCATAACTTTTTATAATTAATTTATAATACTGTTAGATCTGATTTTTTTTAATTTAAATTTTATTGTCACACTAAATGTTTGCCACATAAGTCTTCATTATTACAATATCAATTGAAATGACATGTAATACATTCTTCCTAACTTATACTGCCATTCAGAGTTATGATTTTTTTTTTTATTCTTGAATATAAGTACATGTCTTAATTTTTAAAATCTTTTTTCTTTAACTCTCACAAAGTAATATTGATCATTTTCTTTTTCATTTCTAGTCTCTGTTTATTTATTTATTATTATTTTTTTTTTCAAAGTTTTCCTAATTCATTACTAAGTATAAAGATATTCTAAAAACTTATTCAACAAACTGTTGTCTTTTTTATAATTTTTTTTGTCTATATCAACAGTATATTTCTTAAAAAGTGATAATACAAACTTTTTATTAATTTATTAATAAACTATTTTAAGAATGAATGTATAGTTTTGAGTATGCTTAGAGTTGATCTTTTTAATTAAAATTTCAACTTGGAGTTCAAATATTGTTTGATTTAACTTACTAGTCTCATAAAAAGAAACTTTAAAGCATTGTGACTTATTAAAAGTTTATTGCTCACAAGAAAATGAGGTATCAAAAGTTGTAGTAATAGCAAGCAATAACTAATTTGTTGTGAGAGATTATACAATAAAACTTTCCAAATCATAATTAAATTATCCTAGAAGACTTATTTGTTATATAAAAATTTTTTAACTAATTATCATTTTCAATAATTATTTCTTAAAAACCAAGTCAATTACCATCAGGACCATACATTATGTACTAGCATGCTAGATGCCAACTTCAAAAGTTAAATTTGCTAAATAAAATTGAAGATCTTATGACTTTTTACTCTAGGTGAGCTTTTCCTTTTCCAAGTTTTTTATTTTATTTCTTGCTCAATGTAAATCTTTAAATATAATTATATTCTTTTGTTTTCAGAATTTAAATATTCATTTTTCTTAGTTAATCATAATTCTCCCTATAATAGTGGATACATTGATACTATCCTAAGTTAAAAGTTTTTTAATTAAATAATTATAAAGGAATAAGTTTAAGCACTAAGTATTTCCATTTAACCATTCGTTAAAAATATTATTATTAATATTTATACATATGTAATTGTTAAATGTACCTGAAAAATATTTATAATTAATTAACTCTTTCATATTTATGCATTATAAATCTGAAATATTTGATTTGTATTTCTTTTAGTTTCACACAAAATGCCAGTATTATTAGAATTCAATACATGGTGTGTCTTTCTTTTATGACTTAAAATAACTAAATTGCATTTGGGGTCTGTTTTTGAATAATTATATTAATGGTTCATTTCTAATTTAAGTCATGTTTTCAAACAACTCTTTATTCAGTTATATCATAATTGGAACTTGAATTAATAGTGTATTTAATATTATTTCAAAATTAGGTATGTTTATGGTATTAAAGAATTGAAAGCCCAATGAATTTATTTATGTTTTAATTTGGTCAGAGTAATGCACAATTTATTATACACACATAATTAGATACGGTGATATAAAGATTGGACAGCCATATTAACCACCCTAACCATGTCAATATTAAATATGTTGACATTGCAAGTATAATAATAATCTTGCATAACTAAAATTATAAAGCAAATTGAATTTTAAAGATTTTCTGAAAATAGTTTAAAAAAATTCTTTTGACCATGCAATAATCAAGTTTGTTTTGGATACTTTCTCTGTAGGAATTTCTAAATAAAATTACTTCTCATTAGATAAAACTTATCCATTGTTTAAATTCTATCATGGAGATGTATTATTATTTTTTGAATATGATATTTACTTGTAATGATTGTTTGTGTTGTAGTGTGATTGACATACTGTAGTATACAAGGTAAAAATTTGAATAGCAGTGTTTAAAGTCCTAATACAAACACAAACATTTTTAGGTGTAGCATACATATCCTTCAGAATTATAAATGACACTAGTAGATACATTATTATATGATATTAAGATTATTTTGAATCATCTGATTATGAAAATAATTATTTGACTTATTCACATTGTGAAACTGTAAGTAATTAATATAATCTTAAAAGGTTCAGTTTATATTGGATTGTTGGAATATGGATAATTTTTCATTTTTATGGTATATCCATGTACGCAGTAAATGATTACAAATTTCTTCATTATGATATATAATTTTCTTCATTATAATAGTGATTATATTCTAAATGATCTACACATGAATAATCTTATTACAATTTTTTTTTCTAACATGAAATGAAATATTTATATCAGACACATTTATTAGCAGTTCTGCCATCATATTAGCAACATTCAATTTTAGTCACAAGGGTAATCTAACCAAACAAACTTGCTACAGGGTTTCAGCTACTGTTTATATGAAAAAAAATATAATATAATTTTGCATAATTTATTTATTGAATTTAGCATTGTGGTAAGAGCAGTGGACTTGAGAATAAAAGTTTCTATATTAACATTTAGCTGGAGAAACTAAAAAAAAAAAGTTGATAATTTTGAATAGAACTGTGTGTTTAATGTGCGACTTTTTTCTTTAATATGATGTCTCTTTACCCTTTTGCAATTGGACCATACAATTATTTATTTCTGATATATCTATAGTGCAAAAGTAAACATAGAATAGGAAAAAATTATAACTATGCTCATTTTTTTCTTTCTTTTGTTATGTTGATATACTGCTGAGATAAATTATTTACATGGAAGATAATAATCATGACAATGAAGTTGAGGTATTTAATTCACATAAAATAAAAGGCATTATTATGCATTGATTGGTACAATATATTGAATGTTTTTTTTTTAAAAATGAAAAATGAAAAAATATATATAAGAAGTAAAATCAACATTAAAGATATTTCATTAATAAAGTGGTAATTACATGTGACTAGTTAACTATCAACAACATAACAAATATCATCAAATTTGTCATACATCTCTATTACTGAGATTGAGAATCTAATTGTGGATAATTTATTTTTTTGTTAAATAACTTGATTTAATCAGTCTCTTTTTTTTTTTAAAGCAGAAAACATCTAACCCATAGAATTCACTGAATAATTAATTGCATTGTAATATGACAAGTATATGGATCGAAATAAAATTTACAATTAACTAGAAAAATTTACATCTGTAAGAAGAAAATGACTGATGAAGTTTAATAATAAATCATAACCTTTTGTGCATAATAAGTGATTGGTTCAAATAGATAGTATATTATTTTTGAAAATTCTTTTTTACTCTAGTGTAATATACATTTACATATAGCAATGCAATGTTCAATCAGAAATTTTTTGGCATCTATATTACAACTTCTATTTCGCTCTAAGAGGTTTTCATGCTCACTAAAAGAGGCATTATATATAAGATATGTAATTGTACATCACATAATCACCATGAGGATTCTAAGATCTAGGTGCAATGCTCTCAGATCCAAGGCTCCTCACTGACGAAGGCCACAAGCCAGAAATTAGTCTGGATATATAGATGAGGATTTTATGCACAAGCCTTCTGGCATCCATTGATTACTCTGGCTTGCACTGAGTGGCAATACATATAGAGAGTTTTGCGTGTTTGTATCTAATTGTAATGAACTTTTTGAGCCATTCTGATTTTCAGTTCTAGTTAGAAGTGCATATAAAGAGCTCTAGATGGATGCCATATGTCCTGATTTATCTTATAAAGTAGTAAACAATAATGTTAAAACTATTATTGATAATAATATAGAATATAATAACATAACTTATTATGTTAAAAACTAACTCAGTGCTTGTGCTTTTAAATCTTAATGTTATTGCATAAATGTATTGGTTAACGCCTGGGGATATCTCTTAAGGAAAGAAATTATAGAATGAATGTGTATTTTTGAATATAAATGTATTTATTTGTTTTATCATTAATCATAAAACATAAAAGAAAATTAAAATTTATTTACTTATTTATTCAAATTTTAAAAAATAAACTTGTCTGACAGATGAAAAGAGAAAAAAAATTAAACACATGTATTTCTAAAAAAAAAATGACAGTAAAAATACAATTTTTTACAGAGATTATTCTTTCTTTTTAAGCTTTTTTACTGATTTTATTTCTACAATTTTAATTATAATATGTTTTAAAAGTGATAAAAATCCATGTTCTGTTATTGTTTGATGTTTACTTAATAATTAAATATTTTACTATTGACTGATGTAATTCATTCAATCCAACTACTTTAAAAATTAATATATTAAATATACCTAATTATGTATAAAAAAACTAAGAGTATTGTATTCTGATCTACAAATAAAAAATTTCCAATTTAGTAATTTTATCTTGACAAACTAGAAAATAAAATAAAGACAACTATTGCTAAAAAAGAGAACAAGATAAAAAAACTGGAAGAACAAATATACCCCATAATTTATGTTATATTATTGATACCAATAAATTCATAAGTACAAAAAGGTATTTGTTTATGAGGAAAATGAAAAACATGGATGCCAGAAAAAATAATTATTGTCACAAATGTATATTTTGGTAAAACTGACTTTTAGTGGCCACAACTTTTAGCCCTTTATTTTTAAAAAATTGAACTATATTTTATTCATAACTATAAATAGTAATAATAACAAGTCACATGAAGGTTAATAAAAAAAAAAAAAAACTTACATTTTTATGTGCAATTTTAAGCTAGGTTATGTGGCAAAACTTAACAAGTGTCACAAAAGAAATCCCTGCTGTCAAAATTATGAACTACTTTTGCCACGTGTAATTTTTGCAGTGTCAAGAATGGCAGAGAAAATTTCTATTACTTCTTTGGTTTTCCAAAATGAAATTTTAGATGTTGCGGCTGTTCTAGCAGAAAGCTGAAATATATGTCACTTGCTGGAACAATTTCAAACTCTGGAATTGATCATGAAATGGCTTGCCAGGAGGTGCTTACTGAAGAATAGTATGCCATGTCTGCGATGCAATATTCAATGTTCACTGGTAAAATATTTGGACAGCTTAGATGGTGATAGATGTCAATGCAGAATATGCTGCCAACATGCTTCCATAAGAAGTGTGTCATTTTTTTTCCTGAAGCTATCTGTCTTTGAATACTATTGTTCATATAATGTTTTGTTGGGTGAATAATTTGCCAATGCACTTTATTGTTCATGAGACAGATGTTAGCGAATGAATAGTCATAGACTGGTGTCATTTTTGCCAGGAAGAGTGTGCTACATACTTCAACAGAAATCCGGCACTTGTCGGCAGATTTGATGACAACAGTGAACTATGGATAGTGGAGATCGATGAGTCCTATTTCTTTCACCAAAAATACCATAGGGGGTAATGAGAGAAGGCCATTGGATGTTTGGTGGGATAGAGAGAGGATCAAGAAAATGTTTTTTAACAGAAATTGAAGATAAATCAGCTGCCACTCTGGAACTGCTCATACAGAAACACATGTGACCTGGTACATATATAATTACTGACAGTTGGCATGCATATAGCAATATAAGCAGTCTAGCTAATGGGATATACCTCCACTCTCGTCATTCACCAAGACAACTTTGTTGACTCAAACAATGAACTTTATCCACATTAATAATGTAGAAAATATGTGAATGAGAGCAAAGCATAAATTAAAATACCAATTTGGTACCAGCAGAGCTTTGTTTTTATCCTACCTGCAGGAATTTGCATTTAGGACTATGTATGAAAATGCCACTGTTTTCGGGAATTTCCTTGTGTGCATAGCTCAAAACTACGCCTAAAAATGTAAGTTTCTAAAAAATTTTTTTATTAACCTTCATATAAAAAATACATTTATAGTTAGATATACTTTACAATTACATAGTACGAAAAAAATATAGTTCAATGTTTTAATAATAGGACGAAAAGTTGTGGCCGCTGAAAGTCAGTTTTACTGTATATTTTATACAGTTATTATCATAAATGTAAGTTTTTGCCTATGTACTTTAAAATATATTCACATTATTCATTTTTTTAGATTGATATCCTAAAATTATTTGATCATTAAGTTGGCACCCTAGTTACCTGATCAGAGTTTTAAAAGTAATGAACAGAAAAAAAAAAATCATTCCCAACACTAGAAGTAACTAAAACATTTTCGCCTCTAAAGAAGTTGAGAAGCTTTTGAATTGATACACTGTACATACAATTTTAAAACTATGTTGAAAAATATTGTCACTTAAATAAACTTATTTTTGGATATAGTAAATAAAAATAAATTGCCTTTCTGTTTGATTTCTTTTATATACATATAGTTTAATCACAGAAAAATGCAATTAACATTGGTATTTGTAACTTCACAATATTTAAGTATTCTTACTGATTGTAAGTGCACACACTTATGTCTGTATGTTAATTTATAATTATTTTAAGTTATATTGACTTGAAAGTGGAGTGATTTTTAAAATGAATCCTTTAAATATTTAAAATTGAACCCTTTTTTTGTAATGAATTTTCTCATCATTCTTAATTTCTGAGTCAGAAAACGTGAATTTCTTCAATTATCATTATTAATTATTGATTTATGTCTTGAAAGTGAGCTGGAAAATTTCACTTTGAGATCATTTATTTCTCCATGAAATCTACTGATTGCTCAATATATAGACTAATGATTAGCTTTGCTTTTTGTTATTGAATTTTGTCTGTATGTAATGACTCAAAATGTTACTGAATATTATTTAAAATTAATTTTTTGTTTTGGTAGTAGAAAGAACTAATATAAAACTTAAGCTATCTAAATATTTCAAAATATAGGTAAAAGCAGTGAAACATTTTTAATAGTGTTTCTTAATTATTATAATTGACAGATTCAATTAACTTAAATGTATTCTCCTCTTTGTTTCCTGAATGATTTTTTAAATAGTCTATGCCTCATAATTATTATGCATGATTATTATTGAAACATTCTCAGAAAAAAGAAAAAAAAACTTTTATGTAGTTGTGAATTATATATATCTTGATGTTTGTGTGTGCACATGTATATATATTCAAGTATATTTATATTTAGAATGGATCACGGAAAAATAGCTCTGTTAGATCATCAAGAAGATTGCTACAATTTAGTGAAGTTAAAATAGTTCTTTGTAATCTTAAAAATGGAAAGGCTATAGGTCCTAATAAGGTACTTGGGGAAGTTTAAAATAAGGTGATGTTATGTTAGATTCAAAAATATTGAAATTTTTTAAGACAAGGATGCTTCACTTGTTCCACTTTTTAAAAATAAAGAAAATAGACAAAATTAAGTAATTATCATAGAACATCATTATTATGTACTATAGCAAAGTACTTTCAAGAATTTTATTGAGTAGGTTGCTTCCATCTTGGATGAATGGTTATAAGAAACTCAACGTGGTTTTAGAGAATTAAGAAGTTCTCCAGGCCTGGATTTTGTTCCTAGACAAATGCAAGAAAAGTATCAGGAACAAAAGAGTGATTGTTGATTTGGCTGATATTTGATTCAATTAATGAAACAGGTTTATGGCATTGTTTGAAATTAGTTGGTTATTCACTGATATTTATTTATATACAGTTTTTATGTAATAAGAGGAAAAGTGGAAAGGCTGAGACATTTGAAATGAAGCTGGTATTTAATGATTTGTACTAGGTCCAACTTTGTTTTAATTTTTATGACAATATTCTTTGGATTAGTTCATAGACAATTTCATGAACTGGAGATTAAGTTGTGATAAATGTTTAATGGTAAAAATGTTAATTTAGATCACTTAAAAACAAAAACAAGAATTTGTGGATTTGCAGTATGCTGATGATTGTGTTGCTATTATTGACAATCTAAAAGACAAACTACAGAAGATAATGTATTAATGCAACCTACAAAGATTTGGTTTAGTGTCAAGTTCTTTATCAGTCAGTGATGGAAGAAAAATCTTCAGTAATTTTTAGCAGTTACTTATCAATTTGAGAATATTACAATTAAATTTGTTATAAGCAGAGATGTTATTTTATTATGTGGAAGTGAGACTTGGACTTTTTATTTTTTTTCCTGACAAAAAGGTATTAGAAAATTTTATTTATGAATACTCCATAAAAGTCTACAAATACATGGCAAGATCAAAAAATGTACACACAATCTTCTTTTTTACTGCTAATGAAGACCACTTTCAATACAACTTCTAGAGCAAAAATAGATGTAATTTAGGGATGTTCCCATATTTGGAATTGGATTTTTTAAAATTTTTTTCTTCATAGGCCCATGTGTGCATATATGTTTATATAGTACATATGATATTCTTCAAAAATATGTTCAAATAGGTCAGACAACATAATAGCAGTACATATAATTTCTTTATTAATATGTTATCATAGAGCTAAATCATTTCCCAGGAGAAAAAATTTAAGTTCTGTGATAGATATCATTGAAAGCTATTAACTTCTCACTCATTGATCAGCAGACACTCAATAATATTTACATCAGGTAATTGGGAGGACTTATGAAATGGAATTATACTCTTGATTTCCATACTAATATTTGATGAGGTGAGATGACAATGTTATCTGCTAACAGTGGAATGAAATTGATTTAAATAGTTTACAGCTTTGATATTTTAATACAGAGTAATGATTAGATTAAAAGAATATTTTATAATTGTTTAAACCATGACAATTTCATTAACATGTTTTACAATTAAGTATAATCACGGTATTGATAGTTTTTTTTTTTGGCAATTGCTAGTCAAACTTTTATAGTGGTTGGGGCACTGATTTATTTGATCATTTGAGCAATTCTTATGTAATAGTATTGCTATCTAAAATTAGTGACTTTAAAATATCAGGTTGTCCATAAATCTCTTTTTTTTTTTTGTGAAATTCTCGATTGATTGTTTGGTAGACTTGTAAGAATTTATTTGTGTGTTGATCACTGCTAATAACTGCATATATTGAAGCAGTAAATCTTAGCTTAAGATTGGTCTTCATGTTTCTACCTACTAACCTATATTCAAACCCTTATATCCCATCCCGCTCCTTTTGTTGTGTATATATATTTCATGTATATATTTGAGATGCGCACCTAAATTATAAAATTTAATGTTTCAATAACATGTTTTAAAATTATTATTAATTTCTTTTTATTAATTATTAGTTCTTTTTTATTAAAGTATTATAGATGCGGCTCAAATATATATATATATATATAGGAGCAAAACTTACTAACAAAATATTGATGTTTTTAAATATTTATTATATGTCATTTTTAGCTTTTTCTTTTTAAATTGCTTGTTTTTCTATTAAACTGTATATTTTTTATAAAATCCAATATGGAAGATATCATCATCATCAACCATTATCAATCCACTGCAGGATGAAGGTCTCTCCAAGTTTAATCCATCTTCTCCGATCTTTAGCTTCTCTTCTCCACATCACCCCTGCACACTTTCTTATTTCATCCATCCATCTCACATGTGGTCTCTTTCTGGGTCTTTTACAATCTCTTGGAATCCAGTTTAAAATTTCAATTGTCCATCTATTATCATCTCTTCTAGCAATATGTCCAGCCCAACTCCATTTCAATCTTTTAATTTTTTCAATAAGGTCAGTAACACCTGTTTGTTGTCTTACCCATACATTGCGTTTTCGATCTCTTCTTGTTACTCCCAACATACATCTCTCCATACTCCTTTGAGTGGTCTGAAGTCTCTGTATTGCTCTTCTATTAAGTGTCCAAGTCTCAGATCCATAAGTAAGAACTGGTAAAACACATTTGTTAAAAACCATCCTTTTCAAACACATAGGCATATTTCCTTTTAGTATCAAGTTATTTCTACCAAAAGCACTCCAACCAAGTTTAATTCTATGATTAATTTCCTCCATTATGTTTCCATCTGTATTAATAATCTGACCAAGGTATTTGTAACTGTTAACTTCTTCTAATTCTTCATAATCAATCTTTATTTTCATATTTTGAGCAAATCGATTAAACATTACTTTAGTCTTTTTAACATTTATCTTTAGTCCTACTTTTCTACTTCCATCTGCTAACTCCTGCAACATTTCCTGCAGCTCTGAAGCATTATTTGCAAAAACAACTACATCATCTGCGAAATCTAAATGACTTAAATACTCTCCATTTACTTTCACTCCTTTAGTTTCCCATTTTAATCCACAAAATACTTCTTGCAGCACTGCTGTAAAGAATTTTGGAGATATGGAGTCACCTTGTCTTACACCTTTCTCAATGTTGATTTTTCCAGTATCATTATGTAATCTAATTGTTGCTGTTGCATTTTTATAAATATTCTTTAAAATATGACAATATCCTGGATCTATACCTTGATGATCCAATGCTTTAATCACTGAAGAAATGTGTATAGAATCGAATGCCTTTTCATAATCTACAAATCCAAAACATAATGACAACTCATATTCGTTTGTCCTTTCTATGACTTCTCTCAATACCTGGATATGATCTATTGTACTAAAACCACTTTTAAATCCAGCTTGTTCTCTTGGTTGGTGGAAATCCAAAGTTCTCTGTAGACGAGTTGTAATTATCTTGGTAAAAATTTTATATAAAACTGATAAAAGGCTGATAGGTCTGTAATTTCTAATATCTTCTTTATCACCTTTTTTAAATATTAATATTATTACTGCATTCTTCCAATCTTCCGGTACATCTTTATCATTTAGACATTTGGTATATAACTTTGCTAAAATTGTTTCTATTTCTTCACCTGCTTCTTTTAATATATCAATTATAATTCCATCATTTCCTGGAGCCTTTCCTTTCTTCATACACTTAATTGCATGTCTCACTTCTTCATTTAAAATTCTGGGCAATTCGGAAGATGTAATAGATATAGGAGGTACTTGTTCTTTATTACTATATAATTCTTGATAAAAATCTTCTACCAATTTCATGATGTCATCTCTCTTTTTAGTAATAATTCCATCTTTTTTTCTTATTGCAGATATAAATTTCCTACCAATACCAAAATGTTGTTTAACATTTTTGAGACTTTTATTTTCTTCTATAGCTTTCCTTGCTATTTCACAGTTATACTTTCTTATATCATTTTCAACTCTTTTCCGTACCATTTTACAAAATTCGAGATATTCAATTCTTTTTAATACATCATTTTTGTATATCTTCATATTCCTTCTTTTCTTCATAAATTCTCTAGTCTCAGTAGAAATTTTATTAGTCAATTGCTGCTTTTTTCTACCAGCTATGTTTGTTGCAGTTTTTAAAAGTGTATCAGTTATTTTCATATTAATTTCATTCAAATCTGAATCATGTTCAAAATCTCCTAACACTTGAAACCTATTTGTAAGTTCTAATTTAAATTCATTAGAATGTTTCTGAAGATTAGGAATATCAACTGTAAATATTGTTTTTCTTAATAATTTTTGTCTCTCTAGTTTTACATTAACACGTAACTTACACCTTACTAATCGATGATCACTTCCTGTGTTAAATTTATTAAGAACATTACAATCTTGAAATATGTATTTTCTGTTAGTCAAAATATAATCCAATTCTGCTGTACCTTCATTTGGATGCTTCCATGTCCATTTCCTTTTAACATTTTTCTCAAAAAATGAATTCATAATATAAAGTTTTTCTTTTTCTGCAAACTCCACAAGTCTATGTCCTCTCTCATTTCTATTACCATAACCAAAATTACCTACAGCAATTTCATCTTTCATTCATCTACCAATTCTAGCATTAAAGTCTCCCATAACAATTTTAAAATGTTGTTTACTCTGATCAAAAGCCTTTTGTACATCCATATAAAAATCTTCTACTACTTCATCACTATGAGAACTTGTTGGGGCATAAACCTGAATTATCTGCATTTGGTATCTGCTATTAAGTTGTATAACTAATCTTGCCACTCTGTCCGATACACCATCAATCTCCACAATATTGTTCTTCCACTTTTTATTTATAATGAATCCTACTCCACTTGTATTTCCAATATGTGTGCCTTTATAATAGAGTATATGTCCACTTTTTAAATCAATTGTTTCTTCTCCTTTTCTTCTAACTTCACAAAGTCCAATAATGTCCCATTTAATATAAGACAGTTCTTCTTCTAATTCTTGCAATCTTCCTTCACTTGAAAGTGATCTGCAGTTGTAAATACCTAAATAAAAAGTCGTCATCAAATGGCAGCCTGGGTCCATAATCAGGGGATTCTTAGCACCCTCCGCCTTCGGCCACCAACCGCTGCCTTGGTTGGTGACTTTACAGCCTCCTGGGAATAAGGGCCATGCTTTATTTTTGTCTGTCATAATTGTATATATGTATTGGAAAAATATTTATCATTTATACAAACATTCATTCTGCCTTATCAGGCACTGAGAAGAAAGACCATGGTGTTTCTTGATCTTAAACTCAGAGGTAAAAAGCCAATAAACTCACCACGCTGGCTAATGCGTGTTGGTGAGCAGCCCATCCATGTTCGTATACTATATGAATAATCACATAGTAATAACAGCTGCAACGACAAGAACGTATGGAGTGGACTTTAGGAATTTGCCCTGCTCGGTTCCTTTAAGGCCTCCAAGAGGAATTAAAGTTTTACTTAAAAGAAATGGGATTAAGTAGATTAAAGATTTTCTTTTGTATAAAACATGTTGTCAAATCTATTTCTAATCTGGAAATAGATTTGAATTTATTTTTGGACGTTATCTTACAATTGCATCTTTCAAAAACAACTGATAAAAGAAAAAGTATAAAATGACTGAATTTGGAATCACAGGAGAGATTAGCTACTATTGAAAGATCGGATTGTAAACATACTACACGTCGCTTAAAATCTAAAACGATGTAGTCGTAAATCCACCCTCTTGCTGACCCTAGTGGGTCATTCTTCCCGCTAATGTACCATCTAACTGCTGCCCTGAAAGAAAGTAAAGATCCGATGGAGAACTTTTAAAAATGCTAATAGAGAAGCTTGCTGTCACCAAGAAGAATTCATTTGGATCCTCAATTTGCCATGCATGAGCCGTACTTTGAAAATAGACTTATTAAATTTGTGCAAGGTAACTTTTATGCTACTATTTGAAAATGAATCTAGCTTCACTAATCTCAAATCCTGCTATCAAGATTTCTAATGTATTGTTCAATTTTCTATCTTTTAAATTAATATGTAAATGTAATTTGCTCTTAAATGATTTTTGCTCTTAAATGATTTTATAAATCTAATTTTCTCTCATATGCCTAACTTTCTTTAACTTTGGTGCAGTCAATTATTTATAGTTATTTATTACTTGATTTTATATGTATACTCATATTATTATTAAATTGCCAATCTCACAACCTGGCGAGCTTAATTTCTAAAAATCTTTTTCTTTCATTTTTTCTTCTAAACCTTCATGAAAAGGATATTAACGTCATCTTAAAATATATATATAATGCATTATAAATTAATATGTTCGCCAGTTTGTTTTGTTTTTACGAGTCAACATTTTATGTTGGTTTATTATAAAAATATATTTGTTTAACTCTGGATTTTCTACCCGGTATAAATCCAGAACTCAAGGTAATTAACGCTCTGAAACATTTATTTTATAATTATTTATTAAATTCTGAAAGGGTGACTTATAATTTGTTTTCTATATATAACTGCTAATCTTACTTCATTTTTCATACTCTTAAAATTTCAAATCTTGTATTTAAATATTTCAGTTATTATAAAAATCACGAAGGTGTGATTGATTTATTTAAAAATAGCAGAAAAGGGATGGGGGTAAATCTTGTTTCTTTTACTAGGTAAAATCTTAACGTATATTTTATTAAATGAAATATTCTCTCTATATATATTATAATTGCATGGCGTATTATAGTATTCAAACAAGGGTCATCTATTTTAAAGCAATAAATTATATTTCATGCCATTAGTGACATTTATCATTACTGTGTTGCGACATTTAGTCTCTCTTCGTATATATATATTACGTGCTTCTAGTCTTCTAATCTGGGGGGTTGCGACAAGTTTGAACCCATAGATTTCTTCTCATATCTCATTTCATAGATAGTTGAGCTATCTGGAATCACATTCATTTTGTATAAAATGCCTCTGGCGGTGATCCCGCTATGCATATTCACTTCGTATAGATAAAAGGCCTCTCATGTCGGTTATATCAGCAAAAGTCTGGCCACGCCATGCCTATCCACTTTTCTCTAAGCACTACCCAAGAAGGGGGTGTGAGATTTCATTTTTTACCCAGAAGCACGACTTTTCCTGTTATTTTAGGCTATTATGTCAGCACCGCAAACTTATTTGTATTAGTATTTTTTTTGCTTCATGACCCAGTTTTAATGCTCTAATATTAAAATTAAGCTTTGCTTAAAAGATATATATATAAATGCCAATTACTTCTATTTATTAATTAAGTTTATTTCAATCATATACAATCTCACCATCGTAATTTATATATCTATATTTAAGAGTATCTATATGCCTTGGGGAAAATAAAGCGTTCGTCTTACTATCGTTAAAATAATTTTTCATTAAATATTTTGTCATCTAATCAAATTAAATTTTCAAATATGTTTTTCAAATGTATCTTATTTATTTTCACGACCTCAATGGCATGAAAATAGTTTATATCGTATGTATAATGAATTTCGGAACGCTCCTAGAAAAATATATGTTAGTCACCATGTTTCTGAACCGTAAATCAAAGTGTTAATGGCAGTATTATGTAATTCTTTCTAATATTCGATTGGCATTTTAATATTAGACCTACCAAAGATGTGTGTTTATTTGTAATATATTATTTAGCTAATAAAGAGCATATGAGAAATAATAGCGTGAATGACACTATGTAATCCTCTATCACTTGGTAGACTGCTTACTCATTCATGCACACACTAATGTATCTAATTAATTTATAAATGTATAATAATTTGTCAGTATATTAAAATATATTTTATTGTCTAACTCAGTGTTCTTCAACCCTTGAACTTTTCTGCAGGTCCGCGTGCTAGACGGGCAGTAAAAAGTTTGTAATAATAAATAATAAGAGTTTGAATTTTTAATTAATATAGCCAATTTTTATTTATTTTTTCATCTCATTTTTACTCAATTAAAAAAAAAAAAAAAAAAAACAGAACGAAAACAAATCTAATCAATCATTCATAAATTAATTTGTTTTTCTAGTTATCACAGATGTTTATGGGGAGGGGGGGTAGAATTAAATTTTTTATTACTTTTCTAAAAAAATTTAAAAAATTTTTTTATTATATAAACTCCATATATATATATAAAACTTTATCTTATATATTTAACATTGTTGTTTTGATCAGTTATAACAATTATGCTTATCTTTAAGAAAATTTATCTATAGACTTCCGCCGGTCTGCAAAATTTTATCATTATTTTTGCTGGTCCGTGGAACCTTATCCTTATTTTTACCGGTCCTCAGGTGTGAAAAGGTTGAAGACCACTGGTTTAACTTATTTGAGTAGTTCGAATTCCTTCTTTTCTCCACTTCCAAAAGTAAAGTCTGCTTATATATTTTAGTTTAGTCATAGTAATAGATGTCTCATTGTCTTCTCACGCTTTGCTAGTCAGCCAGATTAAGATTAATTCTCATGTGCCATCACTTTTATGTTATTCATTAGGTGATAGATCTGGGGCTTAGAGAGTGGGTTCGAATTCGGGCTGGTCCCTGACCTAAATCTTGGGCTTGACTGGATTTGAAGTACATTTTGTGAGTTCCAGCTCATGTTAGATGGATAAACATATTTTGACCGGCACAATATGAAGTTTAAGCTAATAATTACATGATGCTATGTTTTTGTTATATCATCATCATCATCAACCATTATCAATCCACTGCAGGATGAAGGTCTCTCCAAGTTTAATCCATCTTCTCCGATCTTTAGCTTCTCTTCTTTACAACACCCCTGCACATTTTCTTATTTCATTCATCCATCTCACATGTGGTCTCTTTCTGGGTCTTTTACAATCTCTTGGAATCCAGTTTAAAATTTCAATTGTCCATCTATTATCATCTCTTCTAGCAATATGTCCAGCCCAACTCCATTTTCAATCTTTTAATTTTTTCAATAAGGTTAGTAACACCTGTTTGTTGTCTTACTCATACATTGCGTTTTCGATCTCTTCTTGTTACTCCCAACATACATCTCTCCATACTTCTTTGAGTGGTCTGAAGTCTCTGTATTGCTCTTCTATTAAGTGTCCAAGTCTCAGATCCATAAGTAAGAACTGGTAAAACACATTTGTTAAAAACCATCCTTTTCAAACACATAGGCATATTTCCTTTTAGTATCAAGTTATTTCTACCAAAAGCACTCCAAACAAGTTTAATTCTATGATTAATTTCCTCCATTATGTTTCCATCTGTATTAATAATCTGACCAAGGTATTTGTAACTGTTAACTTCTTCTAATTCTTCATAATCAATCTTTATTTTCATATTTTGAGCAAATCGATTAAACATTACTTTAGTCTTTTTAACATTTATCTTTAGTCCTACTTTTCTACTTTCATCTGTTAACTCCTGCAACATTTCCTGCAGCTCTGAAGCATTATTTGCAAAAACAACTACATCATCTGCGAAATCTAAATGACTTAAATACTCTCCATTTACTTTCACTCCTTTAGTTTCCCATTTTAATCCACAAAATACTTCTTGCAGCACTGCTGTAAAGAGTTTTGGAGATATGGAGTCACCTTGTCTTACACCTTTCTCAATGTTGATTTTTCCAGTATCATTATGTAATCTAATTGTTGCTGTTGCATTTTTATAAATATTCTTTAAAATATGACAATATCCTGGATCTATACCTTGATGATCCAATGCTTTAATCACTGAAGAAATGTGTATAGAATCAAATGCCTTTTCATAATCTATAAATCCAAAACATAAAGACAACTCATATTCGTTTGTCCTTTCTATGACTTCTCTCAATACCTGGATATGATCTATTGTACTAAAACCACTTTTAAATCCAGCTTGTTCTCTTGGTTGGTGGAAATCCAAAGTTCTCTGTAGACGAGTTGTAATTATCTTGGTAAAAATTTTATATAAAACTGATAAAAGGCTGATAGGTCTGTAATTTCTAATATTTTCTTTATCACCTTTTTTAAATATTAATATTATTACTGCATTCTTCCAATCTTCCGGTACATCTTTATCATTTAGAGATTTGGTATATAACTTTGCTAAAATTGTTTCTATTTCTTCACCTGCTTCTTTTAATATATCAATTATAATTCCATCATTTCCTGGAGCCTTTTCTTTCTTCATACACTTAATTGCATGTCTCACTTCTTCATTTAAGATTCTGGGCAATTCGGAAGATGTAATAGATATAGGAGGTATTTGTTCTTTATTACTATATAACTCTTGATAAAAATCTTCTACCAATTTCATGATGTCATCTCTCTTTTTAGTAATAATTCCATCTTTTTTTCTTATTGCAGATATAAATTTCCTACCAATACCAAAATGTTGTTTAACATTTTTGAGACTTTTATTTTCTTCTACAGCTTTCCTTGCTATTTCACAGTTATACTTTCTTATATCATTTTCAACTCTTTTCCGTACCATTTTACAAAATTCGAGATATTCAATTTTTTTTAATACATCATTTTTGTATATCTTCATATTCCTTCTTTTCTTCATAAATTCTCTAGTCTCAGTAGAAATTTTATTAGTCAATTGCTGCTTTTTTCTACCAGCTATGTTTGTTGCAGTTTTTAAAAGTGTATCAGTTATTTTCATATTAATTTCATTCAAATCTGTATCATGTTCAAAATCTCCTAACACTTGAAACCTATTTGTAAGTTCTAATTTAAATTCATTAGAATGTTTCTGAAGATTAGGAATATCAACTGTAAATATTGTTTTTCTTAATAATTTTTGTCTCTCTAGTTTTACATTAACACGTAACTTACACCTTACTAATCGATGATCACTTCCTGTGTTAAATTTATTAAGAACATTACAATCTTGAAATATGTATTTTCTGTTAGTCAAAATATAATCCAATTCTGCTGTACCTTCATTTGGATGCTTCCATGTCCATTTCCTTTTAACATTTTTCTCAAAAAATGAATTCATAATATAAAGTTTTTCTTTTTCTGCAAACTCCACAAGTCTATGTCCTCTCTCATTTCTATTACCATAACCAAAATTACCTACAGCAATTTCATCTTTCATTTGTCTACCAATTCTAGCATTAAAGTCTCCCATAACAATTTTAAAATGTTGTTTACTCTGATCAAAAGCCTTTTGTACATCCATATAAAAATCTTCTACTACTTCATCACTATGAGAACTTGTTGGGGCATAAACCTGAATTATCTGCATTTGGTATCTGCTATTAAGTTGTATAACTAATCTTGCCACTCTGTCCGATACACCATCAATCTCCACAATATTGTTCTTCCACTTTTTATTTATAATGAATCCTACTCCACTTGTATTTCCAATATGTGTGCCTTTATAATAGAGTATATGTCCACTTTTTAAATCAATTGTTTCTTCTCCTTTTCTTCTAACTTCACAAAGTCCAATAATGTCCCATTTAATATAAGACAGTTCTTCTTCTAATTCTTGCAATCTTCCTTCACTTGAAAGTGATCTGCAGTTGTAAGTACCTAAATAAAAAGTCGTCATCAAATGGCAGCCTGGGTCCGCAATCAGGCGATTCTTAGCACCCTCCGCCTTCGGCCACCAACCGCTGCCTTGGTTGGTGACTTTACAGCCTCCTGGGAATAAGGGCCATGCTTTATTTTTGTCTGTCATAATTGCCGAAGGTCAAAATTATCTGCAGTTAACATTCAACTTAAATATTTCAAAAATATGAGTTGTAAAAATATTTGGCCAGATAAGCAGATTGCTCATATTCAAAACTTTTAGAGTATCTTTAACATGAATAGTATACCAGTAATAAAGATAGATATATTTATTCATCTTTATGCCACTTACTATTTAGTGAGTAATGATAGATACCAGATGATAGTGCCTCGTAAATCCCTATCATGAGCTTTCTTATCCAAAATCTTCAGACTTTCATCAGTGAGAAGCTTTGGATCTTGGAATAGTGTACCTGAACCTTTAGGATCTAATTCATCTTCTAATTACTGTCATTTACCTTTATAATTAAGTTGTTTGCCCAAACTGAAAAACATATGAATATTTTCAATCTAAGCCAATTTGCTTGGATAATCATATAGATATAAATCTGGTTGTTTTCTATGTATTATGATGACCTTAGTTTTTTTAATAACTATAGCCATTTCTATCGTATGGCCAGGGTGCTTATTATAGCCTACAATAAGTAGCATAGAGAAGGCAGAAAGTATGCTTTTAAAACAGCAATTGCAAGCTGAAATCATGTAATAGGTAATGTAAAGAAATATATCTGCTGGAAGAATGTGCAGTCCAGAGTTTTTTATTGATCAAAGTCAATAGCTAGGAACTAATCTGGGAATCAGTCTATCACTACCTTTTAGTATACAGTGATTACTTATACATACATAAAAAGCCCTAATGTAGAATGATGTAGAATATATTTCTGATGTTATTGTAAAAATTGGGAATTTCAAAATAATAAAGGGGGTAAATGGAATGTATTACATAATGCTAATAATTAGTATGATTTTATTAAAATATGAACATTTTTATGACAGGTAGCTAAGTTATTGAATTACTGTAATTATTAATTATTGATTAATAAGTGAGTGCAATTTATCTTTAAAATATGTCTCAAGATTATAAAACTGCATTATTATTAACTTCAACCTATCTAAAGTCTATCACAATGCTATGAGATTGAAAGTATAACATAACTACTTAGTCTATATTTGAAATTAAATTTACACAGTTTTGCACATCTAAATATATATTTTTCAGGATAAGAACTATGTAAGATAATATTTATTATAATTGAATTTTGGCTAATTGTTGAATTTTTCAAAATTTCCCTTACATATGAATTAATTAACCCAAAATTAGAGTTTTATTAAATTATAGATTTGTTATTAAAAAATGCTTTAAAAAACAATACAAAAAAATAAGTTACAATCTTTTAATCACTAGGACATAGAAAAGAATTGTTATAAAAATATATCTTAAAAATAAAATTTTCTTTCAGAATTATAGTAGTTAAAAATGAATTTTAATATATAGGTAAACTTTTAATAATAAATAATACATAGCCACTTGATAATGAGAGTGGCTATTCCAATTAAAAAAAGAGAGAGCGAGCGAGAGAGGGAGGGAAAGACGCCCACATGCACGCTTGACCACTTTTCTATTTACTTAATATTTTATGATATTGTCTTTTAGTTTCTCCAGCAGAAAACTTTTCTTTCTGAAATAGTTCAACATTATGTCAAATTGTACTCCAATATATTTTATTCTTTGCCATATCTTCCCAGTGGAAACAATTGACATTGCTCTTTTTTAGAATGTCTTTGAGATAATCATTATAACATTGATGTGTTCTACGTTTCCTATGAAATGCATGTTCAAGTTCACCATAAAATATCCTTTTAGGAAGTCTTCCATTGTTCATTCATTTTACATGTTCAATCCAATGATGAAATGATTTTACTATTCCATAGTATCACATTCTGTAAGCGGAAGAACATATTGATTGGTTTTAAGATATTGCTATTGTATTTAAAATTTTTACAGAACATCCATAAATGAAAATTTTCAAATGCCATAATATTGCATTGATAGGATATCCAAGTTTCACATGGTAAAATAATTATTTCACTAACTTTGTTGCAGTATTTATTTCCCTATGACAAACTATTCTTTTAACTTGTTAAATCCAGCAGTAACACATTGGAGTCTATATTGGATCTCAACATCTAAGTCCACATTTTTACTTATAAAACTACAAAGGTATTTAAACTAGTTTACATTCTCAAAACTATCCAAACTGAAAGTTACTGAGAATTTTTCTTCGGTCACTGGCTGATAAAGAACCTGAGTTTTGTGAACATTAAATAATAAATTGAGATCTTTATAAGTTGTTGTCAAAAACATTAAGACTATTCTACAAATTGGTTTTCAAACTGGAAAAGAAACACAATCTTCAGCGCTCCAGAATCTAAGAAGATGAAATTTTTTGCTCTTATCTGATTCAAGTTAAAATTTTTATCATCAAACCTATATCATATCTTGATCCTTCTCTGAATAAGCTACCTACAAAAATTTCAAAGATGACTGTCATAAAAATTGGAAACAATGTTGAAGCAAGTACACATCATTGTTTAACACCAGTTTTTATTTCGAATATCTAAGATTTTTTCACCTTTATTAATAGCACTTCCTCTCATTCCATTATGTAGAAGCTGTATAATATAAATAAATTTTGGTGAGCAACTAACTAATTTCAAACTATATTATAAAACTGATTTTCTTAACTATATCAAATGCCTTAATTAAATCAGTAAGAGCAATATATAAATTATTCCTTTGTTTCATACTTTTCTTGCATTTTGCCTGGCTACAAAAATCATATCTATAGTGCTTGATTCCCTAAAACCATATTGAGTCTTTGGTAACCATTTAATTATAAGTGAAAGCAGCCAAAACAACAAAATTCTCGAAAGTACTTTTGCTGTAATGGATAATAATGATATTCCTTGATAATTACCATAATTTTGCCTATTCCCTTTGGTTTTTAAACATTAGAACAATAAAGATATTTTAAAGATCTGATAGCATAACGTTTTGGGTCCAGATATTCCTAAAAAATTTTAATATTTTTGAAACTAGCATATCTCCACCATTTTTTAAAACTTCTCCAGGTATTTCATCAGGACCTGCAGCCTTTAACAATGTATCTTCATTAAGATGGATATTTTTGCCCAAATATAAGTGAGTAGATAAAATATATCATTAAAAGTTGTCATATCAGTTCTTATATCATTATCCAAAAGATAATAAAAATACTTTTTCTACCTGTGTAAAATATTATTATCATCACACAAGAGAGTGCGATTATAAATTTACAATAGTCAAATTATAAATTTAGTAGTATTATGATATTTCTAAGATCTGTGATATCATTTCTCAGATCCATATGTTGCTTTCAGTTCATAAAAAAAAAGATCTAGAATGACAACAATCAGCGAATGTCTGTATCTTTTTTGCAGTTTTATTCTACCAATTATTTTTAAATCTTTTTATCAGTTGGTGAATTTCTGCCTTCAAATCTTTATATTTATCATGAATTTCTCCATATTTAATCTATTATTTTGCTAAGCAGAGAATGCTTTGTGTTTCTTTTTAATTAAATCACTAATAATTTTGTCATTGTCAGTAAATCAATAATGATTCTTTTTAGTGAACCAAGAATAAATTTACTTGTATCTATAATATATTCCTTAAGAGAATTCCATGCTTCAGTAACACAACAGCTCTGAAGATACAAATTTACAATTTTAGTATTTAATAATTGTTGAAATTTAGTACATGTAATAGATTCTTTTAAAGAATGAACATCAATTTTTTTTGGAATATGATTGGAATAATATATATTTTTTAATGCAACTATCATTTTAATCTTAGAGCATATTAATCTATCATCTGTCTAACACACTGAGCTTATAATGTAATGAGAACTTTTTTGTACTCTGATTTCCTAATAATAATATAATTTATAAAATGCCATTGTTTTGAGCATGGGTGCATACATGTTCCTATAGTCAATCCATGTATTGTGCATAAATTCATTCAATAATAAGAAAGCATTTGAATTTACAGCCACAATATCATTATTTCCAATAATGTTTAGCCAAAGTCTACTATTTGTACCAACATATGCATTAAAGTCACCAAGAAAAAAAAAATTGATCTCTTAATGGTATGTTGTAATATTGCTATCTAACAAGAAATTAAAGCTTTCTTTTTCTGAATTCTCTGAATCTAAGGTTGGAATATAGACATTGTTAAAATAGGTCCTAGAACCATTTTTACAAAGCAAGTTTTAAAATCATTAACCTTTCATTGATACAATGAGGAAATACATTAATAGAAGATGGTAAATCAGATTTTACAGCAAATCCAATACTGTGCATTTTTCTTTCATCGACTGAACTGCCTTTCTAAAAAACTTGTATCCATCCATCTGTTCTAATAAACTTCCTTCCTCTTGGTGATGAATTTTCTAAAAGCAGTTATATCAATCTTAAATTTCACTTCTTTAGTCATAAATGCAGTCCACTGTTCTGGACTTAAGAGTTTGTATCAAGTAAAAATTTAGAAAAAAAAATAGATTTTTATTTATGATATATACCTTAGTTTTACCATTGTGTCTTACTACACCACTACTACTGATATTATTACTACTATTGTTATTATTTCTACTGCTGAAATAAATTATCTGCTAGCTATGATAACCTAGCCCGATCTGTGTGAGAGAGGCCATTTTTAGACCTTTTCTAGGACTTTACACTTCTAAGGTAGGCAGGGGATCCCTAAATAGGGCTGTCTAAGCATAAAATTTTTTACTAGCTGATACTCCTGTCTCACCTAAATTCAGTTCCAAATTGACTCCTTAAGTGATTGTACTGTCTTAAGCAAGAATCTCGAGCTTGTTTTCATCATTGCTTTCATAATTCTCGAGGGTTTGAACTAAAAAAAAAAAAAAAAGGAAGAAAAAAGAAGAATCAGAAATGCTGTGTACGTAGTTGAAGGATAGAAATGTTGCACAAACAATCCTGTCATCACAGTTATTCTAACATGTTTGATGGCATGAGAGACTCATAATAGCTGGGTCCTGTATTAGCTTTAATGGTTGAAGAAGGAAAAGGAGGTGACAGAAATGACTGTTTATATCAGAAACAATATATAGCCTTTGATGAAAAAACATTTTATTCTACAGGACAGCAGGAGCTCTTGGTCAGGCTCTGTTTATTTGATATTCATACTTTGTCTTTATATCAAAAATCTAATTCCATTACCCATCAACTAGTCTGAGGTTTACTTTTACTAATGAATATTTTGAATATTAACCTTTTAAATGAATATGTTACACAAAAAAGATCAAAGCTAATAAATATTGAAAACATCACATGATCACCATCTCTATACTAGCACATACTGTATGGGGAGTTTTGCCTTTGTTTAAATATTGAAAAGTTATTTTTTTTATAGATATCCAAGTTTTTAAATAATTTATCCAATAAATATTATTTTATATTTTTTAATTGTTTAAAGCAGTGGTCTTCAACCTTTTCACACCTGCGGACCAGTAAAAATAAGGATAAGGTTCTGCGGACCAGCAAAAATAAGGATAAGATTTCGCAGACCAGCAGAAGTCTATAGATAAATTTTCTTAAAGATAAGCATAATTGTTATAACTGATCAAACAACAATGTTAAATATATAAGATAAAGTTTTATATATATATGGAGTTTATATAATAAAAAACTTTTTTTTAAATTTTTTTAGAAAAGTAATAAAAATTTAATTCTACCCCCCTCCCCCCATAAACATCTGTGATAACTAGAAAAACAAATTAATTTATGAATGATTGACTAGATATTGTTTTCGTTCTGTTTTCTTTTTTTTTTTAATTGGGTAAAAATGAGATGAAAAAATAAATAAAAATTGACTATATTAATTAAAAGTTTAAACTCTTATTATTTATTATTACAAACATTTTACTGCCCGTCTAGCACGCGGACCTGCAGAAAGTTCCGTGGCCCAGCACCGGGCCGCGGACCAAGAGTCGAAGAACACTGGTTTAAAGCATTTTTTAGAAAGGAAAGTTATTTAGTTATCACACCAATAAATGCATAGATATCATTTATGTTTTGTTTTAAAACTGATCATTTTAAAGAAACAAATAAGTAATTATCCAATTACAAGATATAGATAAGAATGCAAACTTAGTTATTTTAAAAAAAAATTTCTTTATTATTTTCCTTTAATGGATAATTTTAAATTATTGACACTCCACCATATTTGCAGTTTTAGTAATGACAGTTTCATTAATTTCCATTTTGAAAAAAATATTAATTATAAAAAAGGTAGAAATGAATAAAAAATAAACTTTAATTAATTAATTTATAGTGCAATTGCAAAACTTCACAAACATATATCTGCTTAAAAATTTTTTTTAAATAAATAAAATAGTTTGAATGTTCAAATTTCATATATTTTTTTCATTTTATCAATAATTTTCATCATTAGAAAAAAGTTTGCAAAGCTAGTACATTTTATTTTATACTTGAGAGATATTTTAATGAGTATACTTTTAAAAACCATTTTTTAACTATAAAGTCACTTAAAAAAGAGGTGAGAGTAGAAATTTATACTTAGTTCAGATAATTTTGCTTGTAAGTTTTTAAACTAATAAATTGGGTTAATTTTTCATTTACACTATAGTAGATTTTTTTTTTTTAAAAACCCCAAAGGATTAATTTTTAATTATGAAATTGTAATGATAATTTATTTTTTTGCTAAGTGTTTTTATTGATGTCTTAATGGATATAATTTAAAAATAAAATTGTATTATGGGTATATACCTCAGTAATATTCATGTTGAATAAGTCTGTAGTCTATGTATATTTTAAAATATATGTTATATATGATTTGCAATTTCAATATCTAGGCCAAGGTTTGGTAACAAATGACATATAAAAGGTATTATAAAGCTTATAATTTTTAAATTTCAGAAATTGTTAATTTAAGCAATCACAAAATATAAATGTTTAATTAATTTAATCATATTTTTTAGAAACTTTATATCTGTTGTATGTTATTTTTAAAAAGGAATTATTTTAAATTTTCTGAAATTGTTAATTATACAGTCTCAAGTTATGAACCAGACACATTTTTAGTGAATTTGAAATCAATTCTCTTACTGTTTTTAAATTTAAAAAAATCTTTTTAAATTTAGATTTATTGTTAATTATGCAATTATTAGAAATAAATATTTCCATCCCATACTTAAAGTAGATCATTTTAAATTACATATACTTAATATTTTTAGAAGAAAGTTTTAATCTGTTAGGTGTTATTTTCTAAATAATAAATTTATTTATTATTTTACTTAATTATAGTTTTTATTTTTTATCAATATGTGTGCTGTAATATAAAGAAATATATATTTTTTGAATAATATGTTATTAAAGCGATAATATCCATATTTTTTTTCTATGTTATTTTTATTTCTAGAAATCAAAATTTTAATTCTGAAAACTTGGAAAATCTCTATTTCATTAATAGAATTTATATGTATTGTCAAAATGTAAGTATTGAAATAAAATCAGTGGATTCTAGGTTGCAGGCAATAGACTTCTGCTACTGGTTTATAAATGAGTGCTTTTCTAATTTTACTCATTAATCTCTATAAAAAGACCAAATAATGAGAAATAGGTTGTAGGAGTCTGGTTGACAGACCACTTGGTATCCTGTGATTTTACTCAATGTTCCTTTTTGGATTCTAGACCGGAGAGATCAATCTTCATCAGTAAAGTAAACTTTTTATATAAATTGCATTCTTTATAAGATGCTTTACATCTGTATGTTTTCTGAAGATAGACTACCAAAACAGGTATTAAAATATTAAAAGATGAATTTAGCAGTATGCAACCTTAATTCAAATATGTTATTGTTTTTAGTAATCTAGAAATGAAAATATAATTATTTTTTTCAATAACTATTAAAATGCAAAATAAACTTACAACATTTCCCCACTACTGACAGTACATTATGGAGTCAAAACCATTTTTTTTCTCAAAGGCATTTAAACATACATCATTATGAATGTTAAGAGGATTCTTCATTAACAAATCTTTTGCATTCTCTATCCACTTTTCATAATATTATACTTCAATTAGTAAACCATAATGATTCATTCTTTTTAGATTTATAACATTAAATTTATAATTATAATATCCAGAAACAAACCCCCCCCCCCCAAAAAAAAAAAGTTATAAAGATTGAAAAGTAAATAAAATGAAATTTTTTGAGTAAATGGAGCAGAAGAACTTGAATTGCTCATATATTTAGAGACAAAAGAATTATATTGGATCTGAAGATTGTTATTGGAAGAGAGAATCTGAAAAAAAAAGAAATAGTAATTATTAGTATCTGAAATTTAGAGCAATGGACAATGACTTTGAAAGAGTTGTAGGATTGATATGCTAGATCTGCCTTTTTTTTTTGGTCAAATAATTAAAGATAATGATAATCATGAATCAGAAAAGTGACAAGAATAAACATTTTTATAAATGCATTTTTCTAGTTGTAAATTATTTTCTATATTAATAATATAATAAGGGTTGCATGCAAATAATATACATATATTTTGTTACAGTAATTCTAAAAATCTTTCAAAATATATCATTAGCAACTGAATCTTTTAAATCTTTCTTTAGATTTAAAGGCCAACAAAGAGAGATAGGTTGAAATGCATCTTAAGGCCATTTTACCAATTTCTGTAATCATATATTTGAAATATAGAAGTATGTATTAGGTATGATTTTTAAAAATATGGGAACATGGTGCATGAGGTTGTCATGCATCTGTGTAAAAAATATATTTAAACTATTTAATTTAGTGTGTAAAAAATATATAATAATTTCTAACTTAATAAAAAAGGATTGATAATCATTTATATATTATTGAAAGGCAATTATTATGAATAAGTTCTAATTAGAAATATGATTTTTGTAAAATGGATTTATGTTGTCATCAGACATATAATATGGCCATACTAACTCTAGGTGAAAGAGACAAAGTATAAAGAAAACAACAACAAAAAAGAATTATAGTTGGAATTGTTATGCATGTAATCGATAGAAATGTAGTTGCTTAAACACACAATCCTATTGTCGTAGTGTAAAAAAACGACCTTTGGCATGAAAAACTTGTGAAAACTGGATCATTTAATAACCTAATTGACTGAAGAATATGCAATTAAATAAAAACTAAGAGAATGAGAAAAATATCAAAATGAAGAGATAAAAAGGCTTTATATTCGAAATAGAACCTATTCTTCAATGGCACACCAACTCATATAAAACAGAAGCTATTGGATGGGCACTGTTTATTGGCTAGTTATTCCATTATTTGCCTCCGTGAAAACTGTGAGTTCATTATAATAATTGATACATAGACATCAAAGCATTTAGTTGTCTCCATTTCTCAATTTTTTAATAGAATTTTATTTGGAGAAAACAAAACAAGATTTGCTATTGGAATAAGCATTGTGCAAGAAATCCTCATATCTTTGGCTAGACGATTTATGTGCAAGCTATGAGAATCTTGTCTGCATTAGTGTTAAATGTATTTATGATAAAAAAGGTAGTTTTTATACTGTTTAATATATCTTTAAGCTTAATTATACAGAAATCAGGTATAGCTGAAAACTAAACATCTTTCCAGCTATTTCATATAAATTAAGTAAATAATTGCAAATACCTTGAACAGATTATTGATATAAATGAAAACATAATGGCTGAAATTAATCATAAAAATAAAATGTGGATGGAGTACTTTTGATAGAAATAGTCTAATATTAAAATAAAATATGCATCTGTTTTACCAGTTTTTATACATGGATCTGAGACTTGGATATTGAAAAAAATATGCATCTGTGTTTTATTAGTGTTTACATATGGATATGAGACTTGGATGCTTAATAGAAAACAATACAGAAACTTCAAATCACACTATAAATATGCAAAGATGCATGTTGAGAGCAACAAAAGGTTTGAAAACAAAAGGATGTCAGAACAAACAGTTATCATTCATGTTACTGAAAGAATTAAGAGGTTGAAATGGAACTATACTGGATATATTATCAGAAGAGATAATAGATAAATTATTGAAATCTTAAACTAAATGGAAGAGAGAAGTCAGTTTTCTGAAATGATATGGAGAAGTTATAGATCAGAGAAATTGGATTAAAGTTGGACTTTTATTCTGAAATGGATCAATAATGATTGAAAGTGCTGCGGATAATAGTTTTTTTAAGGATTTGAAGATGACTGGATTCATTCTCATGTAAATTCAAATCTTATTTAAATGAAACCTTATTTTCTTTTAATATTTCATCCATAGCAACAGTCTCCGTTAGAATTTATAAAATGAGCAATATAACAAATATTTATAAAAATATATACACATACAAATCCATGTGAAGTTTACATAAAATCATCAGTTTACACAGGACATCTTAATTTATGAAAAAAACTATCTTAATAATCAATTATTCTAATAATTCAGTAGAAAGAAAAAAAAAACAATGATAATTTAATAAAGAAGTCTTACAATAATTGTCAACAGAATGTATGATATTTGTAATTTTTATTAGTAGAAAGTCATGATTCATGATTAGAAATAGATGAATAGTTTAAAAAAAAGATGTAAATTGTCACACACTTATATAAAATATTATAACACTGATTAATTTGAAATTTATTATATTTAAAGTCTACATTTAAGAATAAAATAAATATAATAATTTGGAACTCACCTGATTAATAATCATTTATGTATTTATTGAAAGTAATTATAGTGAACAAATGTTTGCTAAAATCATATATGTTCAATTTGCTTGTGACATATATGAAATAATTATATAAACTATATTTGCATGAAAAAAGAAATTACCAATCAAAAACATTGTGCACTTATATTTACATTTTATTCCAATGTTTATATCTGATATATGTTGTCTTATGCTGAACTAATCTACTTTTTTTTAAAATATAGGATCTGATAAGAAAACATAATATTTTATGATTTATTGGCTTATTTAGTACACACATTTTCACACTTATAACAGTTTATAGTGAAATTGAAAAATTGATGAAGATATGTATAATATATTCATGTAACAAATTTTGTACATTTTCAAGAAATTTGAATAAATATTCATTTTTTATTCCACAAAATATAGAGAAATAAGGATTTATCATAATAGTAAGATTAGTTTTTCATCTCTAAATAACAGGATTTTGAAAATACAAAACAATTTATACATGTTAAAATTTATTTTTTATTAAAAGTGACATATTTTTGAGTTATGCTTAAAGTATGATGAATATATATAATTATTTGTAATCATTTGCTTATTATATATATAGGTGTGTATGTATATACAATACATAATTTGTAATCATAATAAAAACAATAAATATAATGGGTAATAAATTATTATAAAGTCTTTCAATCTGCAGAAGTAAACCTGCCTCAACTGCCATTAAATTTCAAAAACCAAAGCGGAAGTAAATGTCATCAATTCAAATCCCATGAATCCCTTATTTTAATGTTAGCAGCTTGTCTATTTATTAAATGCATTTTATTCCTATTTATAAAAATTGCCTCCTTAATTTTTCTTTTATCTTCATGAGGAATTTTCACACTTTCAATATCAAATTTAAATTTATATTTACATGTTTTTTCATGATCAAAGAAAACAAGCAGTCATTAAATCACTATTATTTTTACTTTTTACACACTTATATAACAATTCATGGTCCTTTAATCTCTTTTCAATACTGCACCCCGATTCACCTATATATGATAACATACAGTCATAAAAAAATAACATACAATATTATTTTTCTGCTTGACAGATATACTATTGTATATCAAATTTTTTGTGAGTGTATGTTATTATATATAGGTGAATCGAGGTGCAGTATTGAAAGAGATTAAAGGTGCATGAATTGTTATATAAGCCTGTAAAAAGTAAGAATAATGGTGATTTAATGACTGCTTTAGTTTTCTTTGCTCATGAAAAAACATGTAAATATAAATTTAAATTTGATATTGAAAGTGTGAAAATTCTTCATGAAGAGAGAAACCATAATAAAAGAAAAATTAAGGAGGCAATTTTTATAAAGAGGAATAAAATGCATTTAATAAATAGACAAGCTGCTAACATTAAAATACGGGATTCATGGGATTTGAATTGATGACATTTACTTCCGCTTTGTTTTTTGAATTTAATGGCAGTTGAGGCAGGTTTACTTCTGCGGATTGAAAGACTGTTTATAATAGTTCATTATATTTATTGTTTTTATTATGATTACAACTTTGAAGGAGGCAATTTTTATAAAGAGGAATAAAATGCATTTAATAAATAGACAAGCTGCTAACATTAAAATACGGGATTCATGGGATTTGAATTGATGACATTTACTTCCGCTTTGTTTTTTGAATTTAATGGCAGTTGAGGCAGGTTTACTTCTGCGGATTGAAAGACGGTTTATAATAGTTTATTATTCATTATATTTATTATTTTTATTATGATTACAACTTTGTTCTAATTAATGGACATTTTATTTATATTACAATACATAATTTGTAAAATAGTGGTTTAGATTCTGCAAGTTTTAAGTTTTTTTTAAATTGCATATATATATATATTGTAGAAAATAAATTTATTAAAGAAATTTGGAGTTAAACCAACCTCCATCTGTTTTCCAAACATAATTATAGTTAGCAAATAAATAAATAAATAAAACATCTGGATTTCTATGAAATGCATATGAAAGCAAAAATAGCCAAGGCCTAACTTCTAAGAAAAATTACAAAAAAAAAAAAAGAAAAGAAAGAGAGAGAGATATATAAAAGCTTGCAAGCAAAGACATATTATAATTTTTTAAAACTCTCAAGAGAGATATTTAAAGAAGAACTAAAATGCAGGAAGTAAGATAAAATTGACATCCTTTTGGATTAATACTTTTCAGAATAAAAAAAACAAACATGCATCATGCATATAAGGATTATAGTTAGAATCTTTGCTTTAAGTCTATTTTGTTTTATGTTTTCAAATTTTATTCTTATCTCAGTGCATCTTTCACCATATCTCAATCATATCAGAAATCTCCATCAGCCCAGAAGTCAGACCAACTCTATCACTCTGGATACATTTTTGAAACACCCAGTTCACTTTTTTTTAAGTGGGTAAGACATACATAGCCCATATTGTAATTTTAACTTTATATATACCTTTTTTTTAAAAAAAAGTATACTTATAATTTCATATATATGTATATTTTTTAACATATTTATTTTAATTTTTTATTTCATCACAATTTACTGAAACATATAATCAAAGATATGTGGGAAAGATAAATGAAGCCCAAGATGCATATTCCTGGTTGAATTAGAACTCATCAGTTGGCCCAGATCACAATCTTTTACATATATTTTCATCATTTGTTTAGGATTTTATAGATAGCAATTTAATATTTAAATAAATATTATGGACATTTATATAGAAAAAGTAGACTAGTTTGATTATAAGGGTCAAACTTTAAGAATTCACTAGTTTGTCACAAAACATTATATAGAATTATATTAATGATTATTACTGATCATTCTTTAAACTAGAGATTATCTCTAACCCAAATATATTCTTAAATTCTTAATGAATAATACATGTGTAGTGTTATAAAGGCATCAACACCTGACTTTATTTCCCTATGTTGATAGTTTTGATAACTTTCATTACACCATTCTTGAACAGGGGGGGGGGGGGTATTCCATTTTAATATTTTGTGAATAAAAAAAAAGTATATGAAATTAAAATTACAATATGAGCTATGTATGTCTTACCCACTTAGAAAAAAGTGAACTGGGTGTTTCAAAAATGCATCCATGTGAGAGAGGTTGGTCTGACTTTTGGGCTGAATGGTTGTAATATGATTAAGCGAAAATGAAAGATGCACCTACATAAGAATAAAATTTGAAAATATATTCATACATGTGTATACAATTTATAAGAGAATTCCACAAAAATAAAGGAACAATTGTTATGTCTATGTTAATAATGTGAAAGAGCCATCCTTTGTATTAAGAATTGCTTGCATTCTGCATTGAATGGAAGTATCAAGGAGTAATAAGTCACTTCTTATGGAGAAAAAAATAATATTTTATGAGATGTATATTGATAAAACATATTGACTTTTCATTTGTTCAAAAACAGCTACAGAAGCTCAATAATATTTAAAGTGAGACCATGAGACATTGCCATATAATCATTAAGCTGTTTAAACTAATATCTGATAGAAGTGACTATGTGAATCAGAGGATTTTTTTGAAGATAGTAATATTATTTGGAGATAGCATTTGCAGCTTAGGGTAAATCTAGTTCCAAATTTTTTAAATAATCAGCATTTGTGAGACAGAATAAATGATTAATTGCAGAGAATGCCATGCTGTATTTTATAGTTTGAAACAAACTAAGTTGTAGATGACAATGGAGAAACAGATTGGAATTATAAACAATAACCATTGATTATACAAATATATAACACTAAAAATTAAATACTGCCTAATGCTATCCTAGTAATTATAAATAAAATAAAAAGTCATATTTCATTACAATACTAGCCAAAACAACAAAATTTTACTAAAATTTTTCCACAATTATTGTTTCATCTATTAACAAATAGACCTTTTATTACTTTTTTTTTTTACAAATAGACCTTTTCAAATGAAATTCAATTAAACATATAACATATTTATACAAAACAAAATAGTCTTTCCATCATTTACTTCAAAAACTAATCTTCTTTAACATCAAAGGATGCTTTCATGAGATTGATGGCCTCAGATTCAAAAAAATTTATCATCAGAGTTGTTTAACTGTTCTTTTCAATTCACTTTTTTAAATAAAAGATAACCTCTGCATTGTCAGATAATATTTTATGACCAGTATTCAGTTCATGAATATATAAAGCTGAGTTTTGATATTTGTTTTTAACTGTAGTATAATGAGTGTGTTAATAGCTCTAAACAAGCTTTTTTGATGAGAAAGCATTTACAATCTCTATCTAGAATTGTCCCTAATCCCAAACTGGTTTTGAGTGACTGGCTCTCATCAGTGAGAGGCTAGGACATTCAAAAACTAGAAGCTTGTTTAGCACACTCATTATATTTGTAAATACAAGTTAATTAAGTCATGTGATATACGACTTGATTTTCATTACTATTTTTAATTCTATTCTGAATTTTAACTCTTTTATTAAGACTTAATTTACTCTGACCTATATACATTTTATTACAACAGCCAGGAATATGACAGTATTCTGTGTTTATATCTTCATGGTTCTATAGTTTTAATCATTGTGGAAATGCTTAATGTATCAAATGCTTTTCATAAATACAAATTCAAAGAATGATAGCAATTCTTATTCATTGAACCTTTTTATGATTTTTCTTAATACTTGAATGTGATCTACTATGCTAAAACCATTTTTAAATCTAACTTGTTCTTTTGGTTTGTTTGAATCCAAAGCTCGTACCATAAGTGAGTTGTAATTATCTTGGTAAAGTTTTTCTATAGAATTGATAGAAAATTGATAGCTCTGTAATTTCTAATAATTTTTTTTATTCTTTTTCTTAAGCCTCAAGATTATTATTGCTTTCTTCCAGTCATATGTTTTATCTTTTTCATTTAGATATCTGGAATATAGTTTTATCAAAAAATTTTCTGTTTCTTCATCTGTTTCTTTTACGGTATCAATAATAATTCCATTATTTCCTGTAGTTTTTCCCTTGTTATAGATTTAATTGTATATCTTATCTTTTTGTTTAAAGTGATTAGCAATTCAGAAATGTAGTAATTGTATGAATTAATATGTTTCTTGTTCTTTATTATTATATAATTCTTTGAGGAACTTTTTACATATTAGTTTCATCCTTTTTTATTTATTTATTGTGGAAACATCTTTTCTTCCAATATCAAAATATTAATTTGCATTTTTGAAATGTCTATCTTTTCTACAGCTTCCTTTGCCAATCCATATTTACATTTTTTTATATCATTATTACCCTTTTTTTAATACCATTTTATAGAACTTTAGATATTCAATTTCTTTTAATGGTTCATTTAAAATATATTCATATTCCTTCTTTTCTTTATGCATTGTCTTATTTTAATTGAAAATTATGATGAATTGCTACTTTTTTTGTACCAGCTACCTTTGTTGTAGTTTTAAAATAAAATATCATTTTCTTATTGATCTTAATTAAGTTCAAACTATCTTCAAAGTCTGTCACTATTTAAAAATGATTAGCAAATTGTATTTTAAATTTATTGGATCTTCTCTGAATATTGAAAATATTAACTATCATTATTTTTTTTTTTAATAGTTTCATCCCTTTAGTTTTGCATTAACACATATTGCATCTCAATAATCAATGATCACTTCATGTTTTGAATCTATTAAGAAATACATATTTTTTCTTAGTCAAAATATAATCCAATACTATGGTGAACCTATTAAGACTTTTACCATCTTGAAATACATATTTTCTGTTAATCAAAATATAATCCAATCTTTTCTATACCTTTCTTAAGAGATTTCCATTTCCATTTAAACCATTACGAAAGGAATTCATAATACAGAATTTGTTCTTCTGCAAGTTCAACAAGTTTCAGTTTTCTTTCATTTCTACCAAAATTAGTCCAAAGCAGTTTTATCTTTCAATCATTTTCCAATTCTAATATTAAAGTCTCCCATGAAAATTTTAAAATATTTGGTATGATCAAAATAATTTTGTATATCTATAACAAAATTCTTAAAATTTATCCAAAGCAGTTTTATCTTTCAATCATTTTCCAATTTTAATATTAAAGTCTCCCATGAAAATTTTAAAATATTTGGTATAATCAAAAGCATTTTATATATCTATATCAAAATTCTTTACTATAATATATCTATTGGCTAATCATATTAACTGCAATTGTTAGAGCATAATCCTGACTTATCTGCATTTAATATCTTTATTAAGTTGAACAAGTAATTTTACCACCATAATGTTGGTCTTCCAGTTTTTATTTATAATAAATCATACTCTACTTGTTTTTCCAATACTTGTGCTTTTGTAGTAAAGTATATGCTCATTTTTAAAATCAATTCTTCTTTCACCTTTTTTTTCTAACTTCACAAAATTTAACAATGTCTCATTTAATATTAGACAGTTATCCTTCCAAATCACATAATCAACCTTCAAACAAAAATAATCTGTAGTTATAGATAGCTAAATAAAAGATCATCATTGCACACCAGCCTGGATTGACAATCCAGATATTTTTAACACTTTCTGCTTGTAACCTCTAATTGATACCTTGGCTGATGACTTTGCTGCTTTCTGGAAATAAGGGCTATAATTTAGTTTTGTATGTCATGATTGTAAATATCTAAAAAAAAAAAATCATTCATGCATACATTTATCTTACCTTCAAGAAAACTCAAATGATGATTCAGTTAAAAAATTATCAGGCAACTGAAAAGAAAGACCAAAATCAAAAGACTCTATACTGGAATGTACATAAGTGAGCAATCCATCATGCATTTCCTTTTTAATTACTTTCCTGTATCTTTATTCTATTCTTGTTTTGATCATAAAACAAATATTATTTCTAGCTCCCTCATATTTCAAATTTGTTTTGACATCATTGACAGGTCGCAGTTCTGGTGCAATATTTTTTACATGGATATATATATATATATTTAAATTCAAAACATAGTCAATACTATTACTATATATATGCATGGACCCACACATAGTTGAATTTATTCACTTATTATTGAATAATGTACTAGTTATTAAGTTTATATAAACTGTTTATATAAAACTGTATATAGAATAATCTAATAATTTTCAACACTATTTTAATTTTTGTGTTGCTAATAAATTATTTTCCAATTGTTTTAAATCTTATTTAAGAATATAAGAATCTTACTATCAAAAAATAATTGAAGTTCTGCAATATTTTATTATTGGAATCACAATAAATTACTGCCCACTTCCATTATGATTAAAGCATTATGGTTGTGCTTTAATTATCTTAAATTGCTATATTACCGTTTTTTAATTAATCAATTATTGTCAGCATTTGGATCAATGAGAGGTAGAGAAAAATTCTGGAAAGAAAATTATCAATATTGCTAAAGTTTTGGATTGACTCCAAAAATATTAAACACCATACCTTAATTTCAAAGCATATGTCAGTAATAGATTTTAAATTTAATTTCTAAAATCAAACAAAATCATTAATATTTTTAATATTGTAAATATGATTGAATAGAAATAATAGTGTGATATGTCTAATCATTATAATTAATGTTAATCCTAATTTTAAAACATCAATTAGTTGGATGATATAAAATAATTTGAATTTTAAAATTGTACTTTATATATATTTCAATGAATTATTAAATTATTTTTATTTCTGAATTTTAATAAATTTCTGATATTTTTTCACACCCTGCTTATTTTCTCAAGTTCATTGTAAAATGATAGATTGAGGTTTCATTGTACCTAGAATTTTCTAAATAGTAAAAAATGAATCAAGAAAAATCAGTCTTTAAAGAAATTAATATCACTGGAAATCAGAATATTGTGTCAGAAATTGTCATATTTAAGATATGTTAGGAGAGCTGATAATTCAAAGGATAAATATTAATGCTTAATAAAATTGAAAAAAACCCCTCAACAACCCAGGATTCTCATGTGTGATGGATAAATAAAAAAAAATAAAATAATAAAAATACAGCTATAAGAATATCATCAATTATGGACAGAAAGAATCTTTTGTATATTGAATTATTAGATTTGAAACATTCTGATAACAGTTTTGTATTTGAAGGAATCTGAATGTTTTGAATAGATGTAACCTATTTTTAACCCCCCCCCCCCCAAAGAAAAAAAAATGCTGGATTTAAAGTAAAATACTGGTATAGTGAAAATTATATTTGTTTTATTTTTTTATAATGGTAATTAAAAAAAAACTGTCTTAAATATATATAAAATTCTTTGGAAACTTAACCTTTTAATGTTATTTGGATTACTTAATTATTTTTACTACTTAATTTTTTTAACTAAAAAGGCCAAAGCAAAAGCAAAAACATAAAAGCTTTAAAAATGTTTTGAAAAAGTTAAGATAAAATGATTAATTAATTTATTGTTTGTGAGTGGATGGCAAAGTTTATAATAAATCCTAGTAAAATATTGGAAATATTTTTATTTAAAAAGTCATATATGGGTGTATGCTATGATTATCATGCTTGTCACTAAAAATGTATTTAGCCAAGAAAGAATAACTCACTTTACTAAGCATACTAATATACATATGCAAAGTTATTATACATAAAAATAAAAATTATATACACACATAGAATATGTAACATTCCAATTTAAAATTTCAATCAGTAGTAAAATGTTAAACTTTGTTTTTTCTATAATGATAACATCTTTTGTATGATTATGAAGCAAAAATTTTTTCATTTGCAAAAGAAAAAAAAGTTTATCTCTGTATGATGTCATTTTATTGCTGTTATATTAAAATATTTACTTTGCATTTTTTGAAAAGATAACTTAAAAGAAAGAGAGAGAAAAAATATATTTAATAATGGAAAGCTTTTTAAAATTTTTATTATCTAAACATTAATAAATGTTATACATATATAAAAGATGAGAAGAGTAATTTTATTTTCTTTAATATTGATAAATAATATGAGAATCTATCATTATTACTTTTCTCTCTTTATATATATATAGTACTTTCTATCCAAAAGAAATTGGATACTGTGGATTAAGTGATAATACTTTAATATTATATGCTGTACATTTAATGCTTATATAATTTAGTCTCTTATATTTGAGAATTGCAGTTTATCATAAATTTTAAAATGAGTTTTGAAATTTGAAGTGTCATCAGGATATCCTGAAATCATCATTATGGCTTACCTATATTTACTTATAGATGTATGTCTGAAATCAGTACTTTTGGATAAAACATCAGTGAAGGCTGGACCATAAGTACTGTGACACTGCAGCACCCCCTAGAAAATAAATAAATTTGTGCTTGAAAATATCAATAATATAATAATCATTCAATATTTTGCATAATTATTATGTAATACAACTAATTTAATCATTTTAAAAAAGTAATTAAATGATGCTTGAGATTCTATACAAAGGATTTGCTAATTATGACAGTGTCAGAAGTATCATATTTGGTGAATTTCAGCAAGATTCAAGTCTTTTATTAATGTGTGTAACTAGTGCCATTAGAGCTGCATGCTGTCACAGTGTCAGTAATTATTTGAGCCTGGTATGTTTATCTATTCTGATTTCTCGTCACAATAAATTTTTGTTTTCATTAAAATATTCTGTTTTTTCCTTGTAATTAATATTTATAAATTAACATATAAATACAGAAAAATATAAAATAATAAAATATATATTATTATAAATATTTATAATATTGGTTGTTAGTGTTGAATATATATATAAATTCCCAATTGTCATTAAATGAAAAAATTGAAATAAAAAGTAAAGGTGGATCTACTTCAGATATTATTATTTGTCAAATGGAAGTAAAATAAAAAATACATTAGATCTTTTCAACAATGATTGGTATGGAAAAATGAAATGGTTGTGTAGTTGCAAAATTAAAAATGCTCTGTTTTTGTTTTTCTTGCTTACTGTTTAGGGTGATATTGTAATAAAGCACCCCTGCTTAAAAATGTCACTGGCTGCCACTGAAAAAATACTATTATATATCTTCCTATAGTGAAAAATAACAAATAATATAAAAAGGATTAATTGTGAATATAATAAATCATCTCAAACTGTAATCCTAAAAAGAAAGTAGTGGATTACTCCATTATCCTTATTTATCGTAAATTTGAGCTCTATGCAAAATCTCATGGAATTCATGTCCAATTTGACTAATTTGATCTATCCTTCACATTAGAAAGCAATCATATAAATGATGACCTTTGACCTTTTATGTTTTTCAATAACGTTAAATCACCTCATTATGTGTTCAAATTTGCCATTATTCATTTTTTTAACATGTATAATCTCTTATAGAGTTTAACTTGTAAAATTAATGTATTTATATATGTTATAACAAATGATACATTTTTCTATTACAATTAAAACATTCATAAAATTATAGTTTGCACCTTGTTATTTATTTTTTCAGCAAAAGCTTCTGTATTTCAGTAGATAATATGGGGCATATCTGTTAGAATGTAATAACATCTATTGAGTAGTAGTGGAATTGATGATGTTATATTTATTTTTGAATTATAATGAAAAAATAATTTAATGATTTATGGAACTTTATTAGTTTTATAGTTTATTACATTTAATTAATTGTTTGTTTTACTTAATGTGAATGTGTGCTAGTAAAAAAAAAGTATATATTTTTTTGTATGTGGAAAAAAGTTATTTATGATTGAAGACATCATTCAAAATATGACATTGATATCATATTTGAAAAAGAAATGTATTTGGGATTAAGAAAATAAGTGAAAATGGTAATAATGAGGCATTGTATATAGGGGGTTACCTGATAGATCACAGTCAAATGTTTACCTTGTAAAAAAATATGATTTTTTTTGGATAAAATCTCTTTTATCTGAAATTTTAAACAGACAGCAAACATTTAATTATTATCTTTTAAATCTGGTTATAAAATCATGTTTTGAAGGCTGTTATTTATATATAGAACATTTTTTTTTCTTTGCAAAAATTTTGTTTTTTAACATTTTGACTATCACACCAACAAATTTACTAGATATTTGAAAAAAAAAAAAAAAATCTTTTATTCAAATTAACAGTAGAAATGATACAAGCTACATAGGAGTTATCATTTTTTTAAAAATAAACTTGTAAATAGTGATAATATTTTTTTTTAATTTATAAAATTTTTGATTAATTTTTATTTAAAGCAGTAGTGAAAAAAAAAGAAGAAAAAAAGTGGGCTTGTAAATTCAATCCACAACAGATTTCTGAATTATTCAGAGCTGATATTTAATGTTCCAAAAGCTTCAAAGAATTATTTGGCAAATATTATTGTATAGGAAATGAATTAGTTACAATATCATCAACATCAAAGAACAAATTACCAAGATAGTATTCTAACAGTGCTATGGCAGATCCAGGGCTTTAGTATCATTCAGATTTAATTGCAGTTTAGCCACGCAGATGACTTTTTATAAAGTTTCTATTTCTTAATGTCACAAACATTCTTCAGTGTTTTTTCTTTTTTGGATAAAATAACTAAAAATACTTAAGAAACAAATTTATATGCTATAACAATTAATAAATATTACTTATTTTTACAAAATAAATTTTTTTTTACAAATTACTTGTATATTGTTGATAAGGCTTATATAATGGATATATTTTTATAAAGATTTCTTTCATATGTAGAAACATTTATATGGACATATAAATTTATTAATATTATATGTTATTAATGTATATATATCCCTATGAATATTGTTATTAACTAAGTGCCCTTTTTATATTTATGATATTTTTTCTACTTACTTTTCATTCATTTTAAACCTCATAATTTGTGATCCATTATCATCATTTACAAAACATATATTTTTAAAATTTGGGTAACTATGTATATGTTATATATCATTTTCCAGTTACTATATCATGAATGTGACAGAATACAAAAGATTTTGTTTTAGTGAAATACTATACATTATTAAGTCCACCAACTAACAATCCCTGCTTTAGAGATTAACTTAAATTATATATATATAAAAATTAAGAATGCTTTTAAGGATGTTAAAGTTTAATGAATTCTCCAATTAACAACCATATAAAATACAAGCAACATATTACTTTATTATTTTTAGATTAACTATTTATACTAGCACTTTCTTTAAAGTAACTGACAGAAATTCAATTTACACTTCCAAATATTAATTTCCAAAATGCTTTTGAATGAATAAAAAAAAGTACTAAATATACATTAGAAGGTGACCTTAATATTCTCACATAATTATATAGATATTTATTAAGTCACTAGATATGTGTTAATGTCATCATAACTTTTACAATTGATTTTTGATTAATTAACTTGTATTTTGATAGGATGAACTGTTCTATATTCATTCAATGCCATTTTTATTCATATTGTGTTATTCAGACTAATAGTTTGAAACTTAAGTTGTAAAGTTTTTGAACCCAGTCAACTTGATTGTCCTAATACATAGTTCTGCAACTAATTTGTCAATTATATCATCATTGATATTTGTGTAAGATATCTATTTCTGAATTCACTTTCACTTATTAGGTTTGTTATTGCGTCACAGCTGATATATTTCTTACAATCTGTGTTTTTTTTTTTGCAAACTTATTCCTTATGTTCCAGAATTTCAAGATAATATTTTAATAGTGTGATAGATTTAGATTTTTCTGAACAGTTGCAAAGGCAGTCTTTTTTTTTTTTCCAGAAAAATAAATGCCAATGTTATTATATTTTTTGTCCCTCAATTTTTGCTCTTGAGCGGCTTTGTCAAATTAAATTTATAAGTACATCAATAACATCTTTTATAAGTTACTAGGTACTTTCTGATTTATTAGTTTTTTTAACAGCAGATTTTGAAATAGGAAATCTTTTATCTTTGTGCTTCCTCTCACCTTAAAATGAATTTTTCCTCAGAAAAAAAAAAACAATTACCAAAAAAAGTAATAGATTTCATAAAAAGAATTGAAGTAGTATTTATTTATTTTCTGAAAAGTAATCTATATTTATTAAATCTCTGTGCATTAAATAAAACTATTAACAAACAAAGAAATCTGAATCATTTATGTTTTTCATAAATTTGATTTCTGGATGTCATCCACTTTTTTTTTTGATTTTTAAATGACATAATTTCACTTGAAGTTTTTGTCATCTTTATTCTTTTGTTTTAATTTCATTTATTAATATTACATTGTAAGTTTTTAATGATTGACACCTTCATTGATTCTTAACTGATATTTTCATAATGTTTTTTTATCTTACAAATGTTGCATTCTTCCCACTCTCTTCTATGTTTAGCAATCGTTATCTGCTTATGTTTTCTAGTAACCTTAATCTATCTTCATACAGAAAGATTTAAAATACATACATAGTAATATCACATGCTTTTTTAAAATTACAATCAAATCAAATGTAGTTAAATTTATGCACTAGCATAGTTGTACTGCATCTAATTCCTGTGTCCAAGATTAAACTTGAATTTAGGTAAAATAGCATTTTTTTTTTAGACTTGGACCAAAACTTAGGATTTTTTTTCCAGATAGTCAGTTCATAGGAACCCAAACAACCATCCAGTTATTAGTCTGTAAATATATATATCTAGTTATTCTTTGCTAGATAATAAAACAAAGAAAAAGAAATGTAAAATCATAATGTAAAATCATATTCACTTTAATTGGAATTTATCAACCTGCTTATCTTTTACTGTTTTTTTGTAAAAGTATGCTAGGGATTTTTCTGAAGGTTTGTAATGATGGTGTTCTAGCTGTATTTTTATATTGGACTATTTCCATCATCTAATATGTGTGTTGAATGTCTTTAGAAAAGTTTAATTTTATTTAAATATTCCAAATGCATTCAACTGTTAGTAATATCACAGCAAACAGGTTAGTATATGCACCAACTGTTAGTAATATCACAGCAAATAACTGTTAGTAATATCACAGCAAACAGTTTAGTATATGCACTAATTGTTAGGAATATCACAGCAAACAGGTTAGTATACGCACAACGTTTTGAGAGGTATTTTTCTCCCCTCTTCTTCAGATGTTGCTGGCCTTACCAGTGACAGTACTAGATGGGATTCAAACTGGGTCCTTAGATTCTTGATTATTGAATTTTAAGGTAACACTCTAACCAACTGAGCCATCCTGCCAAAGGCAACAGTATGTAGTAATTTCATGAGGTTCATCCTGATTTCTCCACTTTTTCCTCAGAGCAAAGTTGATTAGTGGTTTCCATACATTATGTATAGTCACACTAGGTTGGCTTATGGGATTTTTTTCCATTGTCATGTGAGCAGCTTTTTTAAATTTTCTTCTTTGTACCTTTTCTTCTTTATCCAATATTTTTATATTTTCCCAATGGAACATATGTTCATTGGTACATACATGGTTTGCTACCTTAAACACATCTGTTTTCTCTCTTCTAATCATCAGTTTATGTTCTTGCAAGCGCTTTTGAATGGGACAGCTGGTCTCACCAATATATTCACATGGTATTTCATAGATGCAGTTTTTTCTTTTCAGCATTTCAAGTTTAGGCTTTGTAGATGGTAGAATGCCTCGTAGGGTGGTATGGCTCTGGAAAGCTGTTCTGATGTTATACTGATTGCAGATTTTCCTTAATTAGTCTGCTATTTTTGGAATGTATGGATACACTACAGTACCAATAATTGTCTTTTCATACGTTTGATTGGGAAAATATAAAAATATTGGATAAAGAAGAAAAGGTACAAAGAAGAAAATTTAAAGAAGTTGCTTACATGACAATGGAAAAAAATCCCATAAGCCAACCTAGTGTGACTATACATAATGTATGGAAACCACTAATCAACTTTGCTCTGAGGAAAAAGTGGAGAAATCAGGATGAACCTCATGAAATTACTACATACTGTTGCCTTTGGCAGGATGGCTCAGTTGGTTAAAGCGTTACCTTAAAATTCAATAATCAAGAATCTAAGGACCCAGGTTCGAATCCCATGCTAGTACTGTCACTGGTCAGGCCAGGAACACCTGAAGAAGAGGGGAGAAAAATACCTCTCGAAACGTTGTGCATATACTAACAGTTGTTTGCTAAGATATTACTAACAGTTGGTGCATATACTAACCTGTTTGCTGTGATATTACTAACAGTTGAATGCATTTGGAATATTTAAATAAAATTAAACTTTTCTAAAGTCACACATATTAGATGATGGAAATAGTCCAATATAAAAATACAAATATGCTAGGGATGTCTTTAGCATGAAGTGAGCTATTTTACTTTTATTTTTGTCATGATTTTGAAACTTTGTTACTTATTCATAATAATATAATGTATATATTATTTTACATTAATAATGTATTAATAATTCCCTTTGTATTTTTTTTCTTTAAAATTAAAGAGCAAGTTTTTTTTTATTGCAAATGACATTTTAACTATAAAAAGATAATTACTTTTAGTGGAATCTAAAGAAAATATTTTTGTTTAGTGCTACATCCAAAATATTTAAAACTTTATCATTACTTCTACATATTTATTATCACATTTAGATAGCACTAAAAAAGTTATTTTTTAAAACACTTTAGTAATTTTAAAACTTAATACAGAAAAACACAATTTTTTTTTACCATTTATATTGTACTGATGTAGGTCGTTACATATTTCTAAGAGTTAACGAAAGTGAATTTTATTGGAAGAAAATTCTAAAAAGTATTATTTTTTTTTTAAAAAAAAGTTAGTTTAAATTTCAGAAAGATTTTCATGAAAGTTTGAGAAAAGGAAAAGAACAAAAGAAAGGGGAGGTAGGAAGATTTTGGTAATAAATAAAAATTAAAGGAAAAACGATTAGCATTGTTAGTTTTAAATTAATCAAATAAATGTCTTGTTTTGTTTTGTAATAGGGAATGTGTGTGTCTATAAAATTGATTAAAAGAAAGGAATTTTTAATGATAAAATGGAAAGCTAATGCAATGTAGATAAAAGAACTGAAAACGTAAAATCAAAACAATGGAAATAATTAACAAAGGGACTAAGACTACTACTGTTTGATTGAAATAAAATAACGAATGGAAAGACTAGACTGAAGTTTGAACTCTTAAATAAAAGGAATAAAGGCCCAATAGGATTGAATCAGATTGCTTGATCGATCCTCAGATAAGGAATGCTAGCTATAAAAAGGGAGATAATATGTTTGTATTTAATCAGGCATTCATAAAATAAAAATCATTAAAAGTTATTAATTATTCAGAATGAACGTCCTATCACCTAGAATGCGCTGCTGAACTCATCGGATTGTGCAGCCGGCCTGAACCTCTCTGCAATAACATCAGCAGTCAGTTCAAGGAAGAAAACATGTCCATGTAAAACTGGAAAACATCAGAGTGTCTGTGCTAAAATCTCAAGTAAATTAGTATACATCCCAACTGATTGGAATCAGGAGAACCAGCAGAAGCTACGTTGTCTTATTCACTTGTTCAAATCCTAGGTAAACATTCATTTTGTCTTCAATATTAAACATTTCAAGAACTATAATTTAAATTTAAACCAAATATAGAACTATTAATGATCTATCTACATGCATTAGTTTAGCTTTCGTAATAAGACTTAAATCAAAGTCTTTGTTAGTTATGTGTGTGCATAATATAATTAAATGTGTTTTATTTTATTTTATTATTATATGAGTATATTTTGAACATATTAAATGTATACCTTAATATAATGTGTATATGCGTTTATTATAAGCAAGAATGGGCATTTAAGGAAAGTTGGAAATAAATATTTAAAATTATTGTTAAGTAAGATTGAAAGTGAGGGAGGGATTCATGTCGTGAAGGTAATGAAGTAGATGCATTTTATTGGTCAAATATTTGTGAAATAAATCCTTTTAGCTATTGTTAAGTAAGGTTGAAAGTAGGGAAGGGATTCATGTCATAGAGTTAATAACGTATGTGTGTTCTATTGATCAAACATTTGTGACATAAATATTGGGAATAGATATTCATAGTATAGGTGGAGAATTAGGAATGGCTAAAGTCGTATGAGCTAGCTGGGAGGTCCGGTACTAAATTCGTAGCTGTTTGAGCAAGCATGTTGGTTACTCCTGTAATTAACTGGTGCCTAAAGGTTTTTTCCTTAAAATAAATAAAGTGCTTGGATGATCAGTGTTATAATTTACTAGCAGAGAATTAATATTATTGGTAGCTTGCTACCAGTGATATTATTATCTACCTGAAAGGCAGCCTTCATAGATATTACATAAAAACTAAACGAAAGGGATCGAATAAATAAATCTAAAAGTAAATAGATGTTTCTATCTCTTCAGTAACATATAAAAGAAGGTGGGTGGTGCAATGGCATAGCCAACATGGGCCCTAACTGACACAGGTGACAGTTTTAGGGAAAGAACATTAGAAGGCAACTAGTATAGGTTTTAAGAGCCTGCTAGTTAAGATTCAGTTTAACAGAATGTGTCAAATCAGCATAGCCAACAGAAAACTTGAGATTTCATGGGACAGTATAAATGTGGATGCATAATAATAATAATAATAATAATAATAATAATAATAATAATAATAATAATAATAATAATAATAATAATAATAATAATAATAATAATAATAATAATAATAATAATAATAATAATAATAATAATAATAATAATAATAATAATAATAATAATAATAATAATAATAATAATAATAATAATAATAATAATAATAATAATAATAATAATAATAATAATAATAATAATAATAATAATAATAATAATAATAATAATAATAATAATAATAATAATAATAATAATAATAATAATAATAATAATAATAATAATAAAATAATAATAATAATAATAATAATAATAATATATAATAATAATAATAATAATAATAATAATAATAATAATAATAATAATAATAATAATAATAATAATAATAATAATAATAATAATAATAATAATAATAATAATAATAATAATAATAATAATAATAATAATAATAATAATAATAATAATAATAATAATAATAATAATAATAATAATAATAATAATAATAATAATAATAATAATAATAATAATAATAATAATAATAATAATAATAATAATAATAATAATAATAATAATAATAATAATAATAATAATAATAATAATAATAATAATAATAATAATAATAATAATAATAATAATAATAATAATAATAATAATAATAATAATAATAATAATAATAATAATAATAATAATAATAATAATAATAATGGACACTCTGGGCAAATTACCATGGAAGGACAAGAAGAACAAACAATAGAACTAAGAGGGTTGGTGTTGGTTGTGCATTGCTTTAAAATTTTATCATAGAAATAAATTTGTTGTTTAAATAAGAGTGGATAGAATATTCAGTTTTAAAATGGAAGATAGAAGTGATGGGGGGGGGGCAACACCAGAAGTAAGCCAATTTTTTTTAAATACCCGCAAATAGTAGAAGGAAGTGACATTCAAATGCTAATAAACATGATGAGAGAAATGTGCAAAGACATCAACTGAAGTCAGCAAATAATGAGGGAAGAAATTAGTGAACTTAAGACAGAAATGAGAAAGATGAGACAAGAAATAATAGGAAGAATGGAAATAAGCCAGGAAGCGATAGAAGCTGTGAGGAAATATGTAGACGAAGAAAGGCATGAGATTGTAGTATTAAAAGAAAATATGGAAGAAGTAAGGGATGAGTTGAATGGTGTGGAGGTTAACCACTTAGAAGCAAGAGTAGTACAGGTAGAAGAGCTATGCCAGAATTAATAAACAGTTATGAAATAATGCAAGAGGAAGTAGAGAGTCTAAAAAAAGAAGGCACAAAAGAAAGCATCAGCAAAAAGTTAGGGAATTTTGAGGAATCAATAGAGAACAAAGATATAAAGTCTGAAGTGAAAGAAATAGGCATAGGTGCAATGGAAAACTTAGAACAGAAAATAGAGCAGATGGAGCATAAGTATAAGAACCTCAATATTGGAAATGGGCATGGGGAACATGCGAGTAAGTTTCTGGAGAAACAATTCACTATTTCAGTGTTTAAAGCAGAGGTATGAGAGAACCCGTTGAAGCACTTGGAAAGCTTAAACAATTTGTTCAATGTTCAGAAATGGCCAGAAGAGGCTAAGGTTGCAGTGGCGAGTAGTTACCTCCAAGGGACAGTATGGGATTTGTGGCACACCTTGGGTGATAAACCGCAAATGTTCAGAGACTAAATGTTACATTTTAAGGGCATTAGGGATACTGTACAGAATATCTCAGGAGAGATATTTCAACGCTCTGGGAGAAACCCATGCACAATTCTGTTATCAGCAGGTATCGAAACTTAAGGCGTTGATGGCATTTCCTATGTCAGACGGCCATATAATAAGAATGATATGTCACAACATGCCACTAAACATACAGCAATTAATGCTGCACAAAGATGGACGGTCAGTAGAGGAAATGACAGAATTGTTGATGCAAGTCGATTATGGCAATCTGTCCACGGAGTCTCCAGATTGATACAGGAGGGAGGATGATCCACTTGGTAGAAAAAGAGCCACCTGATCGAACATAGATTAAAAAATAATGGGACAGAAAGTTTAGCAAATAGACCCTATCGTAATTAGATGCCAGAATGTAGGAAAACGGATCACAAGTATAATGCACACATAAAAAAAACAAAATTTATTTTGTTAATTTTAGGTATTAGAGATAAAATGCTCAGAATGACATTTTACTGTCAAAGGGGGGATGGAGAAGATATACCGAAGTAGGTCATTACATATTTCTAAGAGTTAATGAAAGTGAATTTTATTGGAAGAAAATTCTGAAAAAAAATTTTTTTTTTTAAAAAAAAAGTTAGTTTAAATTTCAGAAATATTTTCATGAAAGTTTGAGAAAAGGAAAAGAACAAAAGAAAGGGGAGGGGGAAAGATTTTGGTAATAAATAAAAATTAAAGGCTAAACAATTAGCGTTGTTAGTTTTAAATTAATAAAATAAATCGCCCATTTTGTCTTGTAATAGGGAATATGTGTGTCTATAAAAATTAATTAAAAGAAAGGAATTTTTAATGATAAAATGGAAAGTTAATGCAATGTAGATAAAAGAATTGAAAATGTAAAATCAAAACAATGGAAATAATTAACAAAGGGACTAAGACTACTGTTTGATTGAAATAAAATAACCAATGGAAGGACTAGAACGAAGTTTGAACTCTTAAATAAAAGAAATAAAGGCCCAATAGGATTGAATCAGATTGCTCGATCGATCCTCAGGTTAGGAACACTAGCTATAAAAAGGGAGATATTGTATTGTTTATATTCAATCATTCATTTCAATCAGGCATTCATAAAATAAAAATCATTAAAAGTTATTAATTATTCAGAATGAATGTCCTATCATCTAGAATGCATTGCAGAACCCATCGGATCGTGCAGCCAGCCTGAACTTCTCTGCAATAACATCAGCAGGCAGTTCGAGGAAGAAACCATGTCCATGTAAAACTGGAAAACATCAGAGTGTCCGTGTTAAAATCCGCAATTTAATTCCTATACATCCCAACCAATTGGAATCAGGAGAACCAGCAGAAGCTACTTTGCCTTATTCACATGTTCAAATCCTAAGTAAACATTCATTTTGTCTTCAATGTTAAACATTTCAAGAACTATAATTTAAATTTAAACATATAGAACTATTAATGATCTATCTACATGCATTAGCTTAGCTTTTGTAATAAGACTTAAACCAAAGACCTCATTAGTTATGTGTGTGCATTATATAATTAAATGTGGGTTTTATTTTATTTTATTATTATATGTGTGTAATTTGAGCATGTTAAATGTATACCTTAATATAATGTGTATATGTGTTTATTATAAGGCAAGAACGGGCATTTAAGGAAAGTTGGAAATAAATATTTTTAATTATTGTTAAATAAGATTGAAAGTAAGGGAGGGATTCATGTCATAGGGTTAATCATGTAGGTGCATTCTATTGGTCAAATATTTGTAAAATCTTTTTAACTATTGTTAAGTAAGGTTGAAAGTAGGGGAGGGATTCATGTCATACAGTTAATAACATATGTGTGTTTTATTGGTCAAACATTTGCGACTTAAATATTAGGAATAGATATTCATAGTATAGACAGAGAATTGAGAATAGCTAAGTCCAATGAGTTACCTGGGAGATCAGGTACTAAATTCGTAGCTAGTTGGGCAAGCATGTTAGTTACTCCTGTAATTAACTGGTGTCTAAAGATTTTTTTGTTAAAATAAATAAAGTGCTTGGATGACCAGGGTTATAATTTAGTAGTAGAGAATTAATATTATTGATAGCTTGCTACCAATGATATTATTATCTACCTGAAAGATCGGTATCCTTCAAAGATAGTACATAGAAACTAAATGAAAGGGATCCAATAAATAAATCTAAAAGTAAATAGATGTTTGTATCCCTTCATTGACATATAAAAGAAGGTGGGAAGTACAATATAAATGTATTTTTTTATAAGCATAGATCAAAAATTTTAAAGTTTGTACTATCTTCTCTCTTTTTCTCTTTGTTTCCACACACATATCTAATTAATTTCGTTATCTCTATTTGTAATATTAATTCAAGCCTTTTTTCACTTCTTAATTTTATCAGTAAGTAATTTTTTTTATATATTTCTATAATTTTCAATGACAGCAATGACAGATGAAGTCAGTCCCATTTACCCAAGGGATTTAAAAATTATATTGTTGAGGGATAGAGCCAAAAGCATTTGCCAAGTTGAGGCAAGCAATGCAGCAAGTGTGATGATTGCATCTGGCATTATTTACACAGGACTGAAGAACAAAATTACATTGTGTATACCAATCCACTGAAATAAATACTTTCTGGGAGTCACTTAATCACCTATGGCACCCAGCTCACTGATACATTCAGCTTGTCACAAGAGCTGAGAAAAGCTTACTAATTTTGTTGCATGTTGTTGTGATTGGACATCAATTCTCCAGGTTATCCTTTTTGGTACCAAGATATAACAAATTGACACAAAGTAAGGGATACATAACCAATAAATTTGAAATATCTGTATATAGCACACAAAACAAAACCACCAACATCAAATCTTTTCAAAGCCACATACCTAAATTTATCAGGGCTGGGAGAGCAGTACTAGTGTGCTAGAGGTGAGACCAAATTTCTTTGGAGAAACTGATTTATTAAAAGGATTATTATCTATTGTAGGGAAGGAACTTTGACACATCAATTGGGATATCCTAAACCTCCAAAACAGGATGCTCAATAGAAATTGGACAAGTAATAGAAATGCCAACAGTAACTTCCCTTAGACTGTGCAATGATTTGATCTATACAATTTTTGTAACTTTGAAGCAGTGACAAGATCAAATAAAGTTACACATCTAGAAAAACTGTTCTTCAATACCAAACTGAGCCTATTCTGATGATTTGATTATGCAGAGATCCAGGGTACAATATTATCCATAACAAGATCAATGAAAGAAGGCAATCTCTTCAAAATCATTTTGAGAAAAGACATTAAAATGGGGAACTCAAAAGCAGTTGATGATCAGCTGGACCAAATGCAGTATCCTCTAAAACTTTAGGGCGAACAGAACAGACTTTTGATGATTAACTGCTCATCAGCATGAGCAATAAGTGCTGAAGATACAAAATCACTACCGATAACAGGACTTACCAACATATTGTAGGCAGCAAAAGAAATGCTAAAGATCATTGTTGGTACCATGATTACCAACACTTGTATTATCAGCAAGAAATGTTACTGATTGCAAATAGTAGAGAATATTTCCAGCTGGGATAACTTTTAAATTAGGAAACACCAATTGATAGGAAGAGCCTGAAACACAATCAGAGACTGAGAAGTTTTACCAAGTCTTTAGAGACAGTAGAATTGATACAATCAGATATACAAGTTACATCTTAAATAACTGGGTCAGACCAGCAATATCCTCAAAGTAATTCCCATCACAAATAATGCCTTTATCACCATGCACAGATTAGGAACACCATCATAGAAGCTTGCCTCAGCAGTAGATAAAACAGGATCACAATACCCATTTTATTGGATAATTCCCTCATTAGACAACTTAGTTACATTAACAGGATTAGAAATCTCTTTTCCCTATAAAGTTTATTAAAATTATTAAGCCGAACTGGCCTAATCTGAGAACACCAAAGAATTGGAAGTTAATTTAGGAAGTAGAGATTTAGGGAGAGGAAGATCATAACAATGAACAGACCCTATCTAATGATAAATTACATCCATGACATGAGAACATTAAGAAGCAATTATGATATCATCTGAGTATACCTTCTCAAGTCTCTTTGTCACTTCTAAACCTTAGATATCAGCTCATGAATACAACAGAAAAATACTTGTCAAGGGAATACCCAAAGTATAAGCAGACTTCTTCTAAGTCATAGCAAAACAACCACTATTATCACGACTAAGAAATATGGAGAGATACATGCTAGGAGTAATAAGAAGGGATCGAAAAGGAAATATATAGGTGAGAGAATAAATAACTATTACTGATATCTCATTGAAAGAATTGAAAGACTGAAGGGGAGTTGGTCTCAACACATTGCGTGAAGAGATGATAGTAGGTAGACTTTTGAGATTTAAATTGGATTACAAGAAATTGTAATGGACATGTAAGATGGATGAATGTAGTGGAGAAGAGAGGCTAGAGATCAGAGAAACTTAATTAAACTCGAAGAAACCATTTGCAGTGGATTGATAATAGATGATGATGAATTTGCTTACTTTAAATCCTTCTTGTTTTGTATTTTTTCTAAAATATATTAAATATTCATTTATTTTTCCTTATTTAAAAATAAATGAATATGTTGTTTTAATTAGAACACAACTTAGTATTGAAGCATTTTGCCCATCTAAAGAAGAAAGTTTCATTCCTATTTCTAAAAACATAACTTAATTTCCTGATCAACTCTACCTAGTAATTGTTACGATTTATGCTATCGATGGAATCAGCTTTTATTTCTTTTATAAGGGTACCAGGATTCATATAAGAATCTGCTGAAATCCGTCGCATCGTGTCTCGAAAATTAAAAACAAAAATGTTTCTAAAAGAATCGGTATCATATTATACCGTAACTAGAGTTATTTTCTAGATATTATTATTCCTGGAGCTTAGTCTACACATATTGGCAAAGGTAAATTATATTTTCAAATCTTACTAAACTTATATTAATAAATTTAATAATAATCATCAATAACGTACAAATGAAAAGTTGATATTAGAAATAAATATTTTTTTCTAACAAATTAAAATGTTTAAAGATAAATTACTAATTAAATAAAACTGGAGAGAACACACACATGTTCATCCAGACATGAATCAATTAATAAAAAACAGTTTCACAATTACAGTTCACATCCAAATTTCTTCTAGAAAGTTCCTTAAAATGAATTTCTCTTGAATAAGAAAATTAATGTCTCTGTCAGGATTATTTTAAGCATATTTTTAAGAATTGTTTGCAGACGCTTAATTTTGTCACAATCAGGAATAGTTAATCTTAACTTACCGGTAAGTTTAGCGAGTTCACGAAGCTTGTAGGTTAGTATGCATAGTTTTTTTTTTTTTTGTGGGAGAATGAGCTTGGCCATCGGTTATAAGTTGATCTTGGTCTATCCTACTGGTTGGTCACGAAAGCTTTTTTGGTGTCCGTCTTCAGGAACGATGTCAGCAAAGGCCTCGGTCCACTCCAACATGCAGAATTATTTCAGTGTAGAGTGGTCCTGGATATATTTTTGATATCCAGGATCAACCGTAGGAAAAACAGACAAAACAAGATGTTGATCAAACTGGTCTCTTTTTTTTTTATACTTGAGGTCCAGTTTTCAGACTTCTGCACATGTTATTATTATCATGGTGTTTAGGTTTATAATCTTGTACATTTTTTATCATTTTTCAATTACAAAGTCTTTATTTTTTTAGCATAATTCTGCCATCTTTAATTAGCTAAAATATATATTTTTTAACTTATCTGGATTAGTAATTTGTGTCTTTTGTTCTCTCCAATTTTTTACTTTTATTTTTAATTAGATAAAAAAAAAATATGGACGAAAAATTTAACTTTCATTGTACTTTAAAAAAAAAATTATACTAATCAAAAAAAAAAAATCTAAATTTACTTTTTTTTTTTTACCAAATGCCAATATTTGGTTACTTTATAATTTTTTATACATTTCAGATATTATTTGATTAGCTTCTATTAATAAAGATTCACATAGTATATATAATCTGTATGCAGTAATTAAATTTTATATATTAAACAGCAAATTATATATACATATTTTAAAAGAGTAAGATAAAATTATTTGTTAAATATTTACAATTAAATAATATATATATATATATATTTTAGAATTAAAAAATAGAAGGTTTTTAGATGCCTTTTTTTTTTTTTTAAGAAGTAACAATAATGTAAAAAAAATATAAAGCCTGTGCAGATACTGCAGAGAACTATACAAAATTGTTATTCAACCTGATTTGGAATCAAGTTTCTAGAATAAAATATATACTGTTTTGAAGATTAAATTGCTTAATATGAATAAGGTATATACTATATATGAATTCTTAAAAATAAATTGATTTTAAAAATGATTCCAAATAATTATGACAGCAAAGTATATGAAATGATATTAAATATTTCAGAATGTTGTTGATAGGTTCACAATACATATTAATAAAATAAATCAATTACAGTCAGGGAGGAATGTAATGTTAGTAAAGAATAATGGTGTAATTACAACTAAGTAAATTAAAAAAAAAAATGTATATAAACGTCTTCAGATATTTTAATAGGACAAATAATTTTAAATGGTAAATTTCAGATTTAAAATTATATTTTTTTCATAAAATTGTTTTCTTTGTTAATGTTATCCATTTTTGGCAATTTTATTAATTTTTTTTCTTTTATTAAAATTTATTGCATGTTATTTTAGATTCTAAAATACTTATACCAATTTTGTTTTTCATATACTCAATAATAATTAAATATATTTATACAAATTTATTTTAAATATAATATTTACAAGAAATTATGAAAAGTGTACTTTTAATGAGCAGGAAATGTAATGATTTCCTCTTTATATATTCACAGCAAACTTTTAAATTAATAATTTTGAAAGATCCAGTCAAATATCATATAGTTTGTTAACAGGAGATCATGTGATGCTTGTGCACCAAAAATGACAGCTTAAACTTTAATCCAGGAATGTTTTTGAGATCATTTATCTTTTTCAGATATCTGTTTTCTCAAACATATGTGGTGGAGCGGAGTTTTAGGCATATCTTAAAAAATTAAATATTTAGCCTACTTCCATAATTTTTTTAAAACTTGCTCTTGGAATGATTTAATTTTTTTTAAAAAAAAATTATGTACATTTTTATCAAATAGAAATAAAAAATCATATAGTTATTTGTAAAGTTAAGTGATAGTTGATATCAAAATGATAGGCTGCACAACTGATGAAATTAAAAAAAAATTTTTTTTATTTCAGGTGAAAACAATTCAAAAACTTTTACACTATTGTGCTAAATTGTGCATTGCAGTTTTGCATAATGTTGACTTAATAAAATAAATTATACATGTAGTATAAATTATTTAAGAATTGAAAAAAATCATTTAAGGTTTATCTTTATTTAATTTGATTGTTTTATGATAATATATATTTCAACTATATATATAAAAAAGATTTTATACACTATTAATATAATTGTGTTGCTTGATATTAATAGACATTGGTGATATTACTAACTGTAAAAGCCTCAATATAAGTATTGAGTCAAATTATTAGAAACCTGCAGAGAAAAAAGACCTTTGTGATTTGTTTTTCACAATGCTGCTTTTTTTTGTTGGGTAGACTAAACTGATTGTCACTGAATCCAACTATTGACTACCTTTTTATTTGGCTATTTAAATGAAGGCTTACTAATTTAAACATTCTTAGGTTTTGATTATAAACAAATTTTTTTTGGATTGTTGTATAGGTACAATTATTTATTTTAATGATCTCAGATATTTAGGTAATTGTAGATGATTTTTTAAAAGTCTTTTGGGAAAAAATATAAAAAACAAGCATTATTAACTCCATCAGGTTAAATTTAATAAAACTGAAGTTAGTTCTAAACTTTAGAAGGCATAACATATAAAGAAAGAAGCCAATAAGCCAATAGTTGAATTAAAAGTCTGATTTTATAATCATTTAATATACATTTATTTTATTCATTTCTTATATTGTTGTTTCCAAAATTAAAGAAGGTAAATAGATATCACTGTTGCCTTTTAAAATAAAGTAGGAAAGTTGGTAATGTTTAGTGTAAATTTTTGTATATTAATGATATTTGTCTTTGTCATAGCCTATTTTTAATTATGATCTCCAATTTTTGAAGACTTAGCATAATGGTTTTCTGCATTAATGGTTTTCATTTATGCAGAATATATAAGTAGGACACATTAAATAATCTGAGTTTGATATTTATTCTTGTGATACTATTTGATCTTTATGTTTGTATATAAATGTATATATGAAGTAATAAATATTTGCATTCATATTTATACATGCAACATGTTTTAAGTAATGCATTATAGAATATGGTAGTATTATAAATCTTTAATTAAAATGTAAAATTATTGCTTAGAGCCTTCATTTTTTTTAGATTTGATCTTTTCTGTCCCAAAGGTATAAATTTAGCAAAAGACAACATTTTCTCTTTTTTAACATTAAAATACTTGTATAATAAAGATATGGAGAAATATTTTATTATCATAAAATGATGAAAGATTTTGGGGAACATGTGTTAATGCTAAAACAATTAGATCAAAATTAGAAATATGTACATAAAAAATGACAATTGTTGGTGGTCGTGTGGTCAACACAACTGCCTTACAAGCAGTTGTCCCAGGTTAGCGGGTTCGCTTTCCGGCCGATGCTATGACACATGGAAAAGAAAAAAAAATTATCCATGGTTTTATTCTGTCAAGACTCTTTCCTTTAAATAAAAATACATATGTGAATAAATGAATGTCTGAACTATTGGAGAATATATAGTACAGGTTGAATATGGATTAATCAAAATATTTATGAAAAAATTTCTATTAATCAAACAAAATTTTAAAGACATCTTATAATTTTTTCAATAAATAAATTAATTTGTACACATATTTACATAATAGAAATACAATTTTTATTTATTTTAAATTCTTTTATTAACCATTCACTAAAAAGAAAAAAAAGTTTCTTCAACCACAATTGTGTTTTTAGATTTATCTTGAAATAAAAGTATGGTGTGTGTGTTGTTGTTGTCCAGAATTAATTAAGTCATCTTCTGTTATAAATAATAGATTGACTTAATTAATTTCTACCCCCCCCCCCCCCAAATTTTGGTTGAAGAAATAAATATTTTTTTATTTTTAGTGAATGGTCAATAAAAGCATTATATATAAAATATTTTTTTATCTCTATTATTTTTTAAGTTTTTTAGTATTGACACAGCAAATGAAAACGTAAAATTATATAGTACTTTAAATTGACTGGACACTTATAGTTGATGTATATTGTAACAGTTGTGTTACGGGGCACACAATAACATAGTGTGTGTGCATATATATATATAAAGTCAAAAGGAAAAGTAGAAATAAACACATAAAAATTTTGCAGATGTATTCTACATCTTCCTAGAATAATCATAGTAAAAGTTTAAATAATTTTGGATTTAAAATAAATAGTTATAAAGATCTAAAAGTTTATCTAGTTAGAAATTTTTTTAAAAGTAAAGCTTATAGATTATACTTTGATAAAACTTCAAACTTGCTTTCAAGTAGCTTTTAATTAAAAGTGATTTGAAAAGATCAAGATGAGAAAAAAGTTTTTAATTAATGTGTTTTTGTCAATGCAACTGACTATATAAAAAGGGTTGATAAAAAGATTAGTTGAGTTGGCTAGTTTTTTTGTGAGAGTTAGTAGTTTGTAGCAGTGGCTTGGATAGCAGAGTTGGTTTTCCAGAATTAGAGACAGCTCCCATGAAGATCTAAAGGATGGCAAAGACACAAATCCAACAGCTACTCTATAGTAGACTATGGAGTTTTGATTCACATGAAGTCAGGGTTAATTTCCAATGGATCAATTAGCCTGCACAAATGTGTTACAGAAGACAGTTTCCTTGCCTGAAGTACATCCAATCCTGGACAGAAGGGGGATCACCAATACTTACTGGATTATATCTTTCCTAATGATGACTATAAACTAGTCTCACCAAAACCAGCTTACCAAGAGAATTCCTTAGTTTGCTGAAAAATTAATTTATATGTATGCTGATTTATCTGTATGCAGAGAAACACAAATAAACATATATGGTGAGTAGTATTATATATAATGAAAATGAAATTTTCAATAATTTCTTTAGTAAACATAACATTTTAGAAGTTATAGATATATATTGTAACTACTGAGCAGTCATTAAAATCGTGTTTACAATTATCAAAAAAATAAAAATTCTTCATAAAACAACGTAAAGTTTTAAACTTGATTAATAAATAAAAAAATCACTAAGCTGTCCATAAAATAGTGAATTAAAGCATCTCATTAAAAAAAAGAGAAAACGTAAGAGTTTAAAAAGTTATTCATACAAACATTGTTTATTAATTAGAAGGGCGTAGAAAATTAACTTACAAAAATTAAAAGTATAACAGTTTTAAACTATAAGATATTCTCTTTTTATTTAAGTTAAAAAAGAAAAAAAGGAAATCTTAAAACTAAAAGAAAAAATAGAAATCTCTTTTCATTTAAATTATTTATTAGAAATGTAAATATATATGTGCGTTAATAGTGATTGTAAGTATAAGGAATAGTAAAATAAATTTGTGCATGTTGATAAAATAAATGTGTGAAAGTTAAAAATTAAAAAACAATATGCAATGGCTATTAATTAAAAATTCGCAAACAACGGAATTTGGCAATGGCTACCAACTAACAACAGGATTAACATCTTATCAAAGGAATGCAATTAAAAACAGTGGAAGAATTTTAACAACAGATATAGCTGGCAGACATAAAACCAATTAACAAAGTGACAACAGGTCATCACATAAATAGTCCGGTTTTTTATCGATCAGTCAGTTGAGTTTGCAATCAGTTGAGTTCAATCTATCAGTTGAGATCACAATCAGATCAGTTCAGTTCAGTCTAAGAATTCTGTCTATCAGTTCTTTAATCAGTCAATCAATCAGTTAACAAAGCAGTGTTAAAAGCCATTGAAAGCATACAGCTTTGCTCCAGCCTGAGTTCGATGAAACAGCAATTTGCCTAGTAAAATTGATGCCTGCCTAACAACTTGAAAATCCGCTTCGATATCTAACTGTCTTAAAGAATAATGCCATGGAATACTAAGCATTAAACCTCCACAAAAATCTCAAATCCAACCAGTTGGAAAGATTTTCTCATGAAGCAGCAACCAGTAAGAAGACAAAATCCTACTGGAAATAAATTTTACAACAAACAGCAAGAAGTATCCCCGTTCTGAAATCCTAGGTAATAAATAACATTTTCTTATTTCCATTTCTAATTAAAGTCGCCATCGCTAAATCTGAAGCCTCCCAAAGTCAGTTAATAAATGAACTCTATAACTGTATATAATTAACTATTGATGTGCATGTTTTTAAATGCCATGTATTATTTAATGCCTTTGTTATATTCTATTTTAATGTGTGAATTCAGAGTATGTGCGTGGTCATTATATAAAATACAATTGTTTATATTAGTTAAGATTTATAAAAGTAGTTAAAATTAGAATAATAAATGTTTAGTTAAAATAAATTATCTTTAAACATAATATTTGTCGGTCAATTCTTTTACCATTAAATAAAGTAACTGTATATTATATTATACTTTTGATTGAGCTAGTCATGGGATATTTTGAGCACTGGATTATGGGCCTATAGTCCAGAGCATGTTAGTTACCCTGTGTAATTAGCTGGCACCTGAGGTTTACCTCAAAACAAATAAAGTGCTTTGGATAGTAGGGGTTTGAATCTAGCAGTCATGGTGGGTCACAGTCTGGAAATGTGATCATGTTATGTGCGGTATAGCTTGGTCTGACTATGGGTATCGTTGATAGCTCTATCGAAGGTAGTCTCCTCTCTCAAAAGGCTGGTTCAAATCATGTAATATGTATAATATAAATATAAAATTATGATAAATAAGGTTTAAACCCAGTTAAACCTATCAAATATAGTGTTCCAGATCATATACAGAATGGACCCAGTTCAATTGGCTTCCAACATGGGGCAGAATATCATAAATGACAGTTAATTAAATTTTTTCCTTACTGTTTGTAAATATTAAAAGAAACGCTAAATTGCTTATTTTAAAGTGATATAATTTAAATAAAGAATTGACCAAAACTATTTTTTTTAATGAAAAGAGAGAATTAAAGACAGTTGCATATTTTGGGTGGAGTTAAGGCATTAAGAATGGGTAGAGAAAAAGGACAAGGGGGTGGAGTTAGTCGTATGTACCGTTTTAAGAATAAATAAACAATAATAATATTTGATTTGTTAACGCAAAACGATAATAGATATTGTGTTTAACTTTATTTGTGGTTCAAAATAATAAAAAAGTATAGCGTAACGATGGCCCGATATTTTTAAAAAATCCCCAGTTAGTGGAAAAAGAGAAAGAAGAAATATCTGAGATGCAGATGATGATGAAAAAGATGATGAATATGATGTAAGAAATGTGTCAGGAGTTCAGGCAAAGTCAACAAGAGTTCAAAGCAGAAATGCATCAGGAATTCAAGCAGTCAACAAGAGTTCAAAGCAGAAATGTGCTGAGAATTCAGGCAATCTCAACAAGAGTTCAAAGCAGAATTGATAGAAGAAATACAACAATTCAAGCAAAGTCAGCAAGAGTTCAAAGTAGAAATGATTAGAGAAATAAGAGAAATGATAATAAGGTAACAGGAAAGGTAAAGAAGAACCAAGAAATTATAGAGTTAAGAGTTTGTTAAAGAAAGTCAGGAAACAGAAAAGGAAGTCTAGGTGATAAGAGATGTAAGTCAAGGGAAGAATGAATTTAAAAATGTAGATCAAGAGGTAGTAGAACAAGATAGCGTTAAGTATAGCAAGTTGGAAATGGAAATAATAAAGATAGAAGATAGCATAAAAGAGTTTTCACAAGAAACTCAAAATGAAAAGGTTAAAGCAAATGTTCATGTTTGTTTTAATTATAGATTTAAAACAAAAAGAAAGAGTAGGAAAAAATATTCTCAGTTTGAAGAAAGATGGAGTTTTGTTAAGTATAAAAGTTTTTTAATTCACAAGGCAGAAAATACGATGGAACGGGAAAGAGACAAGGCAATAAATTATAAGCGAGGGATAGACAAAAGGGGGAAGGTAATTTATATTATAGAGTTAGTAGAAAGAAAGAAAGAACTGCCTGACAGAGTTTAGGAGTTAGTTAATGGATAGAATGTTAAAATAACGAAAAGAAACAAAAGACCGGAAATGGATAATAAATTTAATGAAAAAAAAAACTTTTGACATAGGTGATAAACCTAAATCAGAGAATTTATTTGAAGCTAAAATAATAGGTTTTCATAAATAACAATAATGGAGGCTTCTCTGAATAAAAATATTTTTTTTCTCTGTCACTCACATATTAATAAAGAGTGTTTGTAAATAAATGGGTCAAACTAATGATTTAAAATAATGTTGGTAGGATTAAATAAATGAATAAAATAAAGGAAATATATAATAAATAATAAGTTAGCATAATAAAATAAAATAGTTTTTTTCTTTGAATACACACATGTTAATAAAAGCAAATTAAAGAAATGGTTTAAAAATAATATTGTAAGATTAATATAACTAAATAGTATAAATAAATGCAAATCTAAGTTAAGACTGTATAAGAGATTGTAATTAATTGAAAGGAGGGTAGCAAGCATAGGATTGAGTTTAGGAAAAGTTAAAGCTGGCTGGATGAAATCAGCTCCCATAACGGACTGTTCAGCGATCATCTTCTCATGGGAGAGTCCCCATTCTTTTTAAAGTGCACACTGAGAATAACCAGAGTAAGCTGTGAATCACTTCTTTGGGGGAGAGATTCCATATTTTATATTATTCCTACCGTTCTAAAGTGTAAGTCGAATTGGACAGTTGATGAATCCTGCCATTTGCAGCGATCTGTTCTTTTTCCAAAGTCCGGTAGCAAAAACCGGCAAATGAAGCTTCATGTCATACGTGTAAGCCCGTATATTCCAGCAAACTCTGCATCCACCTTGTTTGGGATTCCTGTATCACCAAAAAATAGTGCTGCCCTTGTGGTCATCATCAAGTACAGGATCATTGGAAGCAATGTCATCAGCATGAAAGGAAGAAAAGTATAACCAAAGAAGATTGCCCTTGGTATATATAAGTTTTAGATAAAGAAAGTAATCTTAGAGAAATACAAATTCATGTAAATATTCCAAATTTAATAATTAAGGTTATCAGAGATAAAATAGTCAAGAGATGCATTTTACTCTCAATCGAAGGGCCATGTAATGTAATGCATGTTTAAAATTATCAAAAAAATAATTCCTCATAAAACAACAAAATTTTAAACTTGATTAATAAATAATAAAATCACTAAGCTGTCCATAAAATATTGAATTAAAGCATCTTATTAAAAAAGAAAATCTAAAAGAGTTTAAAAAGTTATTCATACAGACATCATTTATTAATTAGAAGGGTGTAGAAAATTAATTTACAAAAATTAAAAGTATACCAGTTTAAACTATAATATATTCTCTTTTTATTTAAGTTAAAAAAGAAAAAAAAGGAAATCTTAAAACTAAAAGAAAAAAAAATCTTTTCATTTAAATTATTTATTAGAAATGTAAATATATGTGTGTTAATAGCGATTGTAAGTATAAGGAATAGTAAAATAAATATGTGCATGTTGATAAAATGAGTGTGTGCAAGTTAAAAATTAAAAAACAGAATATGCAATGGCTACTAATTAAAAATTCACAAACAACTGAATTTGGCAATGGCTACCAACTGACAACAGGATTAACATCGTATCAAAGGAACGCAATCAAAAACAGTGGAGGAATTTTAACAACAGATATAGCTGGCGGGTATAAAACCAATTAACATTGTGACAACAGGTCATCACATAAATAGTCCGGTTTTTCATCGATCAATCAGTTGAGTTTGCAATCAGTTGAGTTCAATCTATCAGTTGAGCTCACATTCAGATCAGTTCAGTCTAATAATTATGTCTATCAGTTCTTTAATTAGTCAATCAATCAGTTGACAAAGCAATGTTAAAAACCATTGGAAGCATATGACTTTGCTCCAGCCTGAGTCCGATGAAACAGCAATTTGCCCAGTAAAATTGATGCCTGCCTAGCAACTTGAAAATCCTCTTCGATATCTGTCTTAAAGAATAATGCCACAGAATACTAAGCATTAAACCTCCACAAAAATCTCAAATCCAACCAGTTGGAAAGATTTTCATGTGAAGCAGCAACCAGTAAGAAGATAAAATCCCACTGGAAATAAATTTTACAATAAACAGCAAGAAGTATCCCCGTTCTGAAATCCTAGGCATTAAAATAACATTTTCTTATTTCCATTCTAATTAAAGTCGCCATTGCTATCCCTGAAGCCTCCCAGAGTCAGTTAATAAATGAACTCTATAACCGTATATAATGAACTATTGATGTGCGTATTTTTAAATGCCATGTATTATTTAATGCTTTTGTTATATTCTATTTTAGTGTATAAATTCAGAGTATGTGCATGGTCATTATATAAAATACTATTGTTTATATTAAAGATTTATAAAAGTAGTTAAAATTAGAATAATAAATGTTTAGTTAAAATAAATTATCTTTAAACATAATATTTGTCGGTCAATTCTTTTACCACTAAATAAAGTAACCATATATTATATTATATTTTTGATTGAGCTAGTCATGGGATATTTCGAGTGCTGGATTATGGGCATACTGTCCAGAGCATGTTACTTACCCTGTGTAATTAGCTGGCACCTGAGGTTTACCTCAAAACAAATACAATGATTTGCATAGTAAGGGTTTGAATCTAGAAGTCATGGTGGGCCACATTCTGGAAATGTAATCATGTTATGCATGGCATAGCTCGGTCTGATCGTAAGTGTCATTGATAGCTCTGCTATCAAAGGTATTCTCCCCTCTGCTTGAAGGGCTGGTCTATTCACATAATATGGGTAATAGATGAAATACACAGGATTATATATACCTGTGTCTATATATGTAATAGACAGGGTATGAGCACAGATTTTCACATGATCCACCACTCTCCACACTATCTCATAACACTGATACACCTGAACACACATACGTATATTGGTTATTATTTATCTTTTCGATATATGTGTTCAGGTGTATCAGTGTTATGAGATAGTGTGGAGAGTGGTGGGTCATGTGAAAGTCTGTGCTCATACCCTGTCTATAATATGGGTAATATAAAAATATAAAATAATGATAAATAAGGTTTAAACCCAGTTAAACCTATCAAATAGAGTGTTCCAGATTGTATACAGAACGGAACCGGTTCAATATTGAACAGTTTATTTTAAATCAATTATTGAAACATTTTAAATGTGAAACAAGTAAATAATTTTGCTTGAATTAAAAAAAAAAGCTAAGAATCAATAATTAATTCATTGATAATTCTATTTTAAAAGGAAAAGAAGAAATCTGAAAATCAATGTTTTTTAGATTAATTTAAAAAGATGTAATTAATTAACTGAATGACATCAAAAAGGAGCTTATAAACTGCCAATAAATTGATATTATTTTAAGAAAAAAAAAGAGTAAACTGTTATGATAGAATTTGATAACTATTTATATATGCACACGTAGGTGTGATTTTTTTTATGTATTTTCAAAATGGAATTAATTGTGAAAAATGTTAATTTTATTATTAAATGTCAATTTAGATATGTTCAGAAATTATTATGCCACATGTCTGTGTGCACATATATATATATATCAATGCATGTCAGACACATAGATAAATTTAAACCGTTATTGTATTTTATGATGATTGAAATATATTTATCAATATTATGCCATGTATCTGTGTGCACATCTCAATGCATGTCATGTAGACATATATGTAAAATTTAATCATTTTTTAATAATTAAATGTCAATTCAAATATGTTCATTTGTAACATTATATTGCATTTCTCTGTGTGGAAATATGTATATGAACATATATGTAAATCACACTTTAATAACATTAATTTTGTATAGTAATCAAAATCAGAAGGATTCTCTGTGTGTAGCTGAATTCTAAAGACATTAATATCATTTTTTTGTTATTAAAAAACTTGTATGTTATTCTTAAAATTATTCCAGTGTACTTGGTTCTAAATGGTTTTTAGAATATTATGTTACATGATCTCTTAATCATAGTAGCAGTTATAGATCTTATGTTCTCTGAGCTAGATTCATGCATAAGTCAGGTATATAGATGTATATTAGTGCAGGGGTATCTAGTTGACAAATGGTCCTGGTTTAACGCTAAGAATGTATTCTTTAAAGTCCATGCACTGCATTTTATTTTAGTTTAATCTCTATTAGAAGTTAAATTTATAGTTGGCCAGTACATTAATGGTACTAAGTGGCCAAAGCATTGATGATGATCAGCATGTTTAGTATCCCAACATTATTGTTTTTATGGTTATGTATTTTAATCACTTAGCATTTAAGTTTGTGCATCCAAATTAAGGTTTAAATAATTTCCCTAAGCTGGCAAAAACTAGTTGGCCTGGTCTATAGTAGACTCATTTGAAATCCTGTCACTAGATTGTGTTGCTTTATTTGATTGTTGATTGTTCATGATGCTGAATGAGCATTATTTATTTTTATACTTATTTTTAATGCTGGTGAATTCATATAATTATACTTGCTGATCTCTCGGAGATCTTGAGTGATCTGTCAATGAGGTCTTATGATCTCAAACACTATAATATATATCATTACTTATATATCTTATAATATTATTGTTCATTATATCATTATTATACTTACGTATTTTAAATTTATATTGAAATAGATTATTTTGGGAAGTGAAGATTTGCCTTCATCCCATCTTCACCTAAATTTTCCATCTCATTATAATATATATATCTCTAGGTATTTCTGCTATAAGTTAAAATGCATACCCCTTATGTATATATTGTATTTAATATATGCACATAATAAAATGTGTCTATAAGTGATTAAAAATATGAAACATTCTTTTAATTGAAAAGTGCTTAATATTTTTACTTTGATTGGAAATTTTTTATTTTTATTTTTTAAAAAAAGTTAACATAACTACATTATATTTAATATAAAATCATTAAATTGAAAGATTATGACACCCTCTCAGGAGATAACAAACAAACAAACCGAGTTTTCAACTTCAATAAAAGCATTTAAAAATAATAGAGAAAATTTTTTTTAAATATTAAATGCTTTTATTGACGTGGACTAGAAAACAAAAAAATTTGTTTTGTTCAACCACAAATTAGGGTTTTTAGATTTAATTTGAAATAAAGGGGGGGGGGTATCCAGAAATTAATTAAGTTAATTTCTTATTATAAAAAATAGGGATTGTAATTTCTGGATTCCCCTCCCCCCTTGCTTTTATTTCAGGTTAAATTTAAAAACATCAATTGTGGCTGAAGAAAACAAATTTTTTTTTGCTTTTTAATGCGTAGTCAAAATATGAAAATAAAGATTGATTATGATGTGTTAACAGCTACAAATATCTTGGTTAGATTCTTAATACCGATGGAAACATAATGGATGAAATTAATCATAGAATTGAACTTGGTTGGAGTGCTTTTGGGTGAAATAACTTGATACTAAAGGAAATATGCCTATACGTTTGAAAACGAAGATTTTTAATAATGTGTTTTATCAGTTCTTACTTATGGATCTGAGACTTGGACACTTAATAGAAGAGCAATACAGAGACTTCAGGCTACTCAAAGAAATATGGAGAGATGCATGTTAGGTGTAACAAGAAGAGATCAAAAATGCAATATATGCATAAGAGAACAAACAGGTGTAACTGATCTCATTGCAAAATTTAAAACACTAAAGTGGAGTTGGGTTGGATATATTACTAGAAGAGATGATAATAGATGGACAATTGAAATCTTAAACTGAATTCTAAGAGATTGTAAAATACCCAGAAAGAAACCACATGTGAGATGAATGAATGAAATAAGACAGCGTGCAGGGGTGATGTGGAGAAGAGAAGCTAAAGATTGGAGAATATGGATTGAACTTGGAGAGACCTTCAGCTTGCAGTGGATTGATGATTGTTGATGATGAGTGCATAGTCCATAAAAGCATTTAATATAAACATTTTTTTCTTTCTATTATTTTAAAGTTTTTAGTCTTCAGAATTTTATATTCACCTTTTTCTTAAGAAACCAATCTGTATATTAATTCATATTTGCAAAATTATCTCTAAATATTATAAAATCTTTCAAAAAAAATTATTATTAGAAAAATTGTTCATATTGATCAAAAATTTAGAATGCCAAAAATGTGAAAATTTTTTGACTTGATATTTGTGTCTTTTATGTGATATATATTGATTCATTTCTTGTTGGATGTATTTAAACAAAATTTAATGTTAACACTCTGGTCCATCATAATTTAAGTACGAAAGATTATTTCTTATTTTTAGTCACTTATATGTGCATATATTATTATGTATACAGACTAAATATATATTTATAAGGGGTATACATTTTAATTTATAGCAGAAATACCTAATGATATATATATATATATCAACTATAAGTGTCCAGTCAATTTAAAGTATGATATAGTTTTACATTTTTATTTTCATTGGAACAGCAAATTTAAATGTAAAATGGATTGTACTTTAAATTGACTGGATACTTAAAGTTGATATACATATTGTAACGATCCGGAGAATAGCTCTTAACGTAATCTGCACTACAGGGCGCCATCTAGGCATTTGAACCTAGAAAAATTTATAAAGTAGGCAGATACGTAAGTCAAAAAAAAAAATATTTTTTTTTCTAAATTTTGATTCCGGTCGTTAGCCCATGTCACTAGCTCAGTGGAATAGCAGAGATTTAATAAGATAATCTAAGAGTATATATAAAAAAAAGAATAAAATAAGCCACTGCCAGTAATTAACATACAAAAATTTATTTACGCACATATATATATAAGATTTAAAATTGTTTTAGTATCAGTTTACATTTTAACATTTAACATTATTTTTAACTTTACTTTAATTTACATTTAATTACTATTATATTATAATTTTACATTTTAATTAAGTTCGCACATATAAATTTATGAAAGCTTGTTTATAATGTTGAATACAGATCGGTTACATAGATTTCACGGTCAAAAACATTTCAAAATAAACATAAATGATCAAAATACAAAATTATTGATTACTGACAATTGCCGAGGGAAATTTATACGTAACCCAATAGTATTCACCATAAGATACTTGCATTGTCACCAATAACTTAAAAGACATCCGAATAAATACATTATAGATACTCACCGTAAGGTATCATTATTTATCGAATGTCTATATATTTTGATCAAATATGTAAACCCAAAACATACTTAACAGATAACCAATCCATGCAAGCGTCTATAAACAACTTAAATTTAATGCATTTTTATTTAGGGTCAAGTATGAATAGACTACATAGATTTGCATTTGAAAATAAAATATTCTATCCCTATTTAACCTTAGGCTAAAATTCGCAGTCAAACTGGCATCAATTCATCTGATACATCGATGTATTCAATGTAATACGGAATATGACAGCACCAAAAAGATTAAGAGAAGGCATTGACCCTCATCAGATAGGAATATGATATCTACCAGACAAGAAGAGCAATAAAAAAAAACTCCATAGAAAGGAACTGCGCTCTGCATCTTATAATTCCTTCCATAGGCAAAACGGGAGAGTGCGGCGTATGAAGCGATTCTGCCAGTAGCGAATCTCCGACTACATCTACTAACTACATCAATATATCCAATCCATTGACCCAATCTAACAATGAGACAAATAACCTAAGATTACCCTCCCCTAATATAACTTTACAAATCTATACAGCCATTCACGCCCGACTTAAGTTTAACATTTATATAATTAATTTAACGAAAAACAAAAAAAATCATGATAAAAACTTAAAGAATAAAAAATAAATAAATGGAAATGATTTTACATAAATAAGAAAAAAAAATACATCAAATAACACTATTAATAAAGAATTTAGTTTGGTCAGATAGGATTCTATTTGTAACTATTAAATACTAGGAAAGTTTAAAATTTAAAGTTCTTAGTGTTTTCAAATTAATATTGTTTGTTATATCTTAGAAAGTTCTTACGGTTTTAGAAATGTTCATCTTTTACAATTGCTTGCCGTTTGAAATCCAGCGTTAAATTTCCCGATGATCCTGTGGTCCTCTGAATATAAGAAAAGCGATGTTTCATTTTTCCATTTTATAACAACTGAAGGGATTGAACGTGCGTCCTTCAATCTCTTCTCCCGCACCTCCGCACTAACATCTATCTGTCACATCGTAATAGTCATAATAACTCACTGATTAATAATTTCCAAATTTTCCTTTTATACGTATTCGAAGGATTGACTTGGCATTATGTCATCGATGTGATGATCCTTTCGCTGAGGTCCGATTTCCCGATGGATTTCTTTCATTGGCTATTTGTTTCTATTGTTTTCCTATCTGACCGATGTTTTTACATTTAAATGCCCAAGGCTGGTTTACATTTGACTAATTAAATTTATCATTTCCATTTCTGATTAATTAACCTGTTTTCCAAATCAAAGATATATTTAAAGATATAATTTTATCTCCAATTCTCTTTAAAATTTAGTTTTAAAATACTTTTTCTTTAATAAAGTTTTATTTTAATAATTTTTCATTATCTGTGCGATTTAATATATACGAGTTTAAGATGATATTTAATTTCAATTTTTAATTCTTAAAGAAAATTTTTAAATGCTAACTTTTTAATTTACTTTCATGTTTAATAAATATATAAAAAAAAACAATGTAACGAACGTCTATGCTCGTTACAATATATATATATATATATGCATATCACTACATATTTCTGCTGTAAGTTAAAATATAGACCTCATATATACATATTTAAAATCTGCACATAATAATATGTGTGTATAATAATGTAAAAATATGAAATATTCTTTTAGGTGAAAAGGCAGCATTTTAGAATTTTTATTTACTTAAAAGATTGCAGAAAATCCATTTTAAATGACATCTTTATTTACTTATTAACCAGTTGTTTATTTTAAAATTTAATTATAGTTTTAATCAAATTGTTAAATTGAGACAAACTATAAAACAAAATATACATATATCTGTTGTGCACTTATTGCTTAAAACATTGTAATTTTCTGAACATCTTTTATATTTGATATCAAAGTGTGTGAAATTTAATCTACTCACTGTTTTTATTTTTGAAAGTAATTATGCTGACTTAAATATGTTATTCTCAAATTGCATGGCTGCTGCTTTCTAAAATGTGTCTTGAAATTGAATCAATTCTATTTTTTTCATCTGATTAAGAATTATTAATGAAAACTGCTCTTGTAAATTATGTTGTTATTAAATATAAAAAATGTTTATCTTAAAATTTAATTCTAGTTTTAATCAAGTTGTTAAATTCAAACAAACTATGAAATGAAATATATATATTTCTTGTATTCAAATTCTTTAAAACATTGTAATTTTTTGAGTGTCTTTTATATTTGACATCAAAATGTGTGAAATTTCATCTGCCCACCGCTCTTTATTTCTGAAAGTAATTAACCTAACTTAAATATGTTATTGTCAAATTGCTGCTGCTTACTAACGAAAACTGCACTTGTAAATTATGTTTTTATTAAACATAATAAATATTTAACATTTACTTCTAGTTTTAATCAATTCATTAATTTGAAACAAACTATGCAACAAATATATGTGTTCCTTATACATGTATTGCTTAAAACTGCTCTATTTCTGAAAGTAATTATCCTAACTAAATTAAAATGTTATTAAATTAAACAGAAAAAAATCTTCCATGAGCATTATTTTAAAAAAAAGTTTTAAGACCAATTGTTAATTGTGATATGTGAAATTATTAAATATTTTTAATATTTTTCCAGCCCCTATTCCATATCTAAGAAACTAGTTGACCTACTGAAAAGATAACTGTTCTAAATGGATTAGGCTGGCATAACTTAGTTATATACCATATTTCAAGCAATTCTACTGAATTTAAATATATTAAACCTCGATTTTAAAATTTCATTACAACTTGACAAAGATCAGAACTTAACAAATAAATAAGCAAACAAACAAACCAATTTTTCAACTTCAATAAACGTATTTAAAAAAAACATTAAGTAAATATTTATAAATTAATAAACCTAATTGCAATGATTTGCCTTTTTTGCTTAGTGGAGTTGAGAATGAGGGGGGTAAAATTAATCCTTTAATGTATTTTATCATTGTATGTGAGAATATGTTCATGAATAAAGATTTTTTTAAAAAATAAACTAATATGAATGCATTTATGTAGGTAAATGTGTTTTTGAAAAACATTTGGACAATTTCATGTACTTTACAAATCAAGTGTAATGAGATGTCATATAATATTTATTTGTGTCAAATTCCAAAGTGAATTAAAAATTTTGAATTAATCAATTGTTCTGGTTAGATGTTGAAAAATGAATATTATTCTATTTTTTTTTTTTTGTATTTAATATGCATTTTAAATAGTTTTCTCAGTTAGTTAAGCTTTCTCTAAAAAAATTAGATCAATTTATTGCTCAGCCATTCATAAGAAGTTATAGCATGAAAATGGAAGGGCTGGAATTGATTTGATGATTATGTTCCAGAGTCTAACATTTTATCACTGTACTAAAATGTGTAGGAGAAGCTTTCTCTATTGATTCTTATAAATCAATGACAAATATTTATTTTTTAGTTTCCTTCAAAAATTGGAGAAATCTTAATAAAATATTCAAGTTTAGTGATATCTGAAAATCTTGTGATGAATTTTATTTCATCTACCTAAATATTTTCTGCATTTACATCTTAGCCTTTTCAACAATTTTTTCCCTCAAGATTTATATTTCTAAAAAAGAAAACCCAATTGTTATAGTATTTTACTTTTTCTTTCAAAGTGATTATTTAGAGAATGAATGTGTGTATGACAATAAAATATAAAAAATATCTCCTCTCAAATAACTTGCATAATCAAAAATTTTGCTCCGGTAACTAAGTCTTTCAAGTTGATCAAATAATGGTTTCAAAGATGCTGTAAATAATGCACAATCTTAGGCCTTGTTTTTGCATTCAATTTCAATGTATTTTGAAAAAAAAAAAAATCACAAGGATCATTTACTGACCTCTGCCCAAAACAGGTGGAGTTAACTAGGCAATGGAATACAACTAAGTGATAATGTGATCATCAATTTTTTCATAGCACAATTCATTCTAGTATTTCAATATTTTATAAATTCATTACATCATTAAGATCATATATTCCAAAAGTATTCTTATTACTGAGTCAGAATGTTTAGAATGAAATAATTTATTATTTTTATATGCTGTATTGAAAAGGAAGCATCTAATTGTTTCATAAATGAATAAATAAATAAATACATAAATAAATAAATTGTGGATTTTTATTTGTTTGTGTAGCACAAAAATATAAGGTAAAATAGTGTTTAAATAGCACATTGCAAGGCAAAGACCGCTCCAACATTCCTGTGTAGAAAAACTTCAAGAAAGAAGTTAACTAAACACAGGATGATGAGGATTTGTGGTTTGTCATGTTTGTGTTACTTTCCAGTCCGAGGCTAGATAGATACTCATTTATTGACCAGTAATTTAACAAATAACTACATTGGCTATCTATAAAAAAGAAAGCCTTATATTATTTGAAACCTGAAAAAATTTTCAGCTTTCTGGATGCAAATTCAACCATAGGCATGCAAAATTAATATTCTAATCACTATGGCAGGTCTTTTATATTTGGGTGTACATTTATATATTATTATTATGAGGTCTGACAATTAAATTTGTGAACTCTTTCTAGAAAAAGTGCTCCATACCTCATTGCTGAATATCACTATGGTTGTCTTTAAAGTATTCCCATTGGGAAAGTGTACATTATCATAAGCTCTTAGTCAAGATTTCAAAACAATTTTGAAATTTTTTTTCTGGAATAGCTATCAGAGCTGTTATAATATTATTTTTGATACCCTGAATGTCATCAAAATGTCTTCCTTTCAATATTTTTATTTATCTTCAGACAAAAAAAAATTTTGGGGGCAGGGAAAGTAAAAACTCCTTCAAAAACTGTGTCATATGAGCTGATATATTTTTTGCCATGACGGGTTTTTGTTAAAATTTTTCTGTTTCTCTACTGATGTTTACTTGGTCTGCTATGCTTCCTACAATCAGACTATCATATTGATGCACACTTTGATAAATTTTTGCAATGTTTTTAGTTTTGTTATTACTGTCTGCCCTGATATCTCTTCATCAAGGAAGCTTTCTCCTCTCGAAATGTTTAATCCATTTGATCACTGTCATTTTATTTTCTTCATGGCATTATCTCCATAAATTTAGAATAACATGATTCTTATTATACTTCTACTTTTGCCAAGCTTCAACTTTCTCATGACAGCACACAAAAATATGTAACAACAATAACGAATGCCGCTAAACATGACACCACTATCAGTCATCACTAATATATCTACGAGACACTGATATACCAATGTTACAAACCTTATCAAGTTGTTTGTACAATACTATGACAAGTTCACAAATTTAATTCTCAGAACTTAATCTGACTGAATAAATATCAACAAAAACAACAGCAACAACAATAATATTTTTGTTTAGATTTACCTATTCCCTATACCAAGAAAAACCATTGATAAATTTTATCATGAAATTCTTTTATATTCTATTTAGCACTTTCTTAGAGCTAGAAACTACTTCAGTAATTTCAATGTTATATATATATATATAATTGGTTAGAATAAAAGATTATACAGTTAAGTTTGAATTATAATAACTTTCATAAGTCACATTTATAATATAACTGCAATTCAAAAAATTCAATGATTTATCTGTTCTAGTTTTAAGATTATATTAAATATTTATATTAAAAATTTTCATGAATAGTAATCAACTTTCAGATGAAGTATATCAACACCATACACAACTATATCATGAAAAACTGATTCCATTAAACAATTATTCATTGTATAAAATTGAGATTGTTACAATTTAAAGTTCAATATATAGTAGCTTGTCCTAATGATTTCTTTATATATATATGATGGTTAATGACAATCATGTTTAGGAATCCTTAAGTCCAGATATTCTCATGATGAATTATTAATTTAGTTTTTTCAGTTTCCAGCTGATAAATATAAATTAATTTTAATATGATTTTGTACAAATTCATTTAAGATTTTTGCCCATGTACTTGTTTACATTTATACAAATTCAAACATGATCAATGCTTAATTATTATTAATATGTATACACATTCACATAATTATTTGTATTTTCAAAATTTAGAAATAAAAAAGAGTGGTAATCATCAATGGATCATCTTTACTGAGTAACATTCTGTTTCCAAACTACGGATATCAATTGTCAAGTCAACTTAATAAATGGTAAATGTCAATTTGTGATCTCTTATTCCAGCAGATAGTTCCAGATTGTGAACCTCTATCCATTATTTTTTAAAAATGGCATTTGTGAACTATCAAACTTGCCTATTGTAATTTTTGAATAGTATTTAATATATCAAATCATAGGAGCTGTCTTGAGTGGATTGATTTCTTTGGCCTGAACTTTTAGCATCTTTTAGTTTTATATTGACAGTATATCTTTAGTTGCTTCTGAAATCTGTAGACATAAAAAATCAAATCAAATTATCAAATTATTACTCATAATGAAGTATTATTTATTTACATTAGACATTGACTAAAATAGTTATGAAGTTGTATTCTTACAGATAAATTAATACATTTATTATTCTTTTTCTGCCATATGTTAATCTTTTGTTATTAAATATATAAATTTCTAAATAAAAATCTTAAAATAGTATTTCATTGCTTAAATCTTTTTTTTTTTTCAAGGAGCTTGTTGCATTATTAGCCTAGATATATATATTGGCGCCAGAAATGTAATTTTTTACATAAATACATATAATAAAAAAGTACTAAATAACAATTACTAGGAAATAAAATAAAATAGAAATAAATATGAGAGAAAAATTAACTTATGTTTTCATGATAGACAAGTTTCTTGTGCAATTTTGATAAAACATGATATTATCAATATTTTGTGGTTTGCCTATTGTCCAGAGTTATTTGAGAATTGTTTATTACTTATTGCTTAAGACAGTTTAGAATTAATATTATGGGCTTACAAAAAAATAAAAAATTGTACAGAAATAAATAAGATTTCATATAAATAGATATGAAAATAGAGGACTGAAATAAGTAAAAAAATAAAATAATGATAATGATTAATTTACTTCTTTAACATAAATACATAGATATATAATAATTTAATACATTGTTGCTTTTGTTAGTAGTCATCATATCTTTAGGACTTTTTCATCATGCCTGATGTTTCATCAGGAGTATATTTCTGAAGATAACATAATTATTGTTTTTAAATACATAACACAATATATATATATATATGACTGCAGAAAGTAGTTTACTGTTAATTAAAAGGTCACCTTTGATTCCTGAAAATGTCATATTTCTTATTTTTAAATACACAACAGTATATATATATGACTGCAAAAAGAAAAGTTTGCTGTTAATTGAAAGGTGACCTTTGATTCCTCTTTGAGCATTAAAAGAACCTAGGAGAAGAATTTCTGAATATCCACTTCATACATTCTTGTTGTTGCTGCTGTTATTACTATGTAATTATTCATATGGTAATTAAATATGGATGGGCTCATCAACATGCATTGTCTTTCTACCCCTGAGTTCAAATCGAGGAATATTGTGGATTTTGTTTTCAACTGCCTAATATTTTTTAACTGAAATATTAGTTGAGTTTTTTTAGAGAGCATGAATGTGTTTGTGAAAACTTCTTATTTTATTTTTAAAGATATTTATAAACATTATAGATAAAACTAAATTATGGCCTTTATTCCCAGAAGGGTATAAAATCACCAGCCAAGGCAATGATTGATGGCAGAGGGTGCTAATAATTCTCTAATTAAGGACCAAGGCTACTATTTGATGACAATCATTTATTTTGATATCTATAACTTCAGATCACTTTCATATAAAGAAAACTGCACTAATTGAAAGAAGAACTGTAATATTAAACAGAACATTGTTGGATATTGCGAAATTAGAAGGAAAGCACAAGGGACACTTAATTTAAAAAGTATACATGCACTTTACTATAAAGATATAAATATTAGAAATAGCAATGGAGTGGATTTCATTAGAGGTAAAAGTAAAAATAATATTATGGATATTAATGGTACATCATAAAGAATAGAAAGATTAGTTATTCAATTTAATGGAAGATACTAAATGCAGATAATTCAGGTTTATGTCCTAAGGATTTTTATATGGATATACAAAATGTTTTTGGTCAGACCAGATCATGAGAGACTTTACTGCTAGAATTGGTAAACAATTGAAAGATGAAAATTCTTTTGATAAATTTGGTTATAATATCAAAAATGAGAGAGTACATTTATTTTTCAGAGTTCACAGAAAAAGAAAAACTGGATATTATGAATTCTTCTTTAAGAAAAATGCTAAACAGAAATGGACATGTAAGTATCCAAATGAAAATATAGCATAATTAGATTATATTTTGACAAACAGAAAATATGTCTGTCAATATTGTAATGTTCTTAATGGATCCAATCTATGAAATAATCTTCAATTAGTAAGATATAAGATATGAGCAAACTATTAAGAAATACAATATTTTGATGTTTCTAGAATTTTTGAAACAATTCATTGAATTTAAGTTAAAACTTGTAAATGATTTTAAAATATTTATAGACTTTGAAGATAATTCAGACTTGATTAAAATTAATAAGAGATTAATTGTTACTCTATTAAAAATGGAAATTTTTGTAGAATGATAGAAAAATATATATTTGAAAATATAATTGTGAATTGGCAAGAAAAGTTATAGAAGAAAATAAAAGTCTCAAAAGTATGAATCAACATTTTGAAAAACTTCTACAACAAATTGCATAATAATAAAGAACAAGAAAACAAATTAATCCTTACAATTACTATATTCGAAAAGTCATATATTTCCAAATGAAGATGTGAGACATGCAATTAAATCTATGAAAGGGGAAAAATTCCAGGAAATGATAGAATTATTCATATTTTAAAAGAATTAGATGACAGACATCGAAAAGTTGGAATTATTGCCAGAGCTATGTATTAGATATCCACAAAAATACAAAAATATACCAGATGATTGGAAGAATATAGTAGTGATATTGATACTTAAGAAGGATGTTGAAGAAGATATCAGAAATTACTGATCTATCAGTTCTATACAAACTCTTTACCAAGATAATTAAAAGTTGTCTATAGTGAACTTTGCATTCTAATCAGTCACAAAAACAAGTTGCATTTAAAAATGATTTAGCACAATAGATTGTTTAAAAGTCATTTGATTCTCTAAGTATCATCATAATGATTAAAGCTTTGAACTATCAAGATATAGATTCATAATATATGATTATATTATGAAGAATATCCATCAAAATGCAACACCAGTTATTAGAGTTTATGATGATACTAGAAATATGAATGTTGAAAAGAGTGTATAAGACATCAATATTTCCAAAAGATTTTCAGTAGTTTTATAAGAAGTACTTTATGGATTAAAATGGAAAGTGAATTAGTAAAGTAAATGGAGATCACAAAATTTTTCAAAAATGTGATTGCATTTACAAATAATGCTTCAGAACAAGAATTAGACGAAAATGAGAAAATACGTCTAAAAAAAATGCTGAAAAAACTAAAGTAATGCTTTTTTTAAAAATAATTTTGTGTGTGAGTCGCATAGTGAAAATTAGACTATAGAAATATTATTCATTATTGGATAATCTCTAGTCTAATGACTGATTAATAAAAATTATTAATAAAGTAACGTAATGATACAAAAAATGTTAAAATATTTTTAATAACGAAACAGGTTTGAATTTCTAATAAAGAAAATTTATTTAAAGCTGAGTGCTTTCAATTCTGAGAAGTATCATAATCATAGCATTATGTGACTAAAGAAAGTTGAGATCTAAATTAAAGTTACTTTTGAATATTAAATAATAGATTATCATACAATTGAATTTTTACGAGTAGATTTACATACTAATGATGAAATTAGTTGCCACAAGTGCCATTTTTTTTGAAAGAGAAGTGCTAGAGTCCTTTTTATTGATAGTGTGATGATCTTTAGCTATTGACCATGCTTCCTTCACCTTTCTCTTTCTGTCACCTCTCTCAGAACAAGCAATATTATCCATAGAGAGATCAAAGTTATGGCCTGATTGCAACTTATGACCACAAGAAAACTGAATATTCATTGTCTTTTTTGGTCCAATTGAACAGATATTTATGCTGAGCAAGTCTTGTAGATAAGTAAGCTCAGGTTTCACCATAATAAGACTTCAAGCAATTAGGTTCTTTGCAATTAATTTTGTAAATAATTTGATGTGAAATCTCTCTAGGTATTTTATCTTTTGAATTATTTAATAATTTATTTAAAATGGAGATGAGCGAAAACCGATATTGTATTTATTGGTACTAATTTTTTTTAAAATTTGTGTGTGAATTTTGAAATATAAGGAAGACTAGACCATTTTTTATTATCAGGTTAAATGTTTGTAGGGTGCAAGATTTTTTTATAAAAATTTGTGATAATTGTGGTTACTTTTTTAGAATTTCACCTTATTAAGTCTTTTGTATATATATATTGATATTTCTTCACTAATCAGCCTCAAATTTGTGCAGCTTTAGATTTCCATGGAAAAAGCCTTATTAGACCCAGGGTGTATGCTGCCTCTTACATTTAATGATTTTTAAATCATTCTATAGTCTAAAACATTGTCCTGTCTGATGATATCTAAACCTAAAAATTTTATGTTGTGCAGGAACCCATCTTTCTTCTTGGTGATCCAAGTTAAAGTGGTTGTAGATGCTAATTCAATATGAATTTTACTAATAGTTTCTTTATTAGCACCTACAAAAGTATCATACATGTATCTGGAATATAAGACTGTATTCAACAGACACTAAAATTTTGGCAGAATCAAATTCTCAAATTTGGAGAAAGTACAGACGATATACAACTCCATTGAACGGGAATCCCAGAGGGCAGTTATGTTTTATTCTATGTTTTGTGATTAATTAATGTGATTATTTCATCACTAATCCAATTCAATATTCTATAATGTTTTTTTTCTCAATGTTATAATTGACTTATTGCAAAATTCTTCTATGATTTTAATAGATTCATAACAAGGGACAGACCCATACAATTCTTTAACATTCAGAGAGGCAATTTTACAGCTTTTATTGATTTTGAAATTTTGAATTTTTTCAATAAATTCATATGAAGATTTCTAACTGTATGAAACAAAACAGGTCATCTATGAGCCAAGAAGAAACAAGCTTAACTGCATGGAAATACAATCTACCAAAGACCAGAAGAAGGCAAAGAAGAAAATGTTCTTTGTGCAACGTTATATTTGCAAATATTTTAGGAATAATGGCAGCAGACATATATTTTCTAATAATCAGAGCCTGACATTGCTTTGCCATGATATTTTCTAAGAATTAAAGCAACAAATTTATCTTTTCTATCTTTAAATTATAATCTTTTACTTCAGTAAAATCCAAGCTACTAATTTGCTGGCTAATTTTAAGGTCAAACTCTTGCCATTTAAAGGCATAAGCCTAAATTGACCAAGTCTTTTTTTAGGCAAACAGGGTTTTTCTCTGCAATAAAATTTTTAATACACTTAATATTATGAGAGCATAATTTTTTTTTATTAGCTTTAGGTATGTATTTCAAAATATTAGACATCTTTTCTGTGACTCTTTCTTTCTCTGGGTCATTTTTATATTTAGATTCAAAATCAGTGACTATTTCCATTTCAATATCTGGATCTGTTTACAAATTTAAAATTTTATCAGCTGCTTTGGGAAATTCAATATTCAAAATCTTTACCCAATTTTTAATGCTAGCAAGTTCTATTTTTCAGTCAAAAAGTGAAACTTTTTAGATTATTTTCTCTTTAATATGATAGCAATGTGATTGCACTTTATGTAGATATTTTTGGAGCTGTATATCAATTTTTTTTTTTTAGAAAAAAAATAGATTGATAAGTATGAATTAAAAGTTATCATCAAATATCACAAAGGCAAAACTCTTCATACAGTAGAGTCACTCAGTGCAAGCCATAGTAATTAATGGATGCAAGAAGGTTGTGCATAAAATTCCTATCTAGTGCCTGATCATCCAATATCCCCAGACTAGTTTCTAGCTTGTGAATTTCATCAGTGATGAGCCTTGGGTCCGAGAATACTGCATCTAAACCTTAGATCCAAGGTTCCTCACTGATGAAAGCCACAAGCTAGAAACTAGTCTGGGAATATTGGGTGAATAGATATTAGATGGGGATTTTAAACACAAACCTTCTTGCATCCATTGATTATTCTGGCTTGCACTGAGTGGCGCTACTATATGGAGAGTTTCACTTTTCTGTTAACAGATTGGGTAAGCATAAAGAATGGTGATCATGTAACATCAAATATCATGATAATATTATTAATACTCATAGAAACATAGTGGACAAATTAATCATAGAATTAAACTTGATTGTTTTTGATAGAAATAATTTAGTAATAAAAGGAAATATGTTTATATGTTTGAAAATAAAGATTTTTGATATATGTGATTTATCTTAATAATTTTTATTAGTCACTCATTAGACTAGAGATTATCCACTTGATGAATAATATTTCTGAGTATAAATTTTCGCTACATCATTTTCATGCGAGGTAGGGACTGGTTTCTATCCACTAGAGAAATATTATTCATTAAGTGATTTACCTGTTCTTAATTATAAATCCGAGATTTGAACACTTAATCAAAAAGTAATAGAGAGATTTCAGATTACTTGAAGCATAGAGAGATGTATGTTGAGAATAATAATAAGGATTGAAAGCTATAATAGTTGAATATGAAAATAAGTGAATATTTATGCTGTGCCACTCTTGTGCTGCACCTGATTTTATTTACAGCTTGTTGGATTTACTGTAGAGGTATCCTATCCTTCACATTATTTATTATTCTGTTTAAAGTGGGATGAGGTTCTAAGGCTATTAAATGTGTTAGCACAGATTTTTTCAGTGTTCTTGACATATTAGTAATGTAGGTGGAGACTCATCCAAGGTTTTGGATTTGTCTTCTGGGAAGGTGCTGTTTATTTTAGCTTAAAACTTCTTAACAATGTTTATTGTCTTATTATCGTTATATATTAATGTCAATAGGTCTTTAACATAAGCATCAATATTGTCTTTTTGATCAGCTTCATATTTGCATAATTTTAAGATTCTATATGGGAAGCCATTAAGACTTGCCACTTTATGCGTTGAAGGGGTATGAGACTTGGGATGGATGGCAGGTCAGAAAGTTGATATCTTTAAAGTTATCTTCTTCGAACGTCCATTGTTATGATGATATTTGTTCTAGCTTGTGATGTATATCCTTGATTTGTGTTTTCGACACACAGAAGCATGTCATCCACATATCTCATATAGATTGCATTAGGCATTAAAGCAAGATATTTTAGGACGATTTCCTTGAATTTTGTCACTATAGTACTGCAGATATTTTCATTAATTGACAGCTCCATATGCCAACCATATTCCATTTTATATTATTTATTGTTGCCAAAACTGTTATGTCTTTGTCTATCCAGTTTAACATATCTTCACTAAATTCACATCTATTAGAATTTTGCAATAATTCAGGTATCACACTTGTAGATTGTGAATGAGATATTGATCCATATAGATCTTTAATGTCCAAAGATGTGAGCTTATAGTTTACATTTATTTTTATTACATAATTTTTTGAATGCATTCAAATGCTAACTTGATAGTATATTTTCTAAACCCTATGTCAGCAATAGGCTATTCAGCAATTGTTCTTAAGTCAATCTTTAGTTGCAGGGGGTAATTTTTTTATGTAATTGAATGTTAACAAACATTCGCAGAGGAATAGTAAGTTAGATACATCTTTAGATGCTCTAATCTTGTATACATCTTTTTGCAGTATTTTTTTAAGATTGAAGATGTAAATTTGTCCTTTGTATTTTTATCCAATAAATATCACATGATCACTATTTCTTACACTTGCCAAACTCTCTATATGTATTGCTACTCAGTGCAAGCCAGAGTAATCAATGGATGCCAGAAGGCTTGTGCATAAAATCCCCATCTAGTGCCTACTCATCCAATATCCCCAGACTAGTTTCTGACTTGTGGCCTTCCTCGTATAAGCTAATGAGCTTGGATTGAAAATATTATGGTGCTTTCAATTTTAGACTCATAGTTTTGTAGTTAAGTACAGATAAAAGGTGTTTGCTGGAGGGTTGCATTAGATCCTAAGATCTAGGTACAGTGCTCTCAGATCCAAGGCTTCTCATTGACGAAGGCCACAAGCCAGAAACTAGTCTGGGTATATTGGATGAGTAAGCACTAGATGGGGATTTTATGCACAATCCTTCTGATATCCATTGATTACTCTTGCTTGCACTGAATGCCAATATGTATAGAGTGTTTTGCCTGTATTTTTATGTTATATATTTCCATTTATTTAAATTTCAGATTGCTAATTTGCCTAATAATTTTTTGAAAATATTCTTTGTTATCCAACAATAGTAATTGATTTTCTTTATCCTCTTTGATACATGTAATTTTTTTAGTTGTAAGATATTTCTTAGTTATCTCTATATTCCTGGATCATTCTGTGTTGGTCTTTTTGGCACGAACACAAAGCATTGGCTCTGCTGTCGATTACTAAGTTCTTATGTGGGAAATTTTTATTATTTGTCTTGATGTGCACAACTATTTCCATATTTCTATTCTTCCAAATTCCATCAATGAACTTTGGTCCATGTTTGAGTATCTTTTTAAATATATCCGGATGTTGGCAAGTCAAGAGATTACCAAAGTTTTCTCTCCTTTTTTTTAAGGCTTATTCTTTGTTTCTCTGCTAGAAATCTTAGCTTCTTATTCTACAACCGTAGGTTAATAATCCTATATTTATTGGCAGTGTCTTCTGGTGCTTCGTAATATTTTTCTATTTTGGTCCCTTCCTGTATAGTTTATGCTTAAGTGACCTTCTACAATCTTGAATAATAATAATAATTATTTTAACTGGTGAAGTATCTTATCTCTTTGATATATGGAATTATTGACGTAATTATTGCAGCAATTTGGGAAGGTTTTATGTTGCAAATATATTTTAATAAAATCCATTCTTTTTTGCTTCACTGTGATTGCTTTATAAACTTTAAATGCCATCTTATATTGCCAATGGAAGCCCATCTTATTTTGTAAATTGAAAAAATATTATTTCTCTTTTCTTGTGCTAACTGTAATTTATTTATTCAAATGTATTGAATGTTTCACCAAGAAAAGATAATGCTGTTTTCATTATTGTTATAATTTGCTGAGCATGCTTTCGATGTTGATAGTCAGAATCGTAGCACCTGTATTTTATCACATGAAATAAAGTGCACATTATGTAAATGCCTTATATTCATATTCCATTTCTTTGATAAGAGAAGGCAGGATTATTTTTTGTTTTTTTGTTTATAGCACAGGGGTTATTAGCAATGAACCATGCTTCCTTGAATTTACGCTTCCTATCTCATTTGGAGCAAACCACTATACTCTTGCTGGATCAAAAATGTAATCTTATTCTCACTTGTGTTTTAGAAATACTGATTTATATTCTGAGTTTTTTTTGTGTCTGGCTATACAGATATTTATATTGTACCACATTCATAGCAATATTTATATGCAATTCATCTTAATACCACACAGCAAGAGGAATTGATGCATCTGATTTTATATACAACTTGTGGGTTTGTTCTGAAAGTATCCTATCCTTCACTTTATTATTCTGTTTAAAGTGGAAGTGGCTCTACAGCTAACATCATATGTGTTAACACCGATCTTTTTCATTGTTTGCAACACATTGGGAATGTAGGGAAGACATCCAAAGTTTTCTGTCTGTCTGCTGGAATGGTGGTCTGTTTATTTTAGCATAAAAACTTCTTAAGAATATTAATTAGCTTATTTTAACTGTATCCTAATGTCAATAAGTCTTTAACGTAAGTATCAATATTGGTCTTTGTGATCAGCTTCATATTTGTACAATTTTTATGTATAGGAAGCCCTTAAGACCTGCCGCTTTATGCATTGAAGGGGTATGAGATTTGGGATAGATGTCCTTTTGAACTTCTAGTGGCCTTAAAATCATCTTATAATCAAGATTGTGTGTGTCTTTTTTTTTATACAGTCCAGGAAGTTGATACCTTTTTATTTATCTTCTTTAATCATCCATTGTTATAATATTTGTTCTAGATTGTGACATATATCAAGGATTTGTGTTTCTGGCACACAGAAACAGTCATCCACATACCTCATATAGATTGCATTAAACATTGATACAACATATTTTAGGATGATTTCATCGAATTTTGTCAACATAATATTGCAGATAATTCCACTAATTGGCAGCTCCATAGACCAACTGTATTCCATTTTATAATATTTGTTGTTGGCCAAAACTGTAATGTCATTGTCTACAAAGTTTAATACATCTACAATAAATTGAAGCTATTAAAAATGTAGCTATCTGCAATAGATTGCGATTGAGACACAAAGCCATATAGTTCTTTAATATTCAAGGATGCGAGTTTATAGTTTGGATCTATCTTTATTACATTAATTTTCAAATAATGATTTGATAATGTATTTTCCAAATACTATGTCAGCAATAAGCCATTCAGCAATTATTCTGGCTTGTTTATAGTTGTCTGCACCCCTGAAGTCAATCATTAGGGGCAGGGAGCAATTTTCTTTATGTAATTTAATGTTAGCAAACAGTTGCAGAGGAATGGCAGCAATTGGATATATCCTTAGATACTCCAACTAGTATATGCCTTAATAAATGTGTCACAGGATGCAACAGTGCGGAACCATCATTTGTATCTAGCATTACTTGGGTTCTATAGGGAGGAACTTATATAAGATTCAAACAATATCTAGTGGGATATTAAGCTGTTTTTAATGAATAACGATATTAAGTTGGCAGAATGTATTAACATTTTATTTGTTAAGAATCGCACAATTGGGTGATTTTGGGAGGCTATGAGAGATGTATAAAGTAATCTCATAGTTCTAGAATTAAATATTAAATGTAAATGCAGTATTAATTGCTTGTGAAAATGAAACTGTGCATATTTAAATAGTTTGTAGCTATGATGCTTCCATCCAGAGTATTTATTGAACTAAGAAAACAAGTCACAATTTCACTGTCCAAATTATGATAGTTTCACAAGGAGACAAAAAAACCCCATTGTCTGTTTTTTTTTTTTTTTGTTGAATGAGGAATATAAACCTTTCTAATAGTTGGGAAAAGTATAAACATTTCACCCTCAAACAAAAATATTCTGCTTAAGAAGTTCATTATGAATTATTGGACAAACTCAAATGATCAAATGTTTATTGATTTCAATAATAATTTGTTATATTGTGGTTATGCAGTTTTTTGACTGCTATCTTTCATGATAGTCAGATCTTTCTGACTACTTGGTTATAGCAAATTGTTTTCTATTTATTATTAGAAAATATAAATGCTGTTGCTTTAAAACCATATACATTTCTATAGCTTTAGATATCATTGTACCACAATCAGATCTCTATAATATGACCTTTTAAACTCAGGTCTAATATTTTTTCTTAGAGTTATGAAACTGATTTCAGTTTCCAGTTAAATAATTCTAGCATTTTTAAGTTTTTATTACATTATTTGATTTCTATATTAGATGATATCTAAAGTGTAGGCTAATATTTTTCATATTTCTTTTATTTTGTTTAACATCTTTATATTAATTTTTATTTATCTGCACAGAAGAAAGTGGAAATTAGTTTAAAAACATTTATACACATATTTCACATTTATAGCATATAATAAAAGTACAACACCTGAAAAAAATTGTATTTAATAACAAATATTTAATGATAATATTAAAAACAGAGGTTTTGTACTTTCAAAATATGTCATTCTGAAGGTTTTAAAATGATTTGTAAGGAGATACAGTAATTTTTTTTTTTTTTTAAATTAAATATTTTTTGACTTACTTACTTTGGTCTAAGATTTTTATATAGACGAAGTGTGAAACGCTTAAACATATTGAGAATTTTATCTGCCTAGAAATTTAAATATACTCATTAAAACAGACACAGATAAACTTCTTAAAGATAGATTAATAAATAATCATTTTGACCCTTTGCAAACAAACTTCTATTCACTACTTTAGATATAATAAGCTATAACTTGCCAATAATTGATTTCCGAATGTAATTCATACCCAAAGCTTAATAAACCAATAGAATATCCACAATATTGTCAAGATCATCTATAGATAAAAGATGAATTTCACATTTTATCTTGGCCTAAGATCTTTAAATAGGTGTAAACAATGAAGCAAAGAACTGTAACTAATTAAGATATTTATTTGCATAGAAATTTTAAAAGAATCTCATTAAACAAACAAAAGGCATCTTTTATTTACAGAGATTGCCATGACAATTGATTATGGATATGTTATTGGTTTATTGAATTACATTTGGAAACTAGTTAGCTATTGGAAATTGTAGTTTATTATATCTATAATATATAGAAGTTTGCTCATAAAACCATAAAAATGATATTTATTAATTTATCTTCAAGCAGTTTATCTTTGTCTTTTGAATAGAGTTTATTTAAAACTTCTAAGGAGATGAAAAATCTGTCTATTGCACTCATATGTTTCACTCTTTGTTTATTTAAAGATTTTAGACTAGGATAGAAGATGGAATCCATTTTTTATCTATAAAGGTTGTCTTGACAATAAATTGTAAAAATTCTATTAGTTTATTAAAGTTTGTTTGCTGTGCTGGTAATTATATTTGGAAATCAAGTAGTTGCAAATTACAGTTTATGTTGTATGTTTACATAAATATAATACTGCCTAATGCTATATTAATAATTCTAATCAAAATCAAATAAACATGTTACAATAGAGATAGTCAAATTGCAAAATTTTGTAATTTTGATATATATAATTTTATGAGTATTACACTTAATATTTGGAGTATAATTTTATAGAATCAAATTTTGAAAAATAAAAGGAATACTATGGGGCTGGGGGTAGGTGGGGAGAAACTATTAGAAGATTTAAAAATGTAGATTTGTACAATAATGAAAAAGGTAAGTTGCAAAGAATTGGTAAAAATATAAGAATGTAGTAATAAAATTAGAAGAGGGAATAATGGGTGTATATATTTGAAAACAGAGAAATTATGATAATTAATGCTACAATTTTGGAAAGTGAAAGGAAAAGACAAAGAAAAATTTAAAATTTTATGGAAATATGTTAGTGTTTGAAAGTAAGAACATGAGAAAGCAAAGGTACTCTAGATACCTATCTAATATTAGATTATTGATTCTGATAATTTATATTTGTATATGAGAGCATCCTGCTTTATTAGTTTTGTTTTTTGATCTTATTAAACTAAAATATTTTTAACAAATTCTCTGGTTTGTTTATATTGCCAGTTAATTTTTGTAAAAAACAAAAGCAGCAATCAAAAAATGAGAAGGAATAATTAATTAGACATATTATTTTTCAGCTTCAGACTCATTAGATATTTGTCAGAATTGTTAGCATAATTAATGTCAAAGTGAGCAGCTGAAACCTGTGTCAGACGTTATTATTTCTAAATTGTGTTGTAATTACATTCGGTTATCATATTGGGGATCTTTGGAATCGCCACGATGAGCTTTTAAACTTTTAATTAAAAAAAAAAATTGAGTGATTGAATTGTTCAAAGTTTAATTTGAAAATTATTAAAATAAATAAAAGATTCATTTTAAAAATGAAAAGTGTTTAATATTTAAATAAAAAAGAGCTGAGATTTTTTTTAAAAAGAAAATTAGAATGCATGAATTAGTTTTTGATAATATTGTAATTGTAAAAACCGAAATCCATATAATATGATTCCTGCATAGTTTATTAATTTTTTTTACTAAAAATAAGCCATCCTGATATTTACTACAATGTTAAGACTGGTATTTTCATTTTGTCATTATAAATTATTCTTTTAAATAAATAAATAGAAATGATCATCTTTTGTTAAATATATGCGATGGGGGGGGGGGTATTTTTTCCATAGTGATGGCATTTATTTATATAGACAAGTGTTTGAATCTGATTTAGTCTCTTTTATAAAAATAGTTTTTGAATTTATGTAATTTTTTTTTTTTAATAAAATAACTTGTGCAGTTTAATACAATGATAGACAGATTCAGTAGTTTAAAAATTGCTGGTTTGGTTTTCAACTGAAGAAAATAGGGGAAAAATTAGTTGGTCATTTAAATTTACCACTTAAATGGTTAAATATCGTATAATCACCTGGACAACTGATCGTACAATTATTTATTTTATAATGAAATCATTAAAATATTATTATTTGACAATTATTATGAATTTATGTAATATTTATTGAATAATCAAATAATCAAATATCACTCAATTTGAATTCTGAGTGAGTGAGAGTAAAATACCTTATGTTACCCAAGCCATCTCATTATTAGTCAAAATTGCATTAAACATTCACATTTTTATAATAAGATCAACTATCATCTGACTAATTCAATTAATTATCTACTACTGAGAATAACCAAACACCCATTTTCTGACTGTGAGAAAATTATATTTGAGACTTGCAATCAATTCATGCTTATGCCAGATTCTTTGTTCACTTCAGTGTGAGCCACATTTAAAACAATTCCAAGAATGTTGAATAATAGAGATCATGTGAATAAATTATATAACAAGTTTCAGTTTATATAACAATTACTTTACATATAATACTTACTTGGAATTTTGCATGTTTATTCACCAAAACTCAACAGATAAAGTGCAACTTCAGAAAAATACCCTTTTTTAATCTTTGGAAAAACTCATATATATCTTGATATACAAATGAAAAGCCTATCAAACAAAAGCAGACCTAATTTATTTTAGCTTTAATATTATTTTGATCTGTCATTGTTCTTTCTATGTTTATGACTGTTTTCAGAAGATATTTAACTAATTTGCATCTGATAGTTCTGAGTTTTTTTTAAATGATCTCCATTTTATTATAGTTTTAGATGAGATAATGCTCCACAGGAAAAAAACAAAAACAAACAACTGATAGATACTTTATTCTTAATATGTGGCTTAATTTTGTATACTTTTAATCTTTTGAGGATGGTTTAACATGGTCATTTGTGCTCATTGATAAAATATGTTTTTTTTTTTGTTTTCATGGAAAAGTTTTTTTTTTTATTTATTAAATTTTCATATGAAATAATAAAGGCAAAAAAATCATGTTCGCCTGTATCAATTTATTAATCATGGAAACTGCTCTGGAAATAGCTATTTATTAAATAGATTCTTTCAACTAAACAAATTAATTATTTAGAAAAAGAAAATCAATACCATAATATGTATACTCAGCACTTGTGCTATATTGATTCCTCTTGGAGGCCTTAAAGGAACCGAGCAGGGCAAATTCCGAATGTCCACTTCATACATTATTGTCGTTGCAGCTGTTATTACTATGTGATTATTCATATAGTATACAAACATGGATGGGCTGCTCACCAACATGCATTAGCCAGTGTGGTGAGTTTATTGACTTTTTACCTCTAAGTTTAAGATCAAGAAACACCACGGTCTTTCTTCTCAGTTGCCTGATAAGGCAGAATGAATGTGTGTAAATGATAAATATTTTTCCAATATATATACAATTATGACAGACAAAAATAAATCATGGCCCTTATTCCCAGGAGGCTGTAAAGTCACCAACCAAGGCAGCAGTTGGTGGCCGAAGGCAGAGGGTGCTAAGAATCCCCTGATTGTGGACCCAGGCTGCCATTTGATGATGACTTTTTTATTTAGGTACTTACAACTGCAGATCACTTTCAAGTGAAGGAAGATTGCAAGAATTAGAAGAAGAACTGTCTTATATTAAATGGGACATTATTGGACTTTGTGAAGTTAGAAGAAAAGGTGAAGAGACAATTGATTTAAAAAGTGGACATGTACTCTATTATAAAGGCACAAATATTGGAAATACAAGTGGAGTAGGATTCATTATAAATAAAAAGTGGAAGAACAACATTGTGGAGATTGATGGTGTATTGGACAGAGTGGCAAGATTAGTTATACAACTTAATAGCAGATACCAAATGCAGATAATTCAGGTTTATGCCCCAACAAGTTCTCATAGTGATGAAGTAGTAGAAGATTTTTATATGGATGTACAAAAGGCTTTTGATCAGAGTAAACAACATTTTAAAATTGTTATGGGAGACTTTAATGCTAGAATTGGTAAACAAATGAAAGATGAAAGTGCTGTAGGTAATTTTGGTTATGGTAATAGAAATGAGAGAGGACATAGACTTGTGGAGTTTGCAGAAAAAGAAAAACTTTATATTATGAATTCTTTTTTTGAGAAAAATGTTAAAAGGAAATGGACATGGAAGCATCCAAATGAAGGTACAGCAGAATTGGATTATATTTTGACTAACAGAAAATACATATTTCAAGATTGTAATGTTCTTAATAAATTTAACACAGGAAGTGATCATCAATTAGTAAGATGTAAGATACATGTTAATGCAAAACTAGAGAGACAAAAATTATTAAGAAAAACAATATTTACAGTTGATATTCCTAATCTTCAGAAACATTCTAATGAATTTAAATTAGAACTTACAAATCGGTTTCAAGTATTAGTAGATTTTGAACATGATTCAGATTTGAATGAAATTAATATGAAAATAACTGATACACTTTTAAAAACTGCAACAAAGATAGCTGGTAGAAAAAAGCAGCAATTGACCAATAAAATTTCTACTGAGACTAGAGAATTTATGAAGAAAAGAAGGAATATGAAGATATACAAAAATGATGCATTAAAAAGGATTGAATATCTCGAAATTTTGTAAAATGGTGTGGAAAAGAGTTGAAAATGATATAAGAAAGTATAACTGTGAAATAGCAAGGAAAGCTGTAGAAGAGAATAAAAGTCTCAAGAGTGTAAAACAACATTTTGGTATTGGTAGGAAATTTATATCTGCAATAAGAAAAAAAAGATGGAATTATTACTAAAAAGAGAGATGACATCATGAAATGGGTAGAAGACTTTTATCAAGAATTATATAGTAATAAAGAACAAGTACCTCCTATATCTATTACATCTTCCAAATTGCCCAGAATTTTAAATGAAGAAGTGAGACATGCAATTAAATGTATGAAGAAAGGAAAGGCTCCAGGTAATGATGGAATTATAATTGATATATTAAAAGAAGCAGGTGAAGAAATAGAATTTTTTTTAGCAAAGTTATATACCAAATGTCTAAATGATAAAGATGTACCAGATGATTGGAAGAATGCAGTATTATTATTAATATTTTTTAAAAAAGGTGATAAAGAAGATATTAGAAATTACAGACCTATCAGCCTTTTATCAGTTTTATACAAAATTTTTACCAAGATAATTACAACTCGTCTACAGAGAACATTGGATTTCCACCAACCAAGAGAACAAGCTGGATTTAAAAGTGGTTTTAGTACAGTAGATCATATCCAGGTATTGAGAGAAGTTATAGAAAGGACAAATGAATATGAGTTGCCATTATGCTTTGGATTTGTAGATTATGAAAAGGCATTTGATTCTATAAACATTTCTTCAGTGATTAAAGCATTGGATCATCAAGGTATAGATCCAGGATATTGTCATATTTTAAAGAATATTTATAAAAATGCAACAGCAACAATTAGATTACATAATGATAGTAGGAAAGTCAACATTGAGAAGGGTGTAAGACAGGGTGACTCCATATCTCCAAAACTTTTTACAGCAGTGCTGCAAGAAGTATTTTGTGGATTAAAATGGGAAGCTAAAGAAGTGAAAGTAAATGGAGATTATTTAAGTCATTTAGATTTTGCAGATGATGTAGTTGTTTTTGCAAATAATGCTTTAGAGCTGCAGGAAATGTTGCAGGAGTTATCAGATGAAAGTAGGAAAGTAGGACTAAAGATAAATGTTAAAAAGACTAAAGTAATGTTTAATGGATTTTCTCAAAATATGAAAATAAAGATTGATTATGATGAGTTAGAAGAAGTTAACAGTTACAAATACCTTGGTCAGATTATTAATACAGATGGAAATATAATGGATGAAATTAATCATAGAATTAAACTTGGTTGGAGTGCTTTTGGTAGAAATAACTTGATACTAAAAGGAAATATGCCTATGTGTTTGAAAAGGAAGGTTTTTAATAAATGTGTTTTACCAGTTCTTACTTATGGATCTGAGACTTGGACACTTAATAGAAGAGCAATACAGAGACTTCAGACCACTCAAAGAAGTATGGAGAGATGCATGTTGGGAGTAACAAGAAGAGATCGAAAACGCAATGTATGGGTAAGAGAACAAACAGGTGTTACTGACCTCATTGAAAAAATTAAAAGACTGAAGTGGAGTTGGGCTGGACATATTGTTAGAAGAGATGATAATAGATGGACAATTGAAATCTTAAACAGGATTCCCAGAGATTGTAAAGACCCAGAAAGAGACCACATGTGAGATAGATGAATGAAATAAAAAAGTGTGAAGGCGTGATGTGGAGAAGAGAAGCTAAAGATGCGAGAATATGGATTGAACTTGGAGAGATCTTTATCCTGCAGTGTATTGATAATGGTTAATGATGAGGATGGTATAAATAAGTAATAAGATACTATGTCTAAGCAATACTACTTTATCATTTTATTTATTGTTTGACATTGTTTGCCACCATTTTAATTCAATTCATTCATTTTAATATATATATAGAGCTATATCATAGGTTTAGATTGTAAAAGACCCAGAAAAGACCACACGTGAGATGGATGGATGAAACAAGAAAGTGTGCAGGAGTGATGTGGAGAAGAGAGGCTAGACATCAAAGAAGATGGATCGAACTTGGAGAGACCTTCATCCTGCAGTGGATTGATAATGGTTGACAATGATGATGATGATAATCATAGCTTTTAAATAAAGTGAAGCATCATTAACATTTATGGTATAAGAAATAAGTGATTACTATCTCATTGCTATCTTCGGAATAGTAATTAGGCAATGTTAACAAGAATAGCATTCAAAATCTTAACTGCTGCCTGAAGCCATTGTAATTAAATAGATACTATAACAAATGATGGCATTAGTGATAGTTCATCATTGCTTGCCATCTTCCAAAGATAAAGTCAGTAAGGAACTATTTACGAAACTTATTGAATATTTTTGATTGATTACGAGTATTTCCACTTAAGATTACCATTTGTGTGGTAATAGAAATTTAAATATTAATATTTTCTATCATTATTCAGCCATCAGAATGCTAAAATTAGTTGTATGAATAAAGATGCTTATTTTCAGACTGTTACGAATTTATTAGTACACATGCTTAAAAAAATAAAATAAAATCGAGCTTTGTTAGTGACTTATTTTTGATTAAGTTTGTCGGGCATTATATTTTTATTCTGAATTGTATTGCTTTTTATTTAGAAGATTTAAGTTAAAAAGGAAAATAAAATAACAGGATATACAAAAATATTATTTTTCTCTTTCTTAAGAAATATTTTTTACTGAAAACAAACTAATTGTTAATTGTTTAAAAATAGATTTACATCTGCACGAGTTTTTAGATAATATATATATTAATGGATATTTCTGAAACAAAAAACAAACAAACAATGATTTTGCATACTTATAAACTGTTCTATATTGATAGAGAAACAATTTAAAATTTTGCAATTTATCCAGATGAATTTTCAACTTTACACTTAATTTTATCGTTTTTACTGCCTGCATAATTATGAATATATATATGAAATTCTCTGCCCATAGGCAAGTAAAGTCGCTAGACAATGGAATATTCCAAACAAGTGCTATCAATTAAAAGAGATTAAAAGTATTTAAAATTATCCATTTTGAGTATTCCAAATAAGTGTTATCAATTAAAAAAGATTAAAAATACTTAAAATTATCCATTTTATTTTTAATTCATATCATCATCATTTTCTCTAATTTCTAGCCTCTTTTCTCCACATCATCCCAACATGCTTCCTTATTTCATCCATCCATCACATAGTCTTTTTCTAGGTCTTTTACAGTCTCTTGGAATCCAGTTTAAGATTTCAACTATCCATCTATTATGATCTCTTCTATAGACATGTCCAGCTCAACTCCACTCCAGTCACTTAATTCTTTCAATGATATCAACACCTTATTGTTCTCTCTCCCATGTATTTTGTTTTCAATCCCTTCTTGTTACTCCTAACATACATCTCATACTTGATTGAGTAGTCTGAAGTCTTTGCATTGCTCTTCTATTAAGTGTCCAAGTCTCAGATCTGTAAATAAGAACTGGTAACAATACATTTATTAATAACCTTTTCAATCATATAGGCATATTTTCTTTTAATATTAACTTATTTGTACCAAAGGCATTCCAAACAAGTTTAAATACTGTTTTTAATATAGTACAGTATATTAAGTAGGTATAAATATTCTATCATCTATGTCGAGCTGACAGTAAAATAAACTTCTGTAATCTTTTGACATAAATGAGTTTTTTTTATATTAACAATAGCAACAACAACAAAAACGAATGTTAAATAAATTAATCATTAGAAATAGCCAAATATTAATTAGAGTTAAAATGTAAAAAATAAAATATAATAAACTGAGTATGTGTTTTAATTTTTGCTAACTTTATTAAAAATTTACTCAATTTTTAATAGGCTTATAAATAATTTACATGAAAAAAGAATAAAAATATAAAATTCAATCATATTTTTGATTTGTTTATTAAATTTCTAAATTAATTAAAGATAATTAATTTGTTTTTTTTTTTTTAAAAAGAAAAAAATATAAAAGGTTATAATTGTTATTAGTCTTTTAAAAAATAGCTAGGTGCAATAAAATTAACTGTTTATCAAAAACTAAGAATTTGTTGTTTGATTTAGAATTACATCATAAGGTGAGAAAATATTTAAAGCTTACTTTCAAAAAGCAGAGTAGATCTACCATTTGGAAGAAAACAGCTGCATTAACAACTCCACACAAGTTATTTTTTCACATATCAGTGTACATCAAGCCATCATTTGTAATTGAGTTATTAGCCTGTGAAATTAAAAATATTGCTGATAGTTTGAGAAGAATAATGTCTTTCATAACATTATGGAAAAATTCCACTGTGTTATTGGAAATTTAAGACTAGAATACTAAACTTAAATCAGTGTTCCAACTCCACAATTCCACCATTGCAAAATGAATATATATATATTTTTTATCCAAAAGGGGGGGGGGACACAACACAATTATAAGTCCATCAAATGTAATTTGTACTGTAACAACAAAATTAATAAATATATGATTATTTCTAATTTAAAATACATTTTTTTAAATGTTAGTAAACAAAGAATTGTTGTTATCTTTAATATTCTTATGTTTTTAAAATAGCCAGAAAATTTTCTCATTTGCCATTGGGTAAGAATTGAGAGATACCTCAATTATGAAATGACATTAAAATATCAAGTATTGCATTTGTCTTTAAAGACAAAAATGGGAAAATCTACATTTGATAAAATTTAGATAGTTTATTTTATAGCTCAATGAAGAAATCACCAGATGAATAAAGTGGTTATGCATCATTTGATTACCTTCTTAATAATTACTAACAATTACTAGGAAAAAGTTCGTATCAAATTAAAAAATTCACTTTAATTCGTTTTTAAATGACTATAATAACAATTTATATATATATATATAGAGAGAGAGGGAGGGAGAGAGGGAGGGAGGGAGGGAGGGAGGGAGGGAGGGATATTAGTTTCTTAGCTAGAGGTAAATCAAGTTGGAAAAAAACATTCAAATATCACTGTGGTTACGAATGCCTTTTTCACTTTACTTTTTTTTACAAGATCCTGTTAAAGAGGCCTTTATTTTGTAATGGATTATTTAAAAAGTGTTTTATTATTACATAATGTATATTCAACTTAATTAATCATTGCATTATAACAAAATTTCAAATTTTATTTTTAGAATAATAATTACAATTATTGTAATCATAAACTATAACAGTTTTTTATTGTTATATATATTTTGAATTTATATTAATTACACTCTATTAAATTTAAAGATTGAGAGAAAGCTTTTGTTACATATAAATGTAACACTGTATTAATTATATATATATATAAGCATATGATTGATGCATTAGCATTTTTTTTTTTTTTTTAAAGAGAGGAAGGAGTAGAGTGGTAGGGATAAAAAATTAAAGAAGACTTTAAGGGAAAGAAGCTTTTAGTAAAATAGCTCTTATTCCATCAATTAGTTTTCATCACAAGTGATTAGTCAAATACAGACTTAAATAAAGTTTCTTAAATTGAAGTAGAAAAAAGGAAAAACTCGTATTAGTTTTACTGGTAGATTTAAAAGAAGTATTTAGAAGAAAGTCAATTTTTAAATGGGAAATCTTTGAAGTAATTATGTTTTTGATATTTGCCTTGTTAAAGATTAAAATTATAGTATTTATACTTTTAGAAATAAAAGAGTAATATTTAATTAAAGAAACTAAGAAAAATTGAGTTAAAAACAAAAAACCCAACTAATGTTTTTCTCATCAGTTTTGAAAAAGGAAATATTTGATAAATGAAATTTCTGTTTAAATTATATTCATGTTTCAAAGTTATGTCTATGTGCTTTTGTTTTTCATCCACATTTGTTTAATTTTCTAAAACGTTTGTTTTATTTACTGTATACTATTTTTGAAATTGTTTGTGTATGTTTATTCATTCATATATAATTATTTGAAAAATAAAGGATATTTTGCTATAGCAAAGTATTTTTTATTTTTGCAAATAATGGTTTTTTTTTAATCACTGAAATCATTATTTCTTTGACTGTTATTTTATTATGCTGATCATTAACTATTTCTGGTAAACAATTTTTTTGCATAAGTAGTTTTAAAAAAAATTGTTTTTTGTTCTTTTCTTTGGATTAAATGAAAACTTGAAAATACCTGCTAAGAGTAATGCTTCTACAAACATTTTTGAATTTTTATTTATTGCAAGCACTTTTTTGTTCATACTCATGTACATCAATTTAATCTATTATCTTGTTTTATTATATTTTGTCATTGTTAATTTTCCATTAGCAATACTGTATATATTTTATTAAATAAGACATCATAGTTACAATTGTTATAAATGAAAATGTAAAACATATGCAAATATATAATTGTTACATTTATATAATCCTGTTTTTTTTTTTTATATTTTATGAAAATGTTATGAATTTACTGTAATATTAAAATTGTATACATCATACACAAACACATACCTTTTACAAATAATAAGCATGGCATGTTTTGAATTGTAAAATCTAAATTGTACTTCATTTTAAGCTTTGATTTATTCTTATTTTTTGATGTTTCCTGCTACTGTCTATTTTTGCATTTATTGCTGTTGTTCTCCATTACTTTCTTAAATAATGAATCACTAATCAGTCTCTCTTGATTTGAATGTTTATGTCATTAAATTATACTTCAATAATTAACAGTAAAATAATAAAAAATACTTTCAAAAAAATATTTTATTTTTACTTCCCCCCCTCCCATCATTATTGTCAAACATTATTGATCAATTCACTGCAGGATTTCTCCAAGTTTAATCTATTTTCTGTCATCTGTAGCTTCACTTTTTGAAAATAGTATCTCATCTATATGTTAAGTGGTATCTTTATAAAGTTTTTAACAATTTCTTGGAATTCAATTTAAGACTTCAACTATCTATCATTTTATTAGTCTTTTAACTTTTTCAATAATGTCAGTAATATTTCTTTGTTCTCTCATTTATATGTTTCATTTTTGGCCCCATTTTTGTTTTCCCAATATATATATCTCAATATTTTGCTGAGTACTCTCATGACTTTATATTGCTCTTCTGTTCAGTATCCAAGTTTCAAATCCATATGTAACAACATAAAACATTCCATTAAAATACTTTCTTTTCAAACACACATTTCTTTTTAATATTAAATTATTTCTATCAAAAGTATTCTATTAAGATTTAATTCTGACTAATTTTATCCATTGTTTCCATCTATATTAGTAATCTGATCAAGATATTAATAATTATTGACTTCTAACTCATTACTATTTGAAATATTGGTAGCAAATAAAAATTAAAAGTAAAATAAAATTAGCAAAAATTAATTAGATGTAATTAAAAGCAAAGTTAATCAGTTAATTAAATGCAATGGAAAAATAATTTTTTTTTCAGATAATAAAAGAACTTCAGGAATGCAGATTTTACATAAGGTAGATTAATCTGATTAAATATTGCTAATCACTTAAGAGATACTCCAAAAATAGAATACTTTAGAAAAAACAAAAACATATATAGACTGTCACAGAGAAAATATTATCTCCTACATCGTAGGAGTTATTGGAGAATTGCAGATTGAAGCAATGGAAAAATTCAGCAAGGAACATTTAAACAGACAAAACTCTCCATACAGTAGTGCCACCCTGTGCCAACCAGAATGGCACTACTGTATGGAGAGTTTTGCATGTTTAATAACAGTTATGTGCTAGCATTAGAGATGGTGATCATGTGATGTTTAGTGGTTCAAAGAACATTTGGTCCTGGGCATTCAGTTCTTGTACAAAGTCTATTAGGAAACTAAATAGATTGCTTTAATTTTTATTATTGTTTTTTTTTTTTAACCTTAAGAGCTGATAAACTATAAGAGAACAGATAGTAAAGTAATTTGGAATGTTAATATATAGTTTAGAGCATCTTATTATATATATAGTATCAAAATTAGTATGATTATAATGGGCTTTAAAATTATATATTATATATTTTTGAAGCCCATTATAACTGGATTTTATATTATTGGTCATTCAATATTTTAAAATACATAAGCTCATATGTGAAAAATATATTTTATTAAAATATATTGCATGTGAAAGACATGCATAAAATTTCCATCAGCATAGAGAAAATTTCTTTTGCTTAAAAAATATATATATATTGTTTATAAAATTGCCAAATAATGTACAGTAATTCAGAATAGCAAAGTGCATTTAACTTTCAATGGCTTAATTTAAAAAGCTGATTATTGAACTTTAACAAAATTAACCTGCTTAGTCCTCACTAATTAAAATTTTATTTTAACATGTTAGAAATACAAACAATCTTGAGTTTAAATCTAGACATATAAACTTTCTTTCACTTTAGTTTTCTTTTATTATTGTTAGTAATAAATTTTCTTTATGCATTATCTCTCGCATTTTGTATTCTCTTTACCACAATTAATTAAACAATTATTTAATATAGTTTTAAGAGTTTTTTGTATCTCCCTGACATAACAGAATATAAGAAAAGAGCATGTGTGCTAACATCAGATGCATTGGTCACGTGGTAATTATCCTAGGGGCATAGGTAATGAGGTTTGATTTTGTACTGTTTGTGATAATGTTTATATCGATGTTATAAACATGCAAGTTAGTGGTCATTGCTTGGTTTCTAGGATTGATATAGCTGACTATATGTTTTTGATCTTTACAATATGAAATTTAATGGCTACATGTGTTAGAGAATAGACAGTGAAATTAATATAGAAATAATATTAGTTCATAATTTAAATAATGATAATGGAATTATTGAATTGTATGATGACAAGAGGATGTATATATATTTTGTATATTAAAAGTATTAAATTAGTATTTTCTAATTTTTATTCTTTGTAAATTATTTACTACATAATTATTTATTTGTTAATCTGATCTCTAAAATATATTTTTCTTAATAGAGAATCAGGAGTTCAAATATAACTTTATTAATTGTTATTGTCTTCTTTTATGATAAGCCATTGAACATTGCATAATTTTTTTAACATTTATCTGCTGATCTCCTTTTTCACTTTTATCTGATAGAATTTGTAGCATTTTCTTAAGCTTTGAAATATATTTTACAAAAACATAAACATCATTTGCAAAAATCTAGATGTCTTAACTAATCTCTATTTTTATTCTTTTAGTTTTTTTTTATTTTAATCTGTAAAATATTTCCTATAAATCTTTAATAGAAACTTTTGGAGATATGAAATTATTTTGTCATATATTCTCATTAATGTTAATCAGTTTCATCATGTAATCTAATAACTGCTGTTGATAAAAATTCTTCAAAATTTGACAATACCTTGTGTCTATAAATTGATTGTTCAAAGCTTGAATCACAGTAGAAAAACAAATACTTTTTTATAATCTACAAATCTCAAACATCATGGCAGCATAATTGATCTTTTGTATAATATTTCTTAATGCTTGGTTGTCATCAATTATATTAAAACTACTTTTAAATCCATCTTATCCTTTTTGTTGATTTCAGTCCAAAATTCTTTGTAGAATTGTAATTATTGCAGTAAATAGAAATTGACAGAATTGTAATTTCTAATATTTTTTTTCCAATTTTTAAAAAATATTAATACCATTACTGCATTTTCCCAATTACCTGTTACATCTTTATCATTAAACATTTAGTATTTTCTTGTGCAAACAATTCCTCTATTTCTGCATTTCTTTTTAAATATTGATAATAATTCCATAATTTTGTGGAGATTTTTATTTTTTATTTATTTAATTGCATGTTTCATTTCTTTATTTAAAATATTTGGCATTTCAAAACTTGTTTTTATAATTATAGAACTCTTCCAAATATTTCATGTTTAATTGATTGAAACTGGATTGTCTAATACAGTGCTTCTTAGACTTTTTTCATTCATGATCCCTTTTTATCACTGAGATTTTTTGCGACCCCAAATATTAACTATAAAATAGATATAGAAATAAATATTCCCATAAATAATTTTATTTCTTTGGTAAACAATATACATATGAAAATAAGTAGTTTTAGGATTTGTTGTAAGTATACAAAAATTAATGAAAGAAAATCATGTTTTAATGAGAAGAATGTGCTTGTTTTTTGCTGCATAATAAATTAAATCTTGGTGAAATATTTGATACTGCTCGAGGTAATGCATCTTCACTGTTTTTCGACATTGAACAATATTTGAATTTAATATACATTAAAGCTGAAAAAATCATTTCACATAAGTATGTGATGCTGAATGGCAGAAGAAGATTTAAGGCTATTTCAGAAATTGTGGGAAATTGAGTCCTAGCTCCGATCCAGAATTCAGTCAAGGATTTTGGTGGAAAATCAAGTTCTAAATTTGAGTCATTTCCCTCTTGGACTTTTTATGGCAGGTGATTAATCTCATTAATGTCAATAACTTTTTGAAATCTAAATTTGATATAAAGTATTTGCAACTGTGTTTCTAGGGTTTTTAAATGATCTTAATAATTTTTGCAATTAAAGTTTTATAATTATTTTTTTCAATTATAAAATTGTCAATAGTCAAAAACATTTCCAATGAATCATTTTCCATCCTATTCCTCCAAATGTTAATATTTTTAATAAAACCTTTGATTTTATCATTTGAAGTAAAAATATTGCTATTTTTTCCTTGAAGAGACAAGTTAAGATCATTTAGCTTCTCAAAAATATCAGACAAATAGCACGTTTTGATAGCCATAAGTTATTTTGAAAAAGAGCAGCAAGAACAGATTTTTATTAGGTTAAAAATACAATTTCTTTTTTTAACAACAATATTCTTCTTAAACTTCATTCTCTTGACATCTATTTTACTTCTCTATGTAATAATAAATTTTTGTATTCAGAGTCCATGTCTTTACAAAGATTTGAAAATAAACGACTGTTAAGGGCATAGCTTTTAATAAAGTTTATAATTTCGATAGCATCCTGAAGCACGTCGTTCAATTCCGTTGCTAAATTTTTTGCTGCAAGGACCTCTCGATGGATCAGGCAGTGTGTAAAAGTTACATGATTATTACCAGAAACTTTAACAAATGATGTAAAAACAATATTTTCACCAGTTATTGCTTTTGCACCATTTGTGCATACTCCAAAGCAATTTTTTTATTCTAAACCTTCAGTTTTAAAAAATTTGTGTACTTCATTATATATGTCTTCCTCTCTTGTATGATCTTCCAAAGAACGACAAAATAACAATTCTTCCTCAATGTTTTCTTTATAAAGTATTTGACATACACTAATAATTGAGCCATTTTTGAAATATCAGTTGTTTCATCCAACTGAATTATAAATATTGGGTTTTCTTTAAGTCTAGTAATAAGTTGTTCAAATTGGTCATTGCTATTTTCAAAAACTTTTTTAATGACAGTGTCATTTGAGAAAGGAATTTTCCGAATTTCATCACCATATTTACTTCCGTGAAGTGTTTCTACCATTTTAATAGCAGCAGATAATATAAGATCTTCTCCAATGGTGTATGGCTTTTTATTTTTAGCCATCAGATATGAAACTTCATATGATGCGAGTAAATATTTTTCATTAACAGTTATAAATTTCTCAAAATATTATTTTTTTTATTTGAAGTTTTTAACAGTCGTTTGAAATATTCTTTTGGTTTATTGTCATATGATGGATGTTTGAATTCAAAATGCCTTTTTAATTTTTATGGTTTCATACTCTCTATAGACAAAACATTATTGTAAATTAAACAAAGAGCTTGTTCATTACCATCACAGTTGTTGAAAATAAAGTCAAATTGGAGAAATGTCTCATCATATTTTTTTTCCGCAAATTAGATGCCTCTTTCTGATTATGTGATCTTGCTCCAAGAGACTTTGTAGCATTGCCATCTGCATCATTACCTTTGGTACTCAAGTTCAACCATTTATCCATGGGTAAAAAGTATTTTTATTCTAAAATATAAATAAAACAACAGTACTTATTAGTTAGCAGAGACATCAAGTGGCAGCCATGTTTTTTGTTTAAATATATGAAGCATATTTACTTCCATATGTTCTATTTTTTAATATCTCCATATGTTTTATTTTTTAATATAAAAATATCAATAAATCAATTATAATTTACCTGTTAAGTTTAAAAAATAGGAATATGTTTTTACTTGTTAATATGTAAATGACAATAAGTTTCAAATAAAAAAGAAATTTTTATAATAACTAATAGGATGATAAATTTTGAATAAAAAAGTGAGAAAAAAAAGTAAAGAAGTATTTTTATATATAAAAAATAACATCTTTCATAATATTTATTCAAATAAATACTAACCTTAGTCGAGTAAAACAGTAAAATATAATATTGTATTGTTTATGTGACGTGGACACTTGTTGAAATGAAACCGAAACAAATAACTTGACTGGAAATCACAGTGGCACCAACCTTGGTCATGTGATTATGCTTATTTCTATGAAAGTCTTATTTTTTAAAAATTTTTTGATGAAAATTGCAACTTTTAGAGTGGATTGAACAAAATATCTGGAACACTTGATATCAAAGATACTTTAGCACTTGGTTGAGTCAGCAATAGTTGGGGGGCTTTTTTTGATATTCAAAATAGTGTAGAGTGTTTACTAAATCAGTATCCTTTAGTCTTATCTTGTTTTATTTATTTAATGAAATCATTAGCAATTTTTTAAAATGAAAGTCAATAAAATTTATTATAGAAGCTATTTTTAATATTTTAAGTACAAGTGCAAATCATTAAATCAGCATTCATGCATTTGTAGCATTTATAGGATTTTGATTGATTAAGTAAACAAATAGTAATAATTTAACTACAAACTTTTTATCTCCTCACTATAAATTTGTTATTTTAAAGTACCAATATGTTAATGAAAACTTATAATAATAACTATTAATTTTAATGTTTATTAATACATTCTGTATGTTAAACATATTTTTAGTAACTATATAAATTCATTTAATATACTTTATATACTTTTTTTAATTATTGATATAGCATTTTTATATAGTCGAATTAAAAGAAATAAATATTTATTTAGTTTGTTTTTTTCTGCTTTAATAAATGTAAATATTAAGTAATAACATTTCCATATATATTTTTTTAGACATATTTTAATAGTTAAAAAATGGTAGTTACATATTAGTCCTGTGACACAGTATGTATTAGACCTGTTGCATCTTTTCACATCCATGATAATGTGTTCAGCCAACAAGGTTCAGAGACCTAGCAAAAGTACTTCAAACCCAGCATGATCAGGATATGGTAGTCGCAGAACAGTACCAAGCTTTAACCTATTTGCCAGTGCTCCAAAATCTCCACTATCTGACCAACGCTTCTGATGCTACTAATAGTAATCATTTTCTTTCAGTCTCGGTGATCAGGGTGAAACAAGAACTCTACAGATTCAAACTCAGCCTCAGTCATGAATTAGTTACTAAATTAATTGATCAGATACTCACCAGCTCCCATAAGAATAATACTTTGACAATGCTTAGAATACCATTTTTTATATACTTCAGGGGTTTTGAGTAGACTCATAGATCAATTAACTAAGCGTGGATATAGTTGCCAATTGTCAAGAGTTGGTTCAATACCTGGCTATACATGGTTATATATTATTAAGCGAGTGAGAGAGAAAGAGAGAGAGAGAGAGAGAGAGAGAGAGAGGAGGAGAGGGAGGGAGGGAGGTGTGTGCTCATTGCTCAGGAACACATATCTTTGTGAAAGCACTTTTTCAATATTGAAAGTGATTAAATCAAAATACTGTATAGATGTTTATTAATAGATAAATCACTTTCAAATTTACTGCAATTGACAACTACAAACATTGAGATTGATATAGTTACTCTAGTAAATGAAACTGAAACTATTGAGAGTTTTCATTATAATGAAATAATTGTTGTATCTTGTTTATTGTCTAAATAAAAACTTTTATAAATACTGTAACTTTATGAAATTTTAATGTATTTGCTAAACTTAATTAAAGATAGGTCTCTCCAAATAATTTAATATTATATATATATATTATATTTATTCTGGATGTAGTCCTTGGATATTTTTTATTTATGTGGTTCTCATATTGCCTAAGGTTGAACAACCCTGTTTTAAACTATAGTTGTTTTTTTGATTAGATTTTAATAATAAATATTTTTAAAAATTAAGTTGCACCCCATTTACAAACTTTACCTAAATAAAGAAATTTTACGAATATATTTGCATTCCACCTTAAAAGAATCAGATAATTTAAAAATCATTTTTGATTTCTTTAATATTATTTTGCAAAGTGTATAATGAATACTTTAAATATATAGTGAAAGTTAGTTATGTTGCAATCTGACTGGAGAAATTTATTAATTTTATAATCATGTTTTTTGTTTGATAGTTTTATTTTTCTTGTTTCATTTAATTCAACTACTGAATACATGTATTACATTTTGTTTATTATTTACTTAATTTTTTCAAGTGTTAATCTAAATAAGCTGTTATATATTTTCATATTATTATTGTAAATCTTAATTTATATGTGTAAAAGAAAATTTATATATACAAAGAATAAACAGAAATAAAAACTATACTGCTAACTAAATATGCTTCAAATTCCCCTACATACAAAGTTAATTATAAGAAATTAATTGAAATTGCTCATAATATTGGCAGAATTAATTACTTAAAACAGATTTTATTACATGGTTGTAATTAAATTAGTAAAAAAAATTTTTCAAGAATTTTTTTTATTTTTATTACATATCTTTATTTAATAATAAAAAAAAAATGCAACAAACACCGAAAACTGTTCAGTTTTTAAAATAGTAAACAAAATAAAGTCAAATATTTCTTTTTGGCAAATGTATATTTATCAATTACAATTTTTGTTTAACATTTATTTTACATTGCTGCTGCTATCTTTAAGAGACAGCATTTATAATATTTTTAAATCAATATTAAAATAAAGAATACATCTGTAAATAGCATTGAAATTCATTATCAAAAATGTTGAACAATACTTGTATATATATATGTGTGTGTGTGTGTGTTTATATATTTATATTCAAAGTATAGATTTAGTTCACAAATATATATTTTTATCTTAATAAAAACTGTATACATTGTATACATTGATGTATTTGTATATTTTAACATATTTGTATCTCTTCCTAGAGAAAGTGGTTATCACGATGATGATGTCAAAATTTTGGCTACTATTATTAATTAGAAATTCCTACCCCACTTTACAGCAATGTACTATAAGCTTTGTTAATCAGTGGAAATCAAATTGTATAGTGATCTAGAATGGGATGATGATAACTACTCTTAGAAGCATATGAAAGTGTTTAAGGGATCATGTGATGTTAAAATTATAAATTACTTATTTTTTAAGCTCTTCACCCCTCCCAGTTATTTTTTGTTTGGATGAAAACGATAGAAATAGCTTGGCTAGTGTAAAAATAGTTCATTACTCATATGTTTACAAAAAATTATATTTCCTAAATATAGTCTTTTTCTAATTTTAAAAAATAGATTTTGATGGAGTTATTTTGGAATAGCTTCTGTAACTGCTTTAGTCAGTAGAGTAGAACTCTGGCACTATTTTAAATGGATTATTTTGTATTTGTTGGTGTTCAATTTATATTTAGAAAAATCAATCCATTGGAGATAGGGGAACTGTTTTAATGAGTGTTAATTTTCGATCTTATCTTAACTTTTTAACAAATTCATCTTATCTGTGATATGTTTAAAAAAAAAAAAGCTGTTAATTGCTTATGTTTTGATGACAATCCAGATATCCTAAATTATTATCAGTAGGCACATTTTCATATATAACCAAATGTATTCTTTTTTAAATTGTTGTAAAATGAAAATAAATACAATCCATTATATTTTTTTATTTATAAATAAATAAATTATACCAGAAAGGTTATTTAATAACAAATATTATACTATGTCTAGCCAAAAGCCTTTCTTAGTAATGTTTTATTATTCTCCTCAGTATATCATATTAAGAACATTTTAACAGAATATTATATATTAACATTTAGATTTTGTTTCCTGATTACAATTTTTTTATATGTATATATAAACTTATATACACAATATAGCAAATAAAGATATAATAATTATTATTATGCATTTTTAACCATATCAATAAGCTAAAAAAATACATTTACATGTTTAAAAATCATTAGTATAGATTTGTGTAATATATATACCCTTTTTTACTATCACATATATATACATACCTGTATATAAATTTAATATACACCTGGGCCTTTTTTTATGCGGTAGATAGGTTTCACAGAAAATCCGCATTAAAAAAACTGCACAAAAATAGACTTTACTTACCTTGAAAAATATGGAATATGTTCCATAATTTTTCAAAAAATCGCATAAAAGCAAAGCAACAAGGTAAAATTACTTGAAAATTCGCATAAAAAAATAAGGAAATAAAGTATGACTAACAGAAAATTTCAAATATCTGAAAAAAATTGATACAAAACAAACTTTTTTACTTTTTTTTTTATTACTATTTAATTTTATTCAAAACAATATGTTTTACGTGTAATTTATTTTACATTTTTTCATACATGTTTTAATCATCGCTATTTAACAATATGCGGTTCGTTTGTGAACGGGTAAGAAATCAGATACGTCACAAGAGGAAGTATAATTAGCGCCAACTTCAGTCTCATGCTGTGTCAATGGTTTTCTGTTGACAATGTAATCAGTAATTAAACTTTGAGACAGTGATTTTACTAATTGTTTATGAAGCTCGCGATGTCCAGACTGCAAAGTCTAGCTGTTAGAGACTGCACTTCCACGAGTGCAACTATATGTATATATAACATGCTTCCACGAGACTAACAGTTAAATTTTCTTTTATACACATATATACATGGAGAAACTTTTAGACAGAAAAAAGTTACACGTAAAAATATTAAAAAACTTTTAAAGTTACATTCTTTTTAAGTAGAAATTAAAAGTTCTTAAATATTTTTACTTCTAACTTTTTTCTGTCTAAAAGTTTCTTCATGTGTATATGTGTATAAAAAATATAAACATATACATTTTAAAACCCATAGAGACCTGAACGGCCATTTTTAATTCCCAAAAAAAATTACAGGACCTACAATTTTAAATAAAATGTCTAATTTATTACAATAAATAAATATATATATATATACATTTTTATAAAGTGCAAATATGAAAGAATGTTATAAAGCTGATAAAGTAGTCATTACCACAAAAAATAATTAAAAAAAAATGATATTTTTCACATTTTTAAAATCTTTATTTTTACATTGGTTCACAAACTCTCAATTTTGAAAGGTATAGCCTAAAATGACAATTTCATAGACAGCTTCATCACATTTGTCATAAAATGCAGAAAAAAATAATATATAACATGACCTACCTGAGTTACAGATTGTTGGTGTAATGTGGCAAAAGGTGACCATTTCAATTTCGTTTTTCTGCTTGACACCCTGTATGTTCTATTTTTGCAAGCAGTTGTTTTTCTAGGCCCTCTATGCAGGATATCTATTAGAAATGCAAGGTTTTGTGTGGATTAGAAATGCAAGGTTTTAGTGTGGATCAAAAAAAAAATAACAGTAATAACTTTAGTAAAGTGTAAGTTATGGGGATAAAAAATAATTACTATATTATTGAAAAATCATGGGCTAAATTATGCATTATTACATAGGAAACCATGATAGCAAAGTATGCTATAAAATGAATAAAAAGTTATCTGCAAAGTATGCTATAAAATGAATAAAAAGTTATCTACAATAAAAAAAATTAAAGGGGTAAAAAAAAAAAAATTAAAAAAAAAAAAATAAAAATTTTAAATTTATTAAAAAAAAATATACATTATGAATTAAATAGGGGAGGGGGGGGAATTTATTTTTAAAAGGAACATGTGAGTTGTATAAAATGAATAAAAGTTATCTCAAAGTATGCTATAAAATGAATAAAAAGTTATCTACAATGAAATGAATAAAAACGTAGTAAATTCTAAGTTATGCATGTAAAAAATAATTACTACATTAGTGGAATATCATGAGGGTAAGGGTGAGCTAAATTATGCATTATTACATAGGAAACCATAATAGCAAAGTATGCTATCAAATGAATAAAAAGTTATCTATAATGAAACGAATAAAAATGTAGTAAATTCTAAGTTATGCATGTAAAAAATAATTACTACATTATTGGAATATCATGAGGGTAAGGGTGAGCTAAATTATGCATTATTACATAGCAAACCATAATAGCAAAGTATGCTATAAAATGAATAAAAACTTATCTACAATGAAATGTATAAAAACAGTAAATAAAATAAAATAAATAACCCAAAGGAATTACAAGCAATTATTATATATCAGTGGGAGATGATGATGATGAATGTTGAATACTTATGGGTAATGGGGAATATGAAACCTCAAAATCAAACACATCAACAGAAAAGTTCGTTAGAATCAAAATTACGTTCAGCGGCGAAAATAATTGTTTTCTCCGTATATTTTTTTTATCCGTTGATAAAATCTAGAAAGATAAAAAAAATTTACAAAATTTTAATAATGTACTTTACAAAAATTGCTATAAAAAATCTAATTTTCATCGCACAGAAAAAAATTTTAGACATACAAAAGATAGAAAAATGGCGGAGAGAAAGAAAAAAAAGCGTAACTGTGACGTATACGGTTTGCACGCTATTGCAGTCGAAATTGCAAACTTTTTTTAATGCGGAAAAAAGCGGTTTTCGGTCTCAAGGGGTTAAAGATACATTCTTTTTAAGTAGAAATTAAAAGTTCTTAAATATTTTTACTTCTAACTTTTTTCTGTCTAAAAGTTTCTCCATGTGTATATGTGTATAAAAAATATAAACATACACATTTTAAAGATACATTCTTTTTAAGTAGAAATTAAAAGTTCTTAAATATTTTTATTTGTAACTTTCTTCTGTCTAAAAGTTTTTCCATGTATATATGTGTATAAAAGAAAATATAAGCATACACATATATAACACCACCATACCACTATTTAACCCTTGTTGGAACTTAAAAGCTCATTCCTAATTCATGTCATTAAAAAAGAAAATGATTTTCCAATTGATTAGAAAGTTGAAGACTTTGTCGAATCATTTTTGCTGTGAAACGAATAGGTTCTACTTCTGTTTTATTATCTTTTTCTAAATCTTCTATGGTATCTAAATTTATTGCCAAACCTTTTTCCAACAGGCATTTAAAGTATGTAAAATTTGATGCATGTATATAAAATGGGAAAATCTAGATTTTAAGTTAAATATGAACTTTTTTATTGCGTAAAATAAAACCGCACAAAAAGATATTAAGAAGAAACATGAATCACATAACTTCAAAATTGTAGTAAAAAAATCTGCACAAAAAGAGACCCAGGTATACTAATAAAATACAGATATGTATAAATATCTTCTTATATATATATGCACTGTAACGGTAAGATTTGTAGTAAGTTCCACGAAACAAAATCTAGAATATAGGTAAAACACACTCAAGCTGATCGAATCTAGATGGTGAGACCCAGAGTTAGACCAACATTCAATCTGTTCAGCCTTACTCCATGATTTAATACCTTATGAATGACATTTCCTAAGTTACACGAGTTCACTTTGTCCAGCGGTAGCAAAGAGTGAGGTATGAGATTCAGGGAATACTAACTAAATTAACAATAAATTAGCTACACACACATATATGGCTAAGTCAACTAATATTCCAATAATCAATAACTAAGTCTAATAGAGTGGTATTTATATATAAAGTGATGTACAAGTAAATCAGTATGAAGTTGGATGCGAATTGGTTTATGAGCAATAAATAAATAGAAACGAATTATATTTCAAATAACAATTTAATTAATAAAATAAAATAAATCATAAATAAAACACACAATTATATAATCAGTACGTGGAATATTATGCTCACAGGTGTTATAAGATATGAGATTGGCAGTTACATATCTATTATACACATTTAATAAGATTGTCTTCGGTGATCATATTTATACCTATATTAATATGCCAAATCCTAGCTTCTTTATAGTTTGCCAAATCATACGGAACATATTAGCCAAAGTTATAACTAAACATACAGCACTTTGATGGCATCTGCCTATATATATATATATATATAAGTTTAAGAAGTGAGTACATAATCAAGCTCAAAGATATGCAGATTAGCATGTTAACCAAGATTAGGGTTCAGCTTAATGCAGAATAATCATTTAATGTAAGGGAGAGAGAACTGGCTTACTCTAGGTTTACTTATACATACTATGGCTCTTATTAAAATATTAATAAAAATCATTATGTTGCGAGTAGGTCATTATTCACAGGCTTCAGCATCAACTGCTCGGTGCCCTAGGACTGAATGACTAGCCATGAATATAAGAACATTAAAAGTTCAGGGAGTCAGATAAGCTTTTAATAAACAATCTGGACCCTTGTGTTCCAGTTCTAAAATATGTTGCTTTACCGAACTAAATGGATGAGCATGACCTCCGCCAGTGACTCACCAGAAAACATGCAGCAAGAAGTTAATGTATAGAGTGTACTTAGTAAGAAAACCTTTGCAACATATATCTATATCAAATAAGAATCATTTAACTAAATTGATGTGCCTGAAAATAGATAGCGTTTATTTGCATATCTATATAATCCAGTTCTCAAGACTATCAATCATACTATATTTAGGGGCTAAATATATTAGTAACCTAGCTTAAGCTACTACCTGCATCTTTAATATATATAATATAATCTAAGATGGGGAAAGCATATTTGATGGGCAGTTAATGGTAAATTATTATAAATATGCTTCAATAATATCTCTATGGCTAGTTCCTATGATATACGTATTACTCATATAGAAAGTTATAATTCATAACTATAGCTAAGCAAACCACAACTTAATCTTGGATGTAACTGATTACCATTAAATTAATACATAAAATCAATCGGTTAAAATAATAATAAGATCTCGAAACAGAAAGTTGGGATTAATAATTTTATTATTTAATATGTATTAAAATGAAGACACGAAAATATCTTCGCAAAGAAATAGACTAAAATTGTAGATATAAATACTCGTGGTTTAGAGTTATTTGGCATATTAAGGTATATACAATAATAATGTGATAAAATCATAAAGGTAAATTAAAATAGAATGGTTTAAATTAAGTTATTACAGTGTGTTACACTTTAAAAAAATCATTTTCAAAGTACAAGTTTTAGTTTCAGACAAGATTGAGTTTTACATGAACTAGAATTTATCAGGTTTAGTTACAGAATTTAAGAAAACAAATTTTAAATGTTGATTTATAACTAGCATAGATATTGAGAAGTTAACAGTTTTTAAACAGAGCTCTGCGGAAATTAAAAATGTTATAGATTTTCTTCATTGCAGCTTCAGGCACATTGGACGGCAATGTTAGCACTGTTCTTCCTTGGATAGACAGCTTGGTTTCCATTGAGATCTTCTTACATCAGGCTGCTTGGCTTGGACACTATTCATTGCATTTTAAAGGACCACTACTTCCCGCAGGAAAAAGTGGCAAGTCTATGCCTTTTTATCCTGCCATGTCAAAGATAAAATGGGCATGGATTCAGCTTACAACTCTGACCTCAACAATATAGTATATCTCTTTCATTACAAAAATTGAACTATTTATACATTTTTACTCTTGACCATCTGGTTGCTTACAAGTTTGTTGCAGCTAGAAAACTCATTAACACATCTTCAAGATCTAACATATTTAATTCTTAAATTCTAGCTTTAATGTTGTGTTACTTTTTACATGTCGGTTTCCATTGTCTAATAGTACACTGGTCGAGTGCACATTGTTGATAACTTTGTTAATTTTAAGAAATGTTATTGCAAATTTAAGATTATAAAACTAGACTCATACTATATCAGGACAGCCGTGGTGATCTAGTTAAAATTGTTTACTACAACTTAAATTAAAAACAATTTATAATTAGTATAAAACTAATTTTTCTCCTATATATGTAGGATGGTAGTACCTGGAATACATTTATATATATATGCGATTCAGCAAAATAAAATATAAAATAGTCTAATAATTTAGATTAAATCGTTTTTAAAAACTACGTGACTTTTAAAATAAACATATACCTGTAATATATTATAACGATCCGGAGATAGGCTACTTACCGTAAACTGCACTACAGGGCGCCATCTAGGCATTTGAACCTAGAAAAATTTATAAAGTAGGCAGATACGTAAGTAAAAAAAAAATTTTTTTTTATTTTATTTTATATATTTTGATATCCAGTCGTTAGCCCAATGTCACTAGCTCAGTGGAACAGCAGATTTATATTTACAATAAATTCTTATCTAAGAATATTTTAAAAAAAGAATAAAATAAGCCACTGCCAGTAATTAACATACAAACATTTATTTACGCTCATATATATAAAATTTAACATTATTATTTTAGTATGTTTATTTTAGATTTTAATTTGATTTTAGAATTTAAATTTACATTTTAATTTTTATAATATTATAAGTTTACATTTTAATTAAGTTCGCACAGATGGATTTATGAAAGTTTGTTTTATAATGTTGAGTATAGATCAGTTACATAGATCACATGGTTAAAAACATTCCAAAGTAAACATAAACGATCAAAATATAAAGTCATTGATGGAAATGCAGAGGGAATTTTATAAGAAACCCAAGAGCATTCATCATAAGATGCCGCAAGACACCAATAACTTAAAAGACATCCGACATAAATACATCTTAGATACTCACCGTAAGGTATCAGTATTTACCGAATGTCTATATATTTTGATCAAATATGAAAACCAAAAACATAATTAACCGGTAACGAACCTTTGCAAGTGTCTATACCCAACTTACATTTAATGCATTTTTATTTAGAGGGTCGAGTATGAATAGACTACATAGGTTTGCATTTGAAAAGAAAATATTCAATTCTTGTTTAACCTTAGGCCAAAAGTTCGCAGTCAAACCAAACTTCAATCCATCTGATATATCGATGTGTTCAATGTAATACGAATACGGCAGCACAATTAGGTTAAGAGAAGAAACTGCTTCTCATCAGATAGGAATATTACATCTATCTGACGATAAGAGCAAGAAAAAAAAACTCCATAGGAAGGAACTGCGGTCTCCATCTTATAGTTCCTCCGATAGGCAAAACGAGTGTGTGCGGTGTATAATAGCGATTCTGCCCGTAGTGAATCTCGTACTACATCTACTAATTACACCAATATATCCAAACCATTGACCTAATTCAACTACGAAACAAATAACCTAAGATTACCCTCCCCTAATATAACTTTACAAATCTATATAGCCATTCATGCCCGACTTAAGGTTAATATTTATAGTTTAATTTATTGAAAAACAGAAATCATAATAAAAACTTAAAAGAACAAAAAAAAAAAAAAATGGAAATGATTTTACAAAAGAAATACATCAAATAAAATTATACCTAATTCATAAATAATTTAGTTTGGTCAGATAGGAATCTATTTCTATTTTTTTTAAAATACGGAACAAGTCTTAGAAGTAAAGTTCTTATTGTTTAGAAATGTTCATTAATTATATATATTTAAAGCTGAGAGTTCAAAAAGTTCTTACGATTTTAAAACGTTCCTTTTATCTGTTGCTTGCTGTTTGAATGTGAATTCCCACGCTGTCCTAAAGAGATTGATATTCTGTTGGCCGATTTATTTATTCATCCGGAGGTCTTTTGCTTTGGCTGGTCCTCAATGTAGAAAACGATGTCATTTCTTTTTTTTATTAACAAAACTGAAGGGATTGAAGAGTGCGTCTTTTCAATCCCTTCTCCCACAACTCCGCACTAATACATATCACCACTTTTAATAATAACTATCCCAATCATTTCCAAACTTTTCCTTTTATATCAATTTTAAGGATTCAATTGACATTACATCATCGATGTGAGGGTCCTTTCGCTGAGGTCCGATTCCATTGTTTTTCCCTCCTATCTGACCATTGCTTATACATTTAAATGCCCAAGGCTAGTTTACATTGACTAATTAAAACAATCATTTCCATTTTTCAGTAACACCAATTAATTTGTTTTGCAAACTTAAAGATATATTTTTATCTCTAAATCTTTTTGTTGAAAGATTTAGTTTTTCTATTTTTAATTAAGTTTTATTTTAATAATTTTTTTTCATCTGTGCAATTTTATATAGATACGAGTTTAGTATAGAATTTTAATTTTCAATTTTTAATTCTTAAAAAAAAAGAAGTTTTATTTGCAAACTTTTATTTTTTTCATGTTTACTAATAAAAAAAACAATGTAATGACTTCTGTGCCCGTTACAATATATATATATCAATTCGATTACAGATTCAACACTCGCATATATGTGTGTAATCATACATATATAGTTTAAAGTTGTTTATATAGGTACTCTGGGAGGGTTTAAATCTGGCATAGGTATATAAGTATGAGGGTAAAATAGGCAAAACAGGCAAGCGATCATAATTGATTATTTCAGCACATATATACTTATTCATATTTAAATGATCAATTATTAATTAACTATATAGATGTTTGGTATATATACAATCTTTTTCCTTTATTTAATAATTGTAGTCTTTTTTTCTATTGGAATCACTTTTTTTGTATTAGAATCTCTAATGTAGTGTAAAGTTTATTACTCTTTTGACAATCAATTTTGTGACCATATATTATCATCTCTTATATATTGCTCTTTTATATAGATATATTTTAATTGCTTTTTGGTATGTCTATATTAACTTAAATTCAATTTCCATTATGACTCACATAATTTAATGCGGTAGATGAGTGGCAGACTGAAACTCAAAGGTCCATGAATAGTGTGGCTCTGCTTCATCATTTTGTGGTATTCAAACTTCTTATGAACTGTTGAGCAATAAGCCATTTGATTATTTATTTATTTCCATAATGAATTTTATAAAAAAACATCTATAAACTTTTATTTTAGAATTGGATATTAATATAAAAAATAAAAGTGATATAGTTTATAAAATTAAATGTGGAAGTTGTGATATGATTTACTATAAACATGCAGGAAAACAATTATAAAAAAGCAAAATAATAGAGAAATTAAAGAAGAGATAATAAATCTGCATAGCTTATCAAAAAGTTATTAAACCTTCATGTTACATTAATTGAAGAAAATTACATAAAAATATGAATATCTAAAAAACATTATACAATTATCTAATGATTATTTATTTAAACATTAATGGGATTTATAAAATCATGTTCATTTATATAGATGTTTATAATACTCTGCATGTAAGAATGTGCATAATCATGTTTGTTTATTGTAATTAATATATTTCATTTATATATGAATGTGTGGGTACTGATACACTCAGGTATCTACATGCCATTTTATGTTTAGTTGAATCTTTAAACACTATTTTGATATGAAACAATAATGGGACAACTAATCAATGAATTTAAGATCCTTCAATTTGGAAAAGTGATTTATCACAATACTAGGTAATTTATAAATTCACTGTATAATCTAAAACCTTTTATTACTTTTCATTAAAAGGTTTTTTTCTTGATGTTTTAGCATTATTTGTCTTTTCAGTTTTATTTAGTTCTGAGTAAAAGGCAAAAAGGGAAGTACAGTCAATTGTAACTTTTCAAAGTTTATTTTGATTATTGATTTACAAAGTAATTTATAAATTGAATGTATAATTTGAAACAACATCTTATTACATATAATTGATAGGTTTTATTTAGAATTTTTATTATTCTTATTTGTCATTTAAATTTCTTATTTGGTTTTGAAAAAGTGAGGAGAAAAAAATAAGATCAATTGTAAATATTGTTGACTTTGAATGCTAAAGGCCAAAAGAATTGTCAGCTACAAATTTTTTATTTTTCATTTAAGAAAATGTTTTTTTTTTTTTTGTGTTATTCAATACAAATTACAATGAAATAGATAAAACAATCCAAATAAAAATGAACTGCCTTGCTTTGCAAAAAGAAATTAAAAGAAGTTTATAACGGAATTTACAATTTAAATCAACAACTCAAGTTTTATGTTTACATTACTTTATCAAATAAAATATTTTAACAATATAAATGAAGAAGACAAAGTTTATTTTTAAATTAATTTCAGAAAATAAATATTTATTGTAATGTGTGAAAATATTTCATTTTTAAATTTTATTTTCTGTTCTATTTTTAAAACTAGTTATGAATCATTTATTTTGCCTAAGTAAAATATGCTGAATCTTAAATTTATCGATTAATTATACCACCATTATTTCATAATGTTAAGTAGTGTTTTGAAGAAACAAACATATAATGTAATGTAGATATGTGAGTACATTGGTACTGATGTGTGTATATATGTCATATATACCATGGTTTTTATAAAAAGATGTTTATACAATCCTATATTAATGATATATAATATTGTAAACTATAAAAATATAATTACTTTTAGCTGTCAATATGGTTACAGTAAAATATTTATTATTGTCATTTTTATTTGCTGTATAATGTTTATAGTTATATAAAAGGGGCTATTATTCAGAAAACAAAATCTAGATGTCATTGTGGTATTGATTTAGTCAGCTATCTATATTTTAATTTTCTCTTTAATTGATTCTTTAAACACCGCTTTAAACATTCCAGTGATTAGTTAAGAAATTGTAGATTTCTTTGCAAAAATGGTGATTTATCCTAGTGTTAATACTACTATGACTAAATTTATAAATTCATTGTCTAATCTAAAATCTCTTAGTATTAGTCTTCATTGACAGGTTTTTTTTGGCAAGCTTTTATTTCCCTTTTTAATTTCTTATTTGATTTTGAGAAAAGGGGGTGGAGGAGTGGGAGAAAGATTGGGGAAAACAAAAAAATATGCCATTTATCAATTTATAAAATGTAGGTACTTACATATCCAGTTACTAATCTTGACAGCCAATTTTTTTTAATTATTCCGTTTCAGGAATCTTCAATAAATATTTAAAACAAAATCGCTGACAAGAAGTGGTCATATGTAATATTTACAGTTTTTTATTACTGTTATCTTAAAAAAAATAAATATTTCTCAAAAATCAATTATAATATTTCCACTAAATAATAATTATTTTTTTGTATTAAGTCAACTTATTAATATGAAAAAAAAAGTAAAATGTCATCTTATGCTCATTAATGCAAATTTCAACTTATTTATATATTGTAGGAGTGTATATATATACTCATACATACATATAATCAATATGTATACATTATATTTGTATTCTTATTATATTTCTGAAAATAAATATATAATTTAGTAAGTTAGTATTTTTCATTTTTTAAAATGAAAAAACGTTGAGAAAAAAACAGTTGACAAGGTAATGAATGACCTCTGGGTTCACATAGTTGATCAAATTAAAGGAAATGAAATTAACTTAGTGTTTTAATATCAAATTTTATTGTAACAATGTAGAATGCGTATGCTTCCTCAAGCTCATGCAGCTCGATATAAAAATATGAATTCTATTTTTATTAGATTTTATTTTTTGTCAGCTATATCCTTATAAAAACTTATAATGTATTCAATTTAAAAGAAGTGTAAGATAAAATCTATATTTTGAACGATTTAATATTTATTAGAAGAAATTTCTAATATTTGTTTAAAGAAAGTAGTTTGAATATATTTTCATGTTCTATAAAAATTGTTCGAATTACATGTTCTAAAATGTAAACTTCATTTTAAAAAATAACATGTTTATAAAAACTTCAACTAAATTTAATGTACTTTACATTATAAGGAAAATGCAAAGTGGGTATAACACCAATTTATCGTGGGATATATAAAATGCACTTGCCTAGTCAAATATGTATGTGTGAATAACATCTTTTGCTGAATGCCTTAAAATTATATAAAAGTTCAATCTTCAAAATGGAATTATAATTGTTAATAAAGAAACTGTATTAAGAAGATGAAATCTACGTACAAAGAGGAAACTAAACATCAACTTAGGATATCCTATTATTTTTTTTTAATGTCGAACAGCGAAGGAATTAAAATTGCGTCTTGGAAGAATTTTCATTCGCAAATTCCAGGAATATCTGAGACTATTTTATTAACTTTTATAAATACCATTCAAGTTTTTAAAAATTATAATTGGGAAAGGTTAATTTCATTTCCTTTATTATTGTATTCATTTTTATTAAAGAAATGAATAATAAGAAAGAATTAATAATTTAAAATATTTTTATTTATATTTATGATTAATAAAGATTTGAATATAAGTTAAGAAATATTATGGGAAAGGGATAAAGTGAACTTGGAGGTAAGAAATTAAATTATTTTTAAATTCACATACTATTATTTTCTATGACATGACACTACATTGTTTATACTAATCCAAATAATCTAATAACCGTAATGTATGATAAGTGAATAAATGATTAACATTGTTGTGAAATATATATTTTTATATTAATAAATATAAGTTACGTACAATCATTTTAATGAATGAAGATATTATATATAAATGATTGGATTATTATTTGTATAATCTAATTATTATAGAGTAGTTTTAATATAAAAGTCTTAATATTTGGATACTTATATTTTATATATGTTATGTAATCACGTAGTGTTATAGGTTAGAAAATATATCTACCGTAAGTAAATAGAATATTTATATTTTTAATATAAGGAGGTAGATATATAAATAATTTTTTATATATTGTAAAATTTAAGTTATGTAATTGTTAAATAAATAATTATGTTTTTATATTAAATTAAATGAAGTCTTCAATTTTGTTTTATTTAATTTAAAGAGTTAGTGAGATTTGTTATTAATATTACTTTAGAATATTGATAGGAACCCCTGAAGAGAATAAATTGTTAAACTTCCCTGGGTTCGAAATCTTAGCATAACGGTAAAGTTAATTAAGGTGAAAATTGATTTGATGTGGTTTAGATATAATTTATTAATAATAAATTAATTATTGGGAACAAATATAGTTTTATATCAAAATTAAATCACATCATTCGTGGCATCCTATATGAAGACCTTAAATCTGACTATAGTGAGATGCGACTGCCTTAACTTATCTTGTTGAGAGGGTGTATACCGTTACAATATATAAAAGTAAAGTACCATATAGTACCCTATAATGCACTTTTCTAGATAGCAGGATCCTTTTACCTTGGAGTTCTGTCAAAGGAGGATACCGAACTTCCATTATTTTGCCAAAATGGTAATAACAAAAATAAAGTGCAGAATGTAAACAAACTATAATAATAATGTTCAGAGAGTGTCAACTTCTACACATTATAATATCAATAAAAAAAATTGAAATAAACCTTCTGAATGGAATTTAAAGCTTAACAATTAATATATATTCAGTAAAATAAAATTGAAAAAAAAACAACAACTCCCCAAACAAATACTTGAAGGCCTTGTAAATGTACAATTAAAAAAATGGCTGCCAAACTTGCTAGACAGAATAATATGTAAATACTATTTCAAATAATAATTTTTTTATTTGTAATTGAAAAAAAAAAAGTATTTAAAAATTTGGATTTTTTTCTATGTTTAGAATTTTTTTTTCTTTCAAAAATGAGATGGGGGGTAGAGAACAACAGCCTGGACTTGGAATTTATACTAGTAATACTACTATGAATAAGTTTACAAATTCATTATGTAATCTAAAATCTCTTAGTATTAGTTTTCATGGGCAGTTTTATTTTTGGCAAACTTTTTTTTTATAAATTCAATGTGAATTTAAGAAAAAGTCATAAAAAATTAAAAATAGAAGCAATATTTTCCCACGACGTTGCCATGTATAGGATTTTTTTTAACCTGTTAGAAATTAGTTTCAAAATAAGTTTTGTGTTCATTTAAAATGTTTGTATTTGAAAAGGTGTTCATTTAAATTGTTGTATTACATTTTTTAGTTTTTAATTAAAAAAAAAAAAATTTAAATCAATAAGAAAGTTTATTTTAAGCTCTTTTTGTTTAATTTGTGGTTTCAAAGCCAGCCAATTCATTTTCATTTGGAGTATTTGAGTGGATTTGTATTGAATATAGCTGCATCAAAGTTAACTGAGTAATTCACCCCACCCTCTCTGACTCTCTCCTTCAATTTTTAAAAAGTCATTAAGGAAGAACAAAGTTAAACATTTTCAAAGGCAAAATCAAAAATTTCCAAAAGTCATTTGTCAATTACAAATCAAAAGAGATTGTTTGAATTAAATAATATTACAGTTACAATTCCCTTTTCCTCTACTCTCTTTCTTCTCACTTTTTAAAAAGCCAATAAGGAATAAGTAATTTACAAATTTTTAAAGTCAGAATAATAAATATTCCTAAACAAATCTATCAATTACAAATCAAAAGTTATTTGAAATTCTAAATCAATTTTGTAAATGAATATTAGGTCCATTACAATTGATGAGACATCCAAAGAACCCTTGAAAAATTACAATTGACCTTTTTTAGAAATACTACCAAAAGTTCTCTAAAAGAAGACCCAACAATGGAAACTAGTATTAACAGGTTTTAGATTATGCATTGAATTTATAAATGTAGTTGTAGTATCATTACTTTAATAAATTGCCATTTTTCTTTAAAAATTTTCAAATGATTGATTGGTCATCCCAATATACCGTCATTACATAAAAGACAGTATTTAAAGAATTAATAAAAGATAAAAATGGAAATGTAGTTAGCTGACTAGATCAATGGTATAATGCTGTCTTAGCACTCACAATATAAATATACTGAAGAGTCACAAAATATGGTACCATTCTATTAGTCAGTGTCAGCCGCTTGATGGCATTATTTATATGCAAAAATACATAAATATGCTGTTTATGTGGCCACCGCCGCTGGCCTTATTTCTATGCAAACGCACAGAAAGATCCCATTTGATGTGGCCTGCTTTGTGTTATGCACTTTATGTTAATGCTCACAGTTCAAAGTTCGCTACAGTATCGTGAGAGTGGCTGGACTTTAGCCTACCAGAACTTCAAATATGCATGACAAACTAATTAGCTTACATCTCACCTGGCATACTATTACCTACTAACAATTGTAACCTCATTGCCATGCTTCTCTACTGAACATGGAAGCTTGAAAAAATTTGGAAAGGGTAGGGTCAAACATGATTTTACCAAGATCACTTGAAAAGTCATGTTTGCGTGAGAACATGTATGAGACAAATAAAATGGTGACTGCAAAACTGAGACTTTCAAATTGAGCCAACTGCCATTCACAGAGAGCTGGCACGGTGGCATATTTAAGTCCCATTGTTGTCAGCAAAAGCTTCAGAATTCTGCTCTTGAAAGCCTTATGGCTTGTGTACTACTGTAGCCATGACGGACTGACCCTAGAGCATGTCCCTTGCCAATCTGGAGATGTGTAGAGGTGCCATGGTGAAGTGGATCAGCGCTCTGCATGTAATCTCAACATGTAAAAGAAAATGATATTAGACATCAATATGTCTTCACGACTGGCAGCAGAATACATATAACATTATCAACAGTGGTCTGAGAATGTATACACCAATCTTTTACAATTTATAGTAGGTCTGCAAACCAAATCAGAATATCAGCAGAGTAATACCAATGAATAATAATCACCATGAACAGTAATCAGTGTCAATATTGTTTTCGAGCAAAACAATCTAGGTCAAGCCAAGATTAGTAAGTCCAAAACTTTTGGGCCATTTATTTGCTCTCTTATCTTCTGCATAATCTTTCTTTTCCTTTTTAATTAGAAGTTTTAGCCCAGGGCAAATCTCTACCTCACACTCAATCTTAATTACAAATTCTGACCAGGGCTTATCTTATTTAAAAATTAATACAAAATTAAATCTCCGCTTTTAAAATAAATTAAAATGGATTACAATTAAAATCAAAGCATAAGAATGCAATTCACTTTTCTTGTAAAACTAAAATCTTTTCCAAAAGGATTAGAATTTGTAAATTAGCACATCTTAATATATTAAGACAAATATATTAAGAAAAAACAAGTGTCAGAAGAAATTTTATTTTAAACTAAGATAAAATCTATTGAAGAAAAATAAAATAAAGTCCAAGACTTTTAAAATATATCAGAGTATGTGTGTTAATGCATGCATTCTTAATATAGAAAATAGAATAACATACAAGGTTACTGTTCCGCTTGATGGTTCTATACAAAACTAAAAGAAAAACAAACCTGCCCGGTAATGTTATATTTTTGTGTTTTTGCATAGCATCAATGCGGCTGACAACGGCTAATAGAACTACCCAAATATTTTGTATTAAATAATACAATATTGTTTGTTAATTTTTTTTAATAGGTCTTATTTATTTATTGTTACAAAAATGTATTCTAATTTAAGTGAAGTGAATTTTTAACATGTCATTCTATTTGTAAATTTAAAATTGTAATAAACAAACAAAAACAAGATAGTGATAACTAAATAAACATTCTGTATATTATTGATTTTATTTAAATATTGATTATTATTTTATTTATGAAATATCAGTTTTTTTGCTTGAAAAATTAAATCATAAATAATGCTTGATGACTCTATATACTTATGTAAAAATATTTTTAAAAAGTATTTACTGAAATATTAATAAATATTTTTGCTATCAGGCATGATTTTTAATAAATATTGAACCTTCTCAGACTCCCCATGTCGTTTACAGCATAGCTTGCCCACAACCTGGTTGCCGGGCCATTTATTTTGGAGAGACCAAGGCAGGCATAATCAACAGGACAGCACAACACAGATATACATATAATAGAGCCATGAAAAACAATGATAATTCATCAACATTTTTAGAGCATTCCAAGAAGACAGGACATTTGTTTGAACCTTCCAGCCCTAAAATAGTCTGTGTTGAGAAAAATGACATCAAGCGGAAGATCAGAGAGGCATATTTTATTAATGGCAATAATAACTCCATCAATAGACGAGATACCTGCTTTGACATCTCCAAACGTTGGACTATCTAGTTCATTTGCATATGCTTTGCATACTGTTTTGTTTCCCTTGCCCTGTTTTTTCGTTCTGCAGCTCACAGTACCGCTATGAATATGAGGCAAAAGACCTCGAAAGCGCTTAGCGTGTAATAATTTTTGTGTATCTTTATAGCTTCTCATTCAAGTGTGGCATACGCTTTGTTAATTTTGTATAATAAATATTGAAGTATTTTCTTTTTTTAATTAACAATGATTGTATAGATATTGTATTTAAAAACAGCAATCTTTACATTTATTAGTGATTCTTATATCACAAAAAGATAACTTTATACACATTAATTTTTTTAAAAAACATCTTAGATGTACCTTTAAATGCTGTGTAAATATTTTTTTTTGAAATTGAAGGAGGGTACTCATGTTTATCTAATGCATTTTTAAAGGCATTCAAGTATTACTCTGGGTTTGAAATGTAGATTGGCCATACATATTGTAACATGACTGTTACATAGCACACAATAACATAGTGTCTGTGCACATATATATATATAAAGTTGAATGGAAAAGTAGAAATAAATACAGATAAAAAATTTTGTGGATATTTTTCTACTTTCCTGGAATAATAATAACTATAAAGGGTTTAATATATAATTATGAATTTAAAATAAAAATCGATTATAAATTAAACATTTAAAACAGCGGTTAGCAAACGGTGATCCATGATGTAATTTTAATGGTCCGCAAAGAAATTCAGATATTATTTAAATTTGCTAAGCTCATTTAATAAAATTTTTAAATAAAAAATAAATTTTGGTTAAGCTGTATTATTATATGTAAAATAGAACAAGAACATTATATTGCTAATTGATTTGTTACAAAATACTATTGTGACTTGCAAAATATCTATCTCAAATGTGTTTAATTAATCCCTATTCGGTCAGCGGCATAGAAAAAGTAACAAAATAAGAATATTGTATTCTGTACAATTGACTAAGCATCAAATTTGACTATGGCACACCCTTGGTAATTGGGTGAACTAAATCTCAAAAGTTTTATTAAGAATTTTGAAAAAAAAAACACATCTATATAAATTATTAAAGAATAGAATATTATTTGTTATTAAATAATTTTTGTAGATGCAAATTAGAAAATTACACATACAAAATGTAACAGATATATGTTTATACATTTATTTATTTTTATGAAATAAAATGATTATATTAACAAAAAAACAAAAACAAAATAAAACATAATTCTTTAACAAATTATAAAACATTAACTCAAAATGAAAAATAATTTCAAAGAAACTTACACAAAAAGTATATTAATATAATATTCTAATTTATTTTGTATTTTAAATTCAATATTACAATCATTTAAATATTTCTTTATATTTATATCTAATAAATCTGACTTCATTTACAATGACCTACTTGTGTAAAAAAACATTCTCAACTGTAACAGCTATTAAAAACAAGTATCACTCTCGGTTTCAAATAGAAGCTCCTTTACGTGTTGCAGTGACATCATTGTAGCCAAAGATTAGTAAAGTAATTTTAAACCAAGAGCAGTAAATGTTGCACTAATTTTTAATATATATTGCTATTATTTATTATTATTTTTGTGTTAAAATTAAAATTATTAATATATATATGTATATCATACTCAATGCTCATATTAATTTGTGCCTTTAAAAATTATGTTAATGGTCCACAATATCTAAAAGGTTGCCGACCGCTGATTTAAAAATGTCTAATAAATATTTTATAGAATTCTGATTTTGAAATTTAAAAATAAGAATGTTTTCTGATAATTGTAAAAATGTCTTTTATCTATTTTGAAATCTTATTAATTAATTGGTAAATTTCTATTTATGTAGAAATCTTTGTACATCACACTTTGATACAAATTTCAAAGTTGCTTTCAAAAGGATTAGAATGGTTTTTAATCAAGAAGAAAACATTTGCAAAATGTGTTTTATCATCTCAGATGACTCTTATAAAAAGAGGTGATAAAGAGATTAGAACAGTGGTTTTTAGTTTGGTTTTAATATTTTTGAGAAGCATTTGGCAAATAGCTATTGTGCAAAGTTGGCTAAAATATTTTGTGAAGTAGTTAGCTGCTGCAGAGCTGGTTTCCAGAGTTATACAGAGCTACCATAAGAATGCAAGGAGGGCAAGTCCAGAAAGTGGTCTACTAGTTCTATATGCTGGAGTTTTGATTCACACGGATCAATTAGTCTGTACAAATGTGGAGAAGACAACTTGTTGGCCTGAAGCCCATCAAGCCTGAGACAGAAGGGAGATCACTGCAGACCAACTTACCTGGACTATACCTATCTTGATGATGACAATCCAAGTACAACTCACCAAGAGAATCCTCTCAGTTGATGAAGTCGTTAGAAGTATTCTGCTGTATATATATGGAAGGAACGACAGATAAACACATATTCCTTAAAAAGACATTTTAACCTATAATGTAAAATAAAACAAGTAAATAATCTGCTTGAGTCAAACTTCTAAAAGAAAAGAGCAATCCACAAATGATTATATATATATATTTTAAAGAAATTGTTTTAGTAATTCCTCAAAAAAAGACATTTAATAAACATAACTTAAAATGCAAGTAATACTTTGGCTTGAATTAAAATCTAAAAGCGTTATAGTTAATTATCCTAATTTGCTAAAGATTGAAAAATTGAAAATTAATTTTTTTTAGAATATACCTGATTTCAATTTAACTTTTATTAATGGTCGAGCAGTCAATGTTATTATTATTTTTTTAAAAGGAGGAAAAAAAAAACTGTTATGAAAGAATTAAATAACAGGATTTATATATTTTTTTACATATACTTTCAATTATGAAGAATATAATATTATTATTGTAACAAATTAAAATATATGATATAGACATTAGTGTGTGCCTGCAATTCAATACGCACACACATGTATGTTAAATGTGCTATTATATATATAAAAATTAATCCCATTTTTTATTTTGACTATTTGAAAGTGACAACTAAAAATGTTATTTTGTAACAAGTCAAATATATTCAGAAATTACACGCACACACTTGTATGTATGCATATACATAGAAATGCTTGTCAAATAGAACATATATGTAACACTTAATCATTTTTTAATAATTATTCAGTTGAAATGTATATTCATTGTAAAACATGCATCTGCGCATATGTCTATATATGTTGTATGTCAACCCATTAAGAAGTATTGTAAAATCAAGGAAATAATTTGAATTGTATATAGTAATCAAAATCAGAAAGCTTACATGTGTATAGCCTTATTCTCAGACCTTAACCTCATTTATTTTTTGTTGTTACTAAACTTGTATTTCATTGTTAAAATTATTCCAATGACTTAATTCTAAATAGTTTTTAGAGTATATTATGTGATGCATCATTATCTTGATCACTGTAACAGTAATAGAGCTTATGTTCTCTGAGCTAAATTTGTGCATAACAGTCTGATATATAAATGGGGATATATATATATTGTGTTTCTGGGCATCTAGTTGATAATGATGGTGATCATCATTCTGGATAGGCATGAAAAATATATTTTTCAAAGTCCATGCACTATATTTTTATTTAGTCTCTATTAGAAATTAAATTTAGAGTTGGCCAGTACATCAATGGTACTAAGTGGCCAGAGCATTCATGATGATCACAGCTTTATTGTTTTGATTATTATGTATTCTTATGGATGAGCACTTACTTTGTGCATCCACATTATGTTTAAATAAATACCCCAAGCTGGAAAAGGCTCAAATAGTTAGCCTGGTCTATAGAAGACCTGTTTCTAATCCAGTCACAAGATGGACTGTTGATTTATTTTAGTGTTGATCATTCATGATGATGAATGATTATTTCTTTTGAATGACATTTATACTTACTTTTATAATTGATAATGCTGGGGTATTGATAATTATACTTGTAGTTACTCTAAGGAGTTAACTGGGCTGATCTCGAGGGGATTTCAGGATCTATCATGCTCATCTTTTTTGGTATTAAATTTTATGTATTTTTTTTTCTGAAGATAATCAAACAATTCCTCAGATCCCTGATGGTTTAAACCCCAATTTTCCATAGAGTTAGAAATGTCTACCCAACTTGGGCTGTGGATGTTCACATACTGGTGACCATCACCTCAAGTATGACCCCCTTATTTCCCATAGTGTTACAATATATATATATATATATGTATGTTATGATGAATCAAAAGCCATGTTTCTTGATTTTTAGAATGTCTTGTCTAAGGAATAGATATCTTTGTTAAAAGATAGTTCAACATCATATAGTGGACTTTAAATAGAAATTTTCAAAACTTGTAAATCATTAAATGAAAATTAATGTTCTTTTTTGAACAGGCTGAATTGATAAAATGTATACATTCATTTATAATATCAGTTTTCTTCTTCGTATTTTTTTGCAAATTTAATATTCATTGCAAATAATTTGAAGAAGGATCTTCTCATTCCGAAATAGATTTATTTCATTCATTACTTTCTATACTGATAAAAATAGAATGGAAAATAAATATAATATATAGAAATTTATATTTAAATGCAATACCAAAACGGACTATGTTTTTTTATACTTAATCATATTAGAAATGAGCTGTACAAATAATAACAATAATGGATATGAATAATAGTAATTGGATGTATTACATTACAATATGATGAATATAAGTGCATGTTTTATGTGATGTAGTAGAAATATGTTTAATATACATATAATTCTACATAAAAGTTCAAAATTTAAAAATATATCTCTTAATATATTTTAAAATGTAATATATATATATATATATTTCATTAATCTCAAATGACTCTTTGGGAATTGTTTATTACTTGACTAATGTTGTTTTTTTACCATCATTTGCCATCCTATTAACCCAATTTATTCTAACATTTCAATTTTAAAGTTACATAATAAACTTTAATGAGTTCTAGGGCTGGAAATCTTTAACTTAAATCTTTGTAGGATGACTATTAGGCAATTACTAATGGTAGAATTGGAAATATCTGATGGCAGATAAAGTATCTAGAGTATTATAACTAAGTAATAATGTTTGAATAATATTGTTGATACTTTGCCATCACTTGCCACAGCTCTTAATCCAATTTATTCTAGCATATCAGTGTTAAAGTTGCATCATAAATTTTAATGATTTTTTAAGTCTGGAATATCTGCTTGTAAAATTAAATCATGTTCAAGCTCTATAATTGACAAGACAAAAGTGATATTTTATTTTTTATTTTTCTTACTTAATAATTAAAGCAACATTAATCAACACATAGCCAGCTTTTAGAATCTATTTATTTATTCCTTAGATGGATATGGTATCAGATATTTAAAGAATGTTTATTAGTTTGGAATGGTATAAAAGATTTCAGCACTGAAATTAAAAGAAAATGACAGATCTTTGATTTTAAAGGATTTTTTTGTTTTCTTCATAGAAAAAAATTGGAAAATACTTTATTGGCTAATTTAGAAGCTACAATCATTTATCATCAAATAATTTCATAGTTATTTTGGATATATCTGGTTGAGAAAAAAATTAAATGAAGAATTGTGAAAAAACAGTGCAAAAGCAACATGTAATAGATGGTAGTGGATGGGCCGTATATTATGAAACAGAAAATAAAGAAGGGGAAAGCTCTGGACTGATGGATATTGATATAAAAATAAACCTACAGAAGTTTGAAAAACTATATTTAGGTAAATTTGATTTAAAGGAACTTGATAATAAATATTCTGGAATTATTGAAATTGACAGACATTGTAATTCATTCAAATATTTATAAAATTGATCTAATATGATTATTAATATTTTATTTTAACACATATTTTATGGTGAACTCAAGCAATATTAAATCCTTTCACTAGGAGACTAGTTGAAGAAAAACTACTATGGAGAGTTACAATAAGGTAATGTTTTTTTTTTTTGTAAAAGAAAAGTTAACTGTAGAAATTAAAAGATGGCTTCATAATATGTCAAATAAATTAGAATCAGCATGTGATGCGTGGTTGATGAATTTGTTTCTATAATTACCACAAAACTCATCTTTAACTTTTTATTTTTGATTTTTTTTATCATTTTTCTTCTGGAGTTAGAATGGCCATAACACTTTCATTTTTTGCTATTAATTATAAGGTTAATCATTTAATTATAAAAAAAAAAATTACTGCTTTTTGCTATTTAAACATATCTTTTTAGAATAAAAGTGGTACTTTAATATGAAAAATTAATTGAAAAAAGTAACTGGATTATTTGTTATTCAGGAAAATGCAACTATACATCAACCTTTAGTCTCAAGTTCTTATTCCACCACTGCACTTAACCTCACAGGACATAAAAAAAAAAAAAAACATTTAAGGATTCAATTTTTTTTCCAGATTTGAAAATTGAATTTTCTGTATACTATATTAATGCAAGCATAATAAAAGTGTTGTTTGGGAAATTATTCAATTTTGTATAATTATTTAATATATTTATATACAGTTTTTTTTTAAAAAAAAAAATGTTTATATACTAATTATAGTATGTTTCATTATTTACTTTTTTTTTGTCTTCATCATGTTCTCTTATTTTTCCAGTCTGTCCTTTATTATATTGTCTGCATTTATTTTAAGAACAACACTTTTTTTTTTTTAACTTTTATAATTTTTTAAACAGTTATACCCCCCTCCCCCGTTTCTTTTTGCATTTTTCATAATCCATTCCAGATATCTTTAAGAATTTCTTTTTTGCTAAATGACCAATTCATTTTTTTTTTTTTTTTTTATAATCAGCCTCTATAATATATTCCGTTCTATCATTAATATTTCATAATTTTTTTCTTTTCTAATTTTTTTTTTTTTTGTTTTGAATGTTTCAAATTCTGAGTCATAAAATATTCCACAAATTGTGTTTCATTAATCTCTCCTTTAGCTATAATATTTTTTTTCATATATGTATGATAAAATAACATTTTTTTTTCTTTAAACATTAATAAAAATCTTTACTTTAATGTTATTACTGTAGACTGATTTCCAAATTTTATTTATTATTATTTTGGTAGATCATTTAAAACAATCATATTTATTATATATTTTTTGAATTTCTTATTCTATTATACATTGATTATCTTCTTTGAACACTTTACAATGCAATCTATAAAATAAAATTTATTCCTGGCTTATGATTTCAATTGCCCAGCAGTTATTATCAAAACTACAAAGTTGTAGCTTTGATGATAACTGCTAGGCAGTTGAAATCATAAGCAGGAAGGAATAAAATTTTGTTTCATAGATTGCATGTGAAGGTGTAAATAGTATTATATGTAAATCGTATTTATCACAGATTTTTCTGTAAGCATAATTTATTTATCAAATTGTTTTTTATTACATTACACACATATATATATACACTCATATATATATTTTGTAAAGTCAAGATGGATGGTATTTTTTTCCAATTTATAATGCATGCATTTTGTTGCTGGAGCTCCCCCCCCACACACACAAACCAATGGGGTGAATTTTTGATCGTTTTTTTTTTGTTTAAGCACTCTACCCATAGCTTGCAGAAAGGTTTGATAAAATTAGAAAATTAATTCAGTTTTGATTTGTCAAATGCTTACGATATCTAGTTTAATTTTTCCTTCTTTTTGACCAACCTATATAAAGGTTTGCTATTTTTACTTTAAGAACTTTTCGATGTAATTGCACAGGATATTGCAATTTTTAGTGACATTTACAATATTTATTAGGGCACTGCATCCATTTCCATCTTTAGAGAATTAACTTTACTGTATAACAAATAGTCTTATTGAGTTTAACAGCAAAAATTGCTTTCTTTAATTTGCTTAATATTATTTTAATTAATCTCAAATATTGCTTAAATAATCATCTATAATTTAAAAATATACACATAGCTGCTGACATCATTTTTCTTTGCATTATGAAAGAACAGCTCCTGTAGTAGGTTGACCAAAGCTTTATAGGGACTAAAATGCCAAGTATTTTCTGCACTTCATTAAAAGAGATTTGATAACTTTCTAAGTTGTGATCTGTGAAATCTGAACTGACTTCCCATAGCATATTTTTCATTTTTGATACAATTTTTAAATTCCAACATCATCATTGATCTTTTTTCCAAATGTTTAATATGCAGCATGCAATATTATTATGTAGTAGTGTGTTGTTTTTAATATTTTTAATCTTTAAGATCTTATACAATAAATATTTCAAGTTTCTAATCATAAATAAAATATATTATTGTTTTGAAAATACTATTTTCAGAAGTGATGTTATTTTCTATTAATTTTTTTATGAATATATCAGTAATGCATAAACAATTTATATTTGCTTATTTTCTTTTTATACAAAAGTTATATGTAACTTCTAAAAAAAATTTAAAATTAAATTAGAAAATGTAAGAATGATAATATTATTATAAATTAATGATTGTAATGAATATGATCATGTAATTTCATATTTAATATTTTTAATACATATAATTTTATATACACTGACATAATTTTCACATTAATTAAAATGTTTACAATGCACAATGAAGATCAATTAGAAAAGGAATTCTAATAAGTTTTAATTTAACAATTAAAGCGATGGATGTATTTATATGGAGATCATAATTATTTCCAAGTTTGAGTTCATAAATGAGTGATATTTCATTTTTATTGCAACTAATTTTGAGAAATAAGTTTCACATAAGTTAATTGATAACTGAAACAAAGGCTTATTATATACCTGTGTCTATATATGTAATATAGGGTATATGAGCACAGACTTTCAGATGACCCATCACTCTCCACTCTATCTAATAACACTGATACACTCGAACACACATAATGTTGAAAAGATAAATAATCACCAATATACGTATTTCATGCTAAACCAGCAATCATCAGTTGGTCCAGATTATCATCTCCCACACATATATACTATAAGTGCTCAGATATATATTAAGATAGACAAGCTTCATACTTTAATGGACAGGCTCCAATCTACTACACACTCCAATTCTTCAACCGTCCATCCAATTGAAAATCTGATAATGCTTTAGGGTGACCTTTGCATTTCATCATCAGATTTTCAATTGGATGGATGGTTGAAGAGTTGGAGTGTGTAGTAGATTGGAGCCTGTCCATTAAAGTATGAAGATTGTCTATCTTAATATATATCTGAGCACTTATAGTATATATGTGTGGGAGATGATAATCTGGACCAACTGATGATTGCTGGTTTAGCATGAAATACGTATATTGGTGATTATTTATCTTTTCAGCATATATGTGCTTGAGTGTATCAGTGTTATTAGATAGAGTGGAGAGTGATGGGTCATCTGAAAGTCTGTGCTTATATACCCTATATTACATAAGTTAATTGATGTAAATTGTATTAAAAATTGTATTAATATTCTTATCTTTTTTTTGAGTTCATAGCTAGTCATTCTGACAAGATGATAATTTAAGTTGAATATATATAGATTTGATGGTTGAAATTTGAATTAGTTATTATTATTTTTTGTTTGTGGATTTATTTAAATTTTACATATCAAAGAAAAATAGATTTAATAACAGGGAAAATATTTTTTATTAAATTTATAAATAAACGACTATACAATAGTTACAACAAGATATATATATATAATATCTAATAACAATAAATTTGTTAATAATAAATAAATTGCAGCATTAAGTATTTAATAATATATTAACTGAAAAATATATGTTCAAATATGAAGAATAATATATCAGAGCTAAACAATTTACTGCATCATTAAACAATGTGATATTGTCATAGAATACATCAATTAAAAACTTAATTTACAATGCAAAATTTCATTTATTTTAAATTGTTAAGAATAGAACTATTGCTGTACAAAATATTCTTTTATAATAGGGTCTATAATTTTTATATTTTAATTTTATTTATATTTTAAAAATGAAAGCAAATTATTACTTTAAAATATAATTCTTATTATACATAATGTTTTTTAATTTTTAAAGATCCTCAATTTTTAAATGATTTCTTAGCGAGTTACAACGACAATATATAACTATGTTTTTTTTTCTTTTTTTACAATTCATAACATTCTTTTCGATTTAGTTTCCAGTGATGTAATTTTTTATTTTTTGTTGACAAATGGAACAAAATATAGGATAGTTAAATATCTCATATTGTTGTTTCTCCATGAATTATAGTTTGGTTGACATTTTAATCAAATATTTTATTTTTTGCTAAATCATTTTGCACATTGCTTATTGTCTTATTTAATTAATTTTCTTCTGTGAATAGTATTTCAAGTGAACATTCTAAGCCTTATCTTGGATTATACTTTTTGTTTTTCAGAAATCTTTTTTAATGTATAACTGCTGTTCAGCATCCATTTTTATCCTGACCTACTTGATGTTCTTTCCTATAATCAAAAATAGTCATATTTAGTCTTAATTATATATTGAACTATTGGAAATAGTCCAATATATAAATCATGACAAACTTTCAGGAAAACCTTCATATTTAGTCTGCCTTTTTATTCTGTCAACTAATTCTTCAATATACTGTATGTAAAATAATTTTGTCATTTGACATCTAGATTGCTTCTTTCTGTACTGTCACCAGCTGGCCCTTCAATGGAAATTACCATTTAGAGTTTGTTCTTTCCTCATTTTCATTTAAATAAATATTGATTTATACACAATAATAATTGTCATTTTTATTGTCTCAGATTTTTTGACACTGTTAATTTTTCAATGGCAAAAATGGAACAAATTTGACTCACAAGAAATATCTGGGACATGGTAATGATAGTTTAAAAATTATAATGTCTTTTAAATATCTTAATATATAGCAATTTAGTATTAATCTTGTTCCTGCTAATTACAATTGATGTTAATATTACATTTTTTCACAATCACTATTGATTTATTTATATCTCATTAATATATGAGAAATTTATAAAATCATTTGAAAATTCTATAATATTCCCTGCATTTATTTATCTTACAGACTAAAACCATATTATTAAAGTGTATTATTTTTAAGATTGTTGTTCTAAAAATTGTTTTAAAAAAGTGATAAATGAATGGCATATTGCAAAATAAAAGTCTCCAGTATTTTCTTATAAAGAAACAATGAAGAATAGTCATTAGGTTAGTCAAATGCTGGATGGTGAAAAATAGTTTTTTTTTTAACTCTATAATTGTGATTAGTTAGATATGCACCAAGAAGCAAACAGATGAAGAAGATTCATAGATATTTGAAATGCAGAAAATTGATAATAGACAATATATAATCCATTTGATACATAAGAAATATAATTATGTCAACCAGTGTGGCTTATATATTTTTTAGAATATTGAGTACTTTTTCTTTAGTTAGCAAAATGTCATGCAGAATTTTACACTGAAAGAAAAATTGTAGACCTGATGAATATATCTTTCAACAGGAGTTTGAAATATATGAATATTTCAAGAAACTTAGCAGAAATTTATTACTCTCAATTTCATTCCTGCCTTTTATTATTATGTCTGTACCAGTAGTTTCTGGTATTAAGTATAATATATTGTGAGTTAGCATATACAGTAAACAATTTAAATACATTTGATATAACTATATAGTTGTCTATATGAGGTTAATCAATTATCTATAGAGACAATGCACACACACTTTGTTAAGGATTTAAAATATTGATCATTGTTTTACTAAACAAAAAATAATATAACAGATATGATTGATTGCAGCCATTAAAAGTTTAATTTTCTATTATATTAATGATGAAAAAAGTCTTATAATAAGTTGCTTTTTTTTTTATTATAAATATTAAAAAAAAAAGTAATTAGTTAGTGCATTTGCATAAAGGTAATTAATTTTGTTAACATATTTTAAAATTTAGGAGTAAATTATATTATGAAGTAGGGAATGTCTGATTTTAATATGAAAATGACAGTGATATCAGTGAGTAAATGAAGAGACAAATCCTTATATTAAACTGTTTAAATGTTATCAGCTCAATTTTCTTCCTCACATCTCTCACAAACCTTATCCCAAGCTGTCAACTGACAATTCATTTAGAAAGATTAATGTTATAATGCAACCTTTGCTTAATTAAAGAAGTATGCCCAATAATTTGAAAATTGAGTCAATTAATAGAGAAAAAAATTCAATATATATTTTTTTAACATAATAGAAATAAGTATTGAAACAAATCTGAATTCAATTGAACTGAAGAAAGCGTTGACATCTGATGACATTAGAAAATACATTATTGATTTTAGAAGAATAATATAAAGTATATTAAGTACACACACACATTGAATGCACATATTTGTGTCAGGTACATAAATTGCAAACACACCCACAGTTTCCCACAAAAAAATGTTAATAGAAAATTATTTCTTGATGTTAAATGGGAAAATACAAAGTTTTTAAAATAATGCAGTATGTTATATTTTACATATACCTGTTTCCTCTCTAGCAGATTAATAGAAATTGATAAATAGCATGGTTTATAAATTTTAGCTATAATTTTACTTTGCATTTAAAAAAAAAAAAAAAGAAGAAGATTCTGAAATCAACTGGATGAATTGCTTGCTACAAATGTAAACAATCTTTTTCCAAAAAAAAAAAAAAAAAAATGTTGTTTATTAATTGTTAAAACTTTTCATTCTCAAATATTTTTTAGGCTATTGAAAGAGAATTAAAATTGCTTTGGACAAACATTTGTAATACAAATGGTACAATAGATAAGTAAATAGATATAGTTTTTTTTTTTTTTTTTATCAAATAAGAATACTTACAATTCAACAATTGGCATAGTTAACAAATAACTGATTTTCTACATCTTTTTGTTTAGGATTAAAAATATTGATCATTACTTTTTACTTACATACATACATTATATATATATTTATTTATTATATTCCGATAACATATTTCTAGTTAGCTGGGTTTTTCAAAGGATACATGAACTTTATTAACTGGGGATTAGTTATATAATATTATTATAATTTAATCTACAAACAGCAAATTTTTTGGATTCATACATTTGGCACCACAATTTTAGATAAATTCATCATGATTGTTATATTCATTTATTGTCTAGTTCAGCCTTTCTTAAACTGTGGGTTGGCAAAGCGAAAAATTGGGTTTGCGAAAATTTAATTCAGATACATTAATTTAAAGAAATATTAGTCACAAACTTTTCATTATTACATTTTCTGTGCAGCACAATTATAAAATCATAATGATGGCCAAGTTGAGCTGTAAATTATATTTAAAAATTGAAAAATATCACTAAATGCATCATAATAGTGGTGTCACATTGCAATTTCAGCATATAAGTTATTTCAGAATCAAAATATATGCTGCAGTAGGTTGGCGCCACTGTGATTATATAATGCATTTCCGGTCAAATTATTTGTTTGTTTCATTTCATCAAGTGTCCATATCGCTAGAACAATACAATATTGTATTTTAGTTTTACTCGACTAAGGTTAGTATTTATTTGAATCAATATTATAAAAGATGTTATTTTTTATATATAAAAATGCTTGTATACTTTTTTTTTCTCACCTTTTTATTCAAAATTTATCATCCTATTAGTTATTATAAAAATTTATTTTTTATTTGAAACTTATTGTTATTTATTTATTAACAAGTGAAAACATATTCCTATTTTTCAAACTTAACAGGTAATTTATAATTTATTTATTGATATTTTTTAAATATTAAAAATTAAAACATATGGGGATATTAAAAAATAGAACATATGGGAATAAATATGCTTTGCATAATTAAACAAAAAACACTGCTGCCACTTGGTGTCTAAGTACTGTTATTTCATTTATATTTTAGGATAAAAATATTTTTTACCCATGGATAAATAGTTGAACTTGAGTACCAAAGGTAATGATGCAGATGGCAATGCTACAAAATCTCTTCAAGCAGGATCTTGTAATAAGAAAGAGACATCTAAGATGCGAAAAAGAAAATATGATGAGACATTTCACCAATTTGGCTTTACTTTCAACAACTGTGATGGTAATAAACAACCTCTATGTTTAATTTGCAATTGTGAAAAACAAACAAACTATGTAACAGACAAGTTTGTACATTCGTGTAACAGAATTCAGAATCCAAGCAAAAGAGACCGAAGCTGACCAGACTAGGACTGTGACATCCCAAGTCCGACCACACTTCAACTCGTAAGCCAGGACTCCAAGACTCAAGACTCTATGAATGACCACCTTGAAATTACACGTAGTATACCTCTTTCCACACGGCCGACATAGGTCACGGAGAAGTAATAAGACTGATAATTAAAAGAGAGGTTCTTAATTGACTAAAATATCACTAATTTAATTTAACTTAATGCACAGTTTTCACATATATAGACTATAAATAGTAATTAGAATTGGATTGAATTAGATCAATAACGAGACAGAAAATGAAATACATTAAATTACTTATATATTTATTTACAATTGGCATGGAATTGATAAGTTTTACACATTTCAGCGTCGTACGCAAACATTGGGTGGATAAGAAAACACATTCTCTTTTTATATACAATTCAAAATAGCTTTATATAAATAATTTCATTTAATTTTCATACATGGCTTTAACACATGCCCATATTATGAGTTGCTTTACAACTGATACATATTTAATCACTACGTTATATCTATAAATCTCGATAAGCCAAATCCTATTATATTGGTGGCTGTTATATATATATATATAATTATATTGAACTTTGATCATGAATTCATTTACTAAAATATACAATATGACTTAATAACGAGCGCATAAACCAGCTCAAGTAATGATCGATCGAACATGGCTTTCGAGAGAAAATTTCAGAATGCTGAAAGCGTTATGTTAAGGTGGGAGAGTTGGCTGAAATAAGCTTTTACCAATGCGCTATGGCACAGGTAAACAATAATAGGAAAAGTCACTCTGCGGATGGATGAAATAACTTCAGGGTTCTTGCGACAAACGCCGGTACCCTGTAACCGATCGCAATGCTGCGTGAAAAGGAACATTGTGTTCAGGAATGGCGGGGGACTTACGTGCTAACCTGGCCTTGGCTCAGGCTTTGCTACTGCTCTACCCTATAAGAGAAGATGTGCTGGCAATGCCGTGGCTCCATCTTGAGATACGTATATTACGTATAGCAGCAAAACGAGAATAATTTTATAAAATAATATATCACATCCGCCAAGCAAAGAATAGTATATTTCATACTATGAAATACGAGTTAATAGCATATTAGCTCTATCAAATTGGGACCAACTCTTGTGTAGCCTGATAATAAACGTCTATGCTACAAAAGGGAATATTACTACATCTGTACTTTGACATGCTCGATCTATTAAGTTACTTATAGATAATAAATATTTAAGGAGGGAAAGTATATTTCTATGGACTTAAGAATTTAAATGTCAAATATACTTATAAATACGATCAAGGCTAAATTTAATTCTAGAATAAACTTATCAAGTTAAGTTCTTAAATGGTTGATTAAAAAAGCCACATTTCACATATTAAATCTTTTAAATAATAAAAAATAGGATTTCGAAACAGCGCAGAAAGTTGACGCTATAAACAAATTACACGAAGATTTTCAAATAATATCTTCTTAAAATATACATGAAATTAAGTGCTCACTGTTTCGAAATATTGGCATATGAAATATAATAAGCATTTAAAATAAAATAAGCAAAGAAATATAGACACAACTGCAGTGATATAACTTTAAACTAAATAATTTACTTTGAAGTGAATGGAAAATATAAATAAGTCAGATTATTTAAACATTAACACATTAAATTTTGATAGCAATTGACGTATTTAAAATATTAAATGGATTTTAAGTTTTGATTACATTTAGCGTTATCATTATTTTAAAAAGAAAGTTAGCTAACTTATATAGATATATTTACATAAAGAATTCACAGAATTACACAGAGCTCTGCGGTTTGAAAAATAAAACAGTACCGGTATTATTTATCTGGACTGCAAGTTCTTGGCTGTTGGTTTGGTTTAGTTTGACTGGGTGGCATCATCTTTCCAAATCTGTTAGACTGATCTCTGCTAGCAGCATGATGGTGGTTCAGGCATTTCGACGAGAGAAACCCCGTTCTCCCGCGGAGTAACAGCAACAAGATGCCCGCTTTTAGCCGGACATGTTAAACATTAACAATTGTGAATACTGGCTGCAATTCTCACTAACAATATGGCTCTCTATATCTTGTTAAAAAAATACAGAGTATTTATAACCTTTCCTTAACGGAATCTATCGCCTCAAGACTCATTAAACTCAGGAATTTAATTAAATATTTTTCAATTTATAATCCAGATCTTAGATAACTTATGTTAGAAACATTCCATAAGCTATTATTATAATTAAGATTCTTCGTTGCAAACAATTGTCCAATTTAGATTTTAAAATAACTTAATCTTATCTAAGGAGATTTTAATTAGTGAATTTTGAACTAGTTTTACTTTTTATGGATTCCAGGTGTGGTCGTTAATGACACTTGTTTACAATCAAAAATCTTTTTAATTACTTGACCAGCTTTTTATTTTTATCTTACATTTAATAGAAACTCTTCTTATTTAAAAACAACCTTTTAACATTTTTTTAAAACGCAAACCTTTTTACATATTTATTTAAAATAATTTACAAACATATTTTGATATAGCTTTTAAATATATTTTCGAGAAACTTTTCCCTGAAATATATTTAAAACAAGAAATCTTTTAACAATTTTTAAAGACATTTAATATTATTTTTAGATAATGGATTTTACATATTTTAAATCATGTCTTTCTTCTATATAGCACAGATTATATATCCACATATGAAATTACAATATTAAACAACAAAATGAATAATTTACTCTTAACTTAAATAATATAATGAACATTTTTAGAAATATTACATCAATTTAGTATGCTATAATTTTACTAATCCTATCTAATTATAGCGTTGGTTCGCGCGCAAATATATAATACTGTTTATACAGACATGAACGAATTTTAAATTTATTAACATTTAAATAGGTTCGAACTTAGCACAGATGAGTGTGTCATTAGGTTTGATGGTGAAACGATAGGGGTTTGGAAAGTTATCGTTTCAGTATGAAACCATCAAAATTAAAAAGGCATTTTGAATCCAAGCCTTCATATGTCAATAAGCCAAAATAATATTTTGAACGACTGTTAAAAACTTCAAATAAAGAAAAACAATATTTTGAGAAATTTATAACTGTTAATGAAAAATATTTACTCACATCATATGAAGTTTCATATCTGATTTCTAAAAGTAAAAAACCATACACCATTGGAGAAGATCTTATATTACCTGCTACTATTAAAATGGTAGAAATACTTCACGGAAGTAAATATGGTGATGAAATTAAAAAAAATTCCCTTTTGTCAAATGACACCGTCACTAATAGAATTTCTGAAATTAGCAATGACCAATTTGAGGAACTTATTACTAGATTTAATGAAAGCCCAATTTTTACAATTTAGTTGGATGAAACAACTGATATTTCAAAACTAGCTCAATTAGTGTATGTCAGATACATTTATAAAGAAAACATTGAAGAAGAATTATTATTTTGTCATTCTTTGGAAGAACATACAAGAGGGAAGACATATATAATAAAGTAGACAAATTTTTTAAAACTGAAAGTTTAGAATGATAAAATTGCTTTGGAGTATGCATAGATGGTGCAAAAGCAATGACTGGTGAAATTGGTTTTAAATCATTTGTTAAAGCTTCTGCTAATAATCATGTAACTTTTACCCACTGCCTGCTCCATCAAGAGGCCCTTGCAGCATAAAAATTAGCAACGGAATTGAATGATGTGCTTCAGGATGCTTAAAATTATAAACTTTATTAAAAGCTGTGCTCTTACCTGATGGCTTGCCTCACGGGTAGGGTATATGGCTCTTCCAGATGTACAAGACAGCTTGCCTCAAGCTCTTCCAGATGTACAAGACAGCTTGCCTCAAGCTGAGAGTGGTCTTAGCAGCGTCCGGTCTCTGTGGGACTTGCCTAGCTGTGCATAGTGCTATCAATGGGAATACTTGCTGCTGTTCAGGTTAGCAGAGCTTCCCTGGAAGAACGCAAAGAGTCTTTCAGGTTAGACAAACATTCTTCCCTAATTCTCACAAAAGGCTGACTATTTATACCCAGATCCCTGTCCTTATTGAAAACCTTCAGATTCAGTAAGCATCGTTGCTTATTGGCCTGTAATAATCATTGGCTATGTTTTTATCTATACATCAGCCTATTGGCCTGTGGCAAACACTGCTTAATCCTATCAGATAAGGAGGCATCTGGAATAGTCCACTTCTGAGAGAAGGGAGGACTATAACATTTTTATTAAAGGATTAATGAATAAAATTGTATAAATTTATACATGCCATTTTGATCTTGTTTGATTGTTCATTTCTGTCTTAAAAGGAATGGATTTCCTAGCTGAGTATATAGAGGGTATGTAACTGGGTTAGTTTGAATTACCTCTCTTACATTTTAATCTTTTCCATCAGAGAGTGGCATTCTTATCCATGATGGACCTGTGTAATTATTTGTTTATTCCAAATGGATAAAATAAAATTTTGTATATATATGAATAGTAAATTCAAGAGTTTTTTCTGAATTAAGGCTTTGCTTTTATGTTTAGAGATAAGTTCCTGATATATACATAAATTCTTCAATAAGTCTCTTTAGGAATTGATCAATACAAGAATTGGGTTAATATTAACATCATGAACAATTGCAAATTGCTTTCATCAGAAATAATCTTTGTGGCTTGTTATTGTCTTGTCCATAAGGTAGCCTAAGTAAAATATTTGATATATGACCAAATAATAGTACTACATTGATGAACTTTTAGGAATGATCTTTTTTTGTAGTATGTACTCTTAGAAAATTCTGAAGGTTAGAGCTGCTTTATTAAAAAAATATTCATTTATCTACTTAACATCAATATCTTTTTCAATTAATTTGTTAACCATATCTATATATAATGCATAACATTGTATTAATAAAAGCATTATGGATTGCGTTTGCTTGAAATCAAACTTACCAATAATCTCAGCGCACTGTAATATAATAAAATTTGATTTTAGCATGTTATAATACAATCCTTTAATTCAATATCTCTACCATATACATTGGTGAAATAATATATATCCATTTTTTGTTAATTTTTTTAATTTTATTTTTTTGAAAGAAATTTTAACTTTCAAATTGAGACTAAAAATATTATCTTTTATTAAAATTTTTGTGACAATTAATCAAATAGATGTTATTTGATTATTTCACAACATTGTCATTTATATGATTTTTCAATTTACTATCTTTGAATCCAATATTAATAATTTTCATTTTATCTTTTGTACATTGTTTTAGGAAGAAATTATTACAATATAATTGCCATAAAACATACTATAATGCTAGAATGGAGCTCTCAATTTAGAGACATTCTGCACTATACAATTTACAGGTTTTTTTTTGTTTTTATTTTATTAAAAGGCTAAAATATTACCACAATAAGATCAAGGAATATTTTATTTAAAATCCTTAAATATTTCAGTTATGTATGATCACAAAAATAAAATATTTTATTTTAATTGAATTATTTAGTATTGTCTGCTAAAAATTTTGTTGGTACAATTAGATAAGAGAAAGGAATTTATGTTAATAGAATCATATAAATTTCTATACTAGTATATAAATTGAAATTGAGGAATGTCTATTTATAAAGTATGTTAATTAATTCTTTTTTTTTTTTATAGATAAAACTTTTAATTGAATAGATGCAATAATAGAGACAGGGAATGGGATGGTGTTGCCAAAATAGATTTAAATCACATAGTAATAATTTTTAAAAGAAAAGGGTTTGGTGGTAATTCGTTTTTAGTTTTAATTTAGCAGCTGGAATGTGAGACTAAAGAAAGATTGAAGAACATTTTGTTGTTTAAAATACCAGATGAGAAGTTCAATCGATTTATTTGATTGGAGATAATTGATTCCCAGTTGGTGTGGTTGAGAATATACAAGGTGGTAATTTTGATAAAAGTCTTTCATTAAGTTGAACTGCAATTGTTTTACAAAATTTGAAGTAATGGAAAATAAAATTATGGCAGGCTAAATTTAATATGTCCATTTAAAGCCTGAAGCCATGTGGAGCTGGGGGTGTTCAGTGTTGGTAATACCCTATAAAAAGAGTTTAAACATTAAATGAGAGAGAAGCTGCCTTAAAATTAGCACTTAATGGGGATTTAAATCTTTTGCCACCCCAATAAATATTTATTTACAAGAAATATGATTTAGTTATTAATGTTAGTAAAAATGCATTTTTTGTTTATTTAGTCATTTACATTTTTTTGCAAATTGTTATTTAAAAGACTTGATCTGTCAGTGATATTAATATTTCAATGCAAACATATGGGAAGTCTATACTGAGAGAAGATTTTGTTCACTTTAACAGAAAAAACTATTAAGGAAATATTAAGTACAGCTAGCTTCTCTAGGATTGTGAATATAAAGAAGAAAAAGTAAATGCTTTGGAACTCCTGAACAGTTAAGTGGAATTAAGTGACCTTGGGGTAAAGAAATTCCCTTATTTTAAAATAAAAGAGTGTTTTCTTTTGTATGATCATACTTGACATTAAAGAAATATCAAAGTAAGATATTTTATTTTCCAGAAAATGCCTAATAACAATAAGTGAGAAAATTATATTAGTTTTTTTTATTTAATTTTATTAACTTTCAATTTATATATATGTAGTAGTCATGAGTAACATTACTATTATTATAGAATATTTGTTAAAGATTTATTGTAATGTTTCAAAATATTTGTAAATATGTGTGTGTCTGTTATCGTCATATTTTTTCTTATATATGTGCATGTTGTGTGTTTTTTTATTATTAAAGGATTAATGACTAAAATTATATACATTTATGTTTCAAAGGATAAA